>OY992881.1:37399828-37909828 GCA_963921405.1 Cepaea hortensis
GAACGTGGAATGCGGGATTAGGAATTGTGTCTGTAATATCTTCGCCACAGAGCCGACTGTCAATAGGAACTGCCATTTATTGTTTACCTATCTGACCAGATATGTGCAGGCAGAAGAATGTTGCACTTCTTTATCTTCTTCCTCTTCTTCAGGACACATATTTAATTATTACTGCCATTCTAGTGCTCATGATGAACTTTGCCATTTTTGGCAGTGCCGTGCCATGCTATGGTTCAGTGGGCCATTATCTCTTTCTTAACTCGCTGAACAGAGGACAGACAGTTCTACAGAAAATGTTCAGCAGTTTGGTTGCTTAGTTCCATGTACCTAATAGAGAAGCAGACAGTGCCTGTGTGTGTATCTATTCAATCTGTTATACCTTGTTCTCGGGCGAATGTTGTACATCTGGCCCTGCCAGACAGGTTTGTGGTAGCCATCAAGAATGTGATACATTAATCTATAAAATGTTAATGTTCTTTGTTTGGTTTATACTAGGATCTGATGAAGGACCTAAAGTCAGAAACAAGTGGAGACTTTCAAGAAGTTATTCAGGCCTTGATGATGCCTCCCACTGAATACGATGTTTACTCTCTTAATAAGGCTATGAAAGGATCTAAACCAGATTCTGTCACTTTTGCAGACATAATCTGTTCAAAGTCAGGGCCTGAGTTGGATGAAATCAAGAAAGCATATAAGAAAGGTAAACAATATAATGTTTACACTGTCTTTAAATGTGTTGAAAGTTGAAAATGACTATTAGCTTTTTTATATTTCTTGTTGCAAAACATGAATACCTTTTTATTAAACTGATTTATCAGCTTTTTGTATGCAAAACAGTGACATAATTAATCAGTCAATTTCATGTTTTATTTAACTGAATAAAACTGATGTCAAATTGGATTGGTAGACTCAATTTTAAGGAATATGTTTTTCATACATTGCATTGTCTTTGACATCATTTTATTACTAGAGTAAATTCTCCAAACCAAAAAAAAAAAACACCGGTGACCATATCACCCATCGAGTGCTATTAAACAAAACACTGGTGACCATATCATCCATTGAGTGCCATTAAACAAAACACTGGTGACAATATCACCCATCGAGTGCCATTAAACGAAACACTGGTGACAATATCACCCATTGAGTGCCATTAAACAAAACAAATTCCATGTCAATTCCAAATTCCTTTCAAGTAATTAGTAATATTGAATCAATGAACATTTATTTGATTAATGCCATGAAATGATTAATCATCTTAAGCGACTTCCCGTATCTGCCAATGGATTATATACAGTAATTTACCCTATACATCCTCCTATAATTTGGCATATAATACAACATGTCTGCTACCATATTAACAGCTGTTAAGTTATAACTGTGACTCACCCCTACTTCCCATTTTCTGCCATCCATTTTTGTTTGGTCCAAACCTACTTTTTGTTTGGCAGTGAATCAGTTAAGTGTTTGCATTTTCATTTCATACAAGAGATATTGCAATAATTGTCAAGTATTTACACAAATTACATTTTATATTATATTAAAACATAAGTTTATATGAATATTGCAAATGTAACCTAATTAATGCAATAAAATATGTATATAGAACACAAGCAGGAACTCAGGGATGCAGTTAAGAAGGAGACAAGTGGAGACTTACGAGATATGCTGTTGAAGCTTCTGGATGAAAACACAGATGGAAAGTCAAAAGTGGACAAGAACAAAGCTGAAGAAGATGCCAAAGCTTTTCATAAGGTCTGAATTTGTGAATATGTAAAAACAAATAATATTATTGCATGAGCTACAAGAAAGAAGGCAAAAGGGAGATGAAAATAAAAAGTTGCTTAAAAGTCAACAGGGTCGACTTCATTGCACCAGGGTTTTATCCCATATGGCTCGGTTGCTTTCCACAGTGCGGAAAGCGTCGCACAAAGCACAAACTCCGTAGCTCTAGTGACAACCCACAGGAGTCTCCAAAAAATTTCACTCGTGAACCGAAGGACGCTGCTCGGAATCGAACCCACAATCTTCAGAGCCCGAGTCAAACGGCTTGACCACTTCATCACGGAGACTCGAGATGAAAATGATAATGAGAAAGTATGTTTTGCATGTATCTAGTAGAATGTGCAGATGTAAATGTTTGTGACCAGCTATCATTTAGCCATTCTGTACTTCCCCTTCTGCATTCCTCTTTCAACAACAGTGTGCCACACGTATTTAAGCCTCAACTCAGTGGTCAGTCTGTTCAACATGGCATGCATTTGTGTTAGGTATACTTCCTGTACACAGATTCCATCCAAGGTCATGGGCTCTGTCTTCCTGTGGATGGGTTTCTTCTCATAATTTTGCCAGGGCAATGACCTAATGGCCTGCTCTCTGTGATTTCCAACTACTATCGGACTTTAGCATATGAAGCTTGCACAAACAACATCCTGGTGGGTTTTTTTAATCCTTGTCTGAAACAGCTAGGTATCTTTTCTTACTCCCCAAGAGACTAAGAAGATACCATTGGTTTTTGTAAAACCCTATGCTGGGATTGAGCCAAGTAACTTCATCTGAAGTGCATACCAAACACTGTCAGCCATATCTCCCCCATTTATTATGTATCATCAACTCACCATACCTGGATAATTGCTTTAACTTGTTCTGAGTATTAATATTTTAAAGAAAGGATTGGCTGTAGTAAAGCGTTAGGTTTCATTTTGAGATGCCACAACAAAGATGTGGTAGATTTTAAATATAATATTCAGATGCAGTGTTCATGGCCGGTCCCCCTGGCCAAGGAGTTAGCAGCTTTTTTACCATCTTTATATATACATACATATACGTCGTGGTTTTGTACAATTATGTGTATGAATACATGTGTAAATGATTGTCATAATATTTGGAAACATTGTGGACTTGAAAGACAGTGGATTGAGATGAAATCCAGAGTTTGCTGTTAAACAAATGAACATTTGTAACATTAGGCTAATGTTTTAGTGTTTGAAGTTGTAGAAGAGCAGAATAAAAAGAAATATAAGCTATATTTTTTGGACACAAAAAGTTGCCAAATTTTATAAACACTATGTATTCTCTTAGTGAATTTAAAGACATAAATTCCTCTGAACCAGATGCTCCTTGTGCATATTTTGACAAAATATGACATGTAAACATCTGTGATCTTTCAGAATTTAACTTCAGAGAAACTTAAGAAGATTTTCAATGCAAGTAGCCGTCCTCAGTTCTTGGCATTTGCTGATGCCTATGAAAAAGTAAGTAATGGAGTCACTGCGTAACATCTATCTAGCCATTTTATTACATTATGAGTTCAGTATGTAGTATTCTCTATTATAATACCTTGTTAACATATGTCTCATCTCATCTCACCATGTTCCTCTTGTACCCTGCGGTGTTGAGGTGAAGTATAAACATCGTGAGAGTGCCTGATTATGGGCTTCATGTATTGATATTTCCATGGACTCTACTATTCCCTCTGTCCAACGTTTACATGGTCGGCCTCTTCCTCTGTTTCCATCTGGTCTGTACATCATTGCTTGTTGTGGTATGCTGTTGACTGGCAACCTACTTGCATGGCCAAACCATTTGACTTGCTGCTTTCTAATAAAATCTAGTTCTGCTATAACCCCCACTTTAGTCCTGATTTCTTAATTTCTGATCTTATCTCTTCTTGATATGTTGAGTGTTCTTCTCAGGAATCTCATTTCTGTTGTGATTTTTCTTTTCTCTTTTTCTATGTATGTGTGGCAAATTAGTATACATTAAATTTTTTTTTTAAACTGTCATTTACTGCCTATAGTAATGATAAAATCAGTCTGAAAGGCACCAAAACCTGCTCAAGACAACTACCACATTATGGACAGACCAGAAAGTCATTACTCTGCGCCTCAGAACAGGACACACTAGATTATGCAACCACATGTATACAAAATTCACGATTGGCGAATCAACCCTGTGCACATGTGGATTGGTGTTGCAAACAGCAGAGCACATACTTCAAGACTGCCCAAATTACAATATATCTAGGCAAACCTTCTGGCCTAGAGAGACGGCGGAGGAAGATAAACTGTATGGACCACGGAGTGAACTAAAAAAGACAGTTAAATTCATACAAGAGACAACATTGCAGTTATAGACATATTTCAAGCGAACAAAAGAACTGCCTATAGTACCTTGCTGTGTCGGAAATGGGGGTCTTGAGCCTGAGGAATTAAGGCCGCATGGCTAGTGCAGTCGCCGCGAACTGTGCGGGCTAGAGTTTTCTTTTTGCCCCCGACAGAAAAAACTCCCCGCCTTACCGAGGATTTGAACCCGGCGGAGAGCCCGGCAATCTAGCCGGCCAGCTGCTCCTTTATAAATTAAATAACATCACTAAAATCAAATATATTCAGAACTAATACATATATTTAATTGCAGTTATTCAAATGCATAAGATATGTTAAGACAAATTATAAATGCTATGAAAACATTATTTTCATAAGAAGCTTAGATATATCTTACAAAATAAAGTAAATAAATAATTTTGTTTCATAACTGTCATTTCCATTTTTTCAGTCATTTTTTTTTTCATTATTCACATTTGATATTTATTTAGTATTAGACATATCTTTTATTTTATTTACGCCTGTAGTTAGATTTTTCTTTTATAATCCATGTTGTTTGACGTTGGTCATTATGTCTGTCCACTACATGTCTCATGTACTGCCAATCATCTCTGAAACAGATGTTCTTTTATGCAATGATGTCAAACCATCTAGCATCTTCTCTCTTGGTCTTCCCAAGCCTCTCTGTTCCTCCAACTTTCCAGTTGTCACAACATACTCCATCTTTGCCATGTTCATGGTGTGTCCAAATAATGTGGATTGTCTTCTTCTGATTCTGTTTGTAATTAACTCCTTTCAAGACATTTTCATTATGCGTTTTATCTGTCATTAGTGTTCACATCATTCGACTATGTAACCACATCTCTGCAGCTTCCAGATTATTCCTTACTACTCTGTTAATTGTTCATTAAATATTTTGGATTGACTCAATATAGCTCTTAAGAACTCTCTTTCTCAACTCTATTAACAAAGACATGCTGCATAGAATAATTTTCATCTTTTCTTCTTCATCTTCTGCGTTCATCCGGAGGTTTTTTTCCGGACATGATTGGGTTGTGCCTGTTTACAGCAGAGCTGTGTTCTTGCGCCGTTAGGCCGACACATCTGACTTCTGCGGGCATTTGTTGACTGGGTTAACCTTCCCAGGGATCTTCATCTTTTGAAACGCATCTTTTGCTTGGGCTATTGTACAGTTAACTTCAGTAATGCATCTTTTTCTTGGGCTATTGTACAGTTAACTTCTGTAATGCATATTTTGCTTGGGCTATTGTACAGTTAAGTTCTGTAATACATCTTTTTCTTGGGCTATTGTACAGTTAACTTCTGTAATGCATCTTTTTCTTGGGCTATTTTACAGTTAACTTCACTAATGCATCTTTTTCTTGGGCTGTTGTACAGTTAACTTCAGTAATGCATCTTTTTCTTGGGCTATTGTACAGTTAACTTCAGTAATGCATCTTTTTCTTAGGCTATTGTACAGTTAACTTCAGTAATGCATCTTTTTCTTGGGCTATTGTACAGTTAACTTCAGTAATGCATCTTTTTCTTGGGCTATTGTACAGTTAACTTCAGTAATGCATCTTTTTCTTGGGCTATTGTACAGTTAACTTCTGTAATGCATCTTTTTCTTTGGCTATTGTACAGTTAAGTTCTGTAATGCATCTTTTTCTTGGGCTGTTGTACAGTTAACTTCACTAATGCATCTTTTTCTTGGGCTGTTGTACAGTTAACTTCACTAATGCATCTTTTTCTTGGGCTATTGTACAGTTAGCTTCTGTAATGCATCTTTTTCTTCGGCTATTGTACAGTTAACTTCTGTAATGCATCTTTTTCTTGGGCTATTGTACAGTTATTATGATCAAGAGGTTTTCCGGAAGGTTGTTATGGGAGCGAGGTTCTGCAAAGGACATGCTACTGAATGAATGAATGAATTGTACAGTTAACTTCAGTAATGCATCTTTTACTTGGGCTATTGTACAGTTAACTTCTGTAATGCATCTTTTACTTGGGCTATTGTACAGTTAACTTCTGTAATGCATCTTCCGTCTGCTGTTATCAAAGTATCCAAATGGAGGTCAGTACGGCCGAATTGATAAGAGTGCTCATGCTTAAACATCGGGTATGCTGATGCCGAAGTAGCAGGTTCAACCCCTATATCGGTCAGTTGGACTAAAATGTTGACTTCTCATCCTTGACTTGGGGAAGTAAATTACAAGTACCTCAGAAGTCAGAGTGGGTTCATCTGATGGTGAGGGACACTGGTAATAGGGAAAGCTAATCCACAAGCAAAAACCAGTCCAGTGCACTAAAAAGTAGTAGCATGTATATGGCCTGCACTTGAGTTCAAAGCGATCAAATGCACATGCACAAAAAGTATCCAAATACTTGAACAGCTCTAAACTAGTTTCATTTGCTTTGATGGAAGCATTTTGGAAGACAATTTTTGATTATTGGAATAATAAATACATTTAATTGCAAGGGGTTAATGTAAATGAATATGTTGCATTGATTCATGATTGTCTTAAATTTTAGCTGTTCAAAGAGGGCATACAAGATGCAATCATCCAGGCCAAGACTGGGGAAGCTGAAGAAGCTTATACCACACTAGGTAATTATTCATTGCTATTATATATATTTATAATTTACTTGTTTACATTGTTTTTTGTTGCTCAATAACAGCAACCATCAACTGATGTTTCATTTATTAAAGAATGAAACGTAAAGAAATGTGGTCACTCAGTAAAAATAAATGAATGCTAAATAATTACCCTGTGAAAAACTGCAGAAAGATGAAAAAAACATGAAATATAGGGCAGCTTTACAAAATAACATTTCCAAAAAAAATACCAGAACATTGCAGCGATAAGCCTTCATCAGCAAACAGCAAGAAAATGCAACAATACACAAACTACGGAAAAGACACTACATTGATTGCATTAAGGCATAATATGGGGAAATAAAAATAAGCAGAATTAAATAAAATAATGTCACCACTGTAGTGTAATTTCCATTGTATTTTCTTGTTGTTTGCTGATAAAGGTTTGTCACTGCAAAATCCTCTTGTCTTTTGTAACTGTATTTTGTAAAGCTGCCCTACATTTTGTGTTTTTTAATTGTTTACAACTCCACAGCTTTCCTGCAGTTTAACCCATTTCATTTATATTTTTTAATAACTGTAAAGTAGCATTGATTGCAGAGAATGCAAATGTCCTCTAGAAGAAAACGAAGCTATTTGCTATAACTTAACACAGAAAGAGAGTATGTGTTAAAACTTATCTATTGTATGGTTTATTATGAAAGCTGAATGACTGCTACAATATATACATACATAGGATCTCTGGCCTGTTCATTTACAATGTAATAAACAAAGCCCAAAAAAACAATTAATATATACATAAGTTGTTCTGATGAACTTTCTGTCATCTTGGTGGGGGTATAGACATTTTAAAAGCACACAAATCACAACTCATGGCTCATTGCACTAGAATTTCACAATAACAAAACTAGAATTTCAAAATGTCTATGTATCTTGTCTGTTTATATTAATCCTGACAAGCCAAGCATCTAGTCTGAGCTTTGACATGACTAACCTGTTTGTGGTTTTCTTTTGAAATTTTCAGTGAAGAGCAAAGAAGATGAAGCAGAGCTGTATGCTCAGACACTGAATAAGTCAATGAAGGGAGCTGGCACTAATGATTCTCATTTGATCAGGATTTTGGTGTCCAGATCTGAGGTAGGTTATATATCATCGATCCTCCATCATGGCAGATTTGTTAAATTGACCTTGGCTTCCAGGTCAACTCACCCTACAATGGGAAATGTTCATGAAAAGTCAAGATGGCCGCTATGATACTGACCACATCATCCATCGAGTGCCAGTTGGTCTATAAAAAGATGGGGCTAGCACCATATACCCAATATGTCTCAGATCATGCAAAAAGGGCCTTTGCTTTTTGTTTTGCAATCTTGATCTCTTATATAAGATGTACGTTCTTGTTATATATTACTTAATCTTTCTTTGCAGCTCTCTAGGACTGTCTTAAACATGTTTTTTTAATGTCATAGGCTTAATGTAAAGGGTCATATATTCAGTGAGTGGTATCTTGTTTAAATAATTTTGTTTATATATGTATTGTTTCCTCTAAAGTGCTGGAGAGTTTGAAAATATCTTCATGGTCTTAGCGCAAGAGGAGAAGCACACAGCAGTATCTCCTAGTGATAAAATTGGGTCACTGTCATTTAAATGCACAAATGTGTGGCAAAGTAGTTTAGGGGACAGAACTGATCTGAATATGTTGACAACTCTTACCCGAGCAAAATTGGACACACTGTCCTGAAAGGTGGATTTTGCTGTGGAAGGTGTAGGTCACAAACCACAAAAGTAGATGTCAATGGACATAAGCTGGTCCCCATTTTAGACTGGGTCAATCTAAGCACTAATATGATATGACTAATATGATCCAGTCATTAGATGTAAAACCGTACCCATTCCTACACCAACAGTCAAATAGCCTGTTCCTCTGTACGCCACAAACAATTGTATTTACCAATTCACATGTAGATGCCAGGCCGTTTACATTGGTCGAACGGAGAGACAGCTTAACAAACGGGTGTCAGAACACATACCTCAATGGGTCAACAAGATACAACACACAGGAGTGGCTAGCTGCGAGGAGCCGACACACCGGAAGCTCCCGGCGTCTTCAATCGGCAGACACATTGTCGCCAGTGGTCACGTTGTGTCCAGAGACACTGCATTTCGCGTGTTGTTTAGAACACAAAATACTCGCTTGTTAAAATTTGCAGAAGCAATTATGATCTATCAACGCAAGCCAGAATTGTGTAAACAGAAAGACATGTTAGTCAGCTTAAAATTACCGTGGTGGATAAGTGACATTACTGTGCGAAATTGTGTATATTTCAACTTGAAGGATTTATCTAGTTAATTTCACGTAAGTTGTGTGATTTCTGCAGTATGTACCTGACGAGATGCAGCGAAATATGCCAGGCAATAAATCGTGCAATCTATTGTTTGTGTCTTCGTTATTCAAAATAAGCACTAATAGTTTATGTCACTTATTGAAAAGCTCTAAAACTGTTGACAAGAATCATGATGGATAGTACAATATGAATATCGCAATCATCTGGAAGGCATGGTTATATAATCTATGCAAAAGTAAGTAGGAAAAGTATGTTAGAAATGCATAAACATTCTTAATATAAAATAACAATCACACTACATATCCCTATTATAACCCAGAAGCGATGAAATTAATAATATTGGTATAAATTCAATATAACACAATAAATTTAAACAAGAAGAATTAGCTTCAGATGTTTGAGTTGATGTAAAAGTATAAACTATTTTCTGATATTCCATATGTGGTTCTGTTTCAAATGAAATTAGCTCATCACCACTTTCTTAACCAGAATTGTAACAGAAATTTTAAATTTGTGTTTATTTCACAGTTGGACCTCCCAGAAATCAAGTCACAGTATGAAAAACTCTATGATAAGCCACTGAGGGAGGATGTAGAGTGTGAAACTAATGGAGATTACAGAAAAACTTTATTGGTTCTCATTGATAAAGCTAAAAAAGATGATGGAGAAAAAGATAAGAAAGACAAATCAAAACCGAAAGAGCCAAGTGATGATAAAAACAAATCAAAAGATAAGAAGACAGTGTCAAAAGAAGATAAAGATGATAAGAATGATGAAGATGCTGTGAAACTGTACAAAGCAATGAAAGGGGTTGGAACTGATGAGGACACACTAATTGAAGTAATAACAAGGAACTCCAACTCTCAGAGACAAACACTGAAAAAGAGATACAATGAGCTTTACAAAAAGGTATTAAGCTGTATTTTGAAGCTTGTATTATGATTTGTTACACTGTTGTTAATTAAAAGACATAATTGAACGTTTAAAACTATTACATTAGAAAAATGCAAAATTTCATTTATAAATATTTGAGATCATAAGATGACTGCTGTAGGGATGTGAAGTGTTAGATCTTCACATATTTTAGATCATTAGATATTTGCTAGGAGTGTGAAGTGTTAGATAAGCAGGGGTGTGAAGTGTTAGATCTTCACATATTTTAGATCATTAGATACCGCTGTAGGGGTGTGAAGTGTTAGATCTTTACATATTTTAGATCATCAGATATTTGCTAGGAGTGAGAAGTGTTAGAACTTCACATATTTTAGATCATCATATATTATGGTAGGAGTGTGACGTGTTAGATCTTCACATATTATAGATCATTAGATACTGCTGTAGGGGTGTGACATGTTAGAGCTTCACATATTATAGATCATTAGATACTGCTGTAGGAGTGTGAAGTGTTAGATCTTCACATATTATAGATCATTAGATACTGCTGTAGGGGTGTGACATGTTAGATCTTCACATATTATAGATCATTAGATACTGCTGTAGGGGTGTGACATGTTAGAGCTTCACATATTATAGATCATTAGATACTGCTGTAGGAGTGTGAAGTGTTAGATCTTCACATATTATAGATCATTAGATACTGCTGTAGGGGTGTGACATGTTAGATCTTCACATATTATAGATCATTAGATACTGCTGTAGGGGTGTGACATGTTAGAGCTTCACATATTATAGATCATTAGATACTGCTGTAGGGGTGTGACGTGTTAGATCTTCACATATTATAGATCATTAGATACTGCTGTAGGGTTGTGATGTGTTAGATCTTCACATATTATAGATCATTAGATACCGCTGTAGGGGTGTGAAGTGTTAGATCTTCACATATTATAGAACATTAGATACCGCTGTAGGGGTGTGAAGTGTTAGATCTTCACATATTATAGAACATTAGATACTGCTGTAGGGGTATGAAGTGTCAGAACTTCACATATTATAGATCATTAGATACTGCTGTAGGGGTGTGACGTGTTAGATCTTCACATATTATAGATCATTAGATACTGCTGTAGGGGTGTGACGTGTTAGAACTTCACATATTATAGATCATTAGATACTGCTGTAGGGGTGTGATGTGTTAGAACTTCACATATTATAGATCATTAGATACTACTGTAGGGTTGTGACATGTTAGATCTTCACATATTATAGATCATTAGATACTGCTGTAGGGGTGTGATGTGTTAGAGCTTCACATATTATAGATCATTAGATACCGCTGTAGGGGTGTGACATGTTAGATCTTCACATATTATAGATCATTAGATACTGCTGTAGGGGTGTGATGTGTTAGATCTTCACATATTATAGATCATTAGATACTTCTGTAGGGGTGTGACATGTTAGAACTTCACATATTATAGATCATTAGATACTGCTGTAGGGGTGTGACATGTTAGATCTTCACATATTATAGATCATTAGATACTGCTGTAGGGGTGTGATGTGTTAGATCTTCACATATTATAGATCATTAGATACTGCTGTAGGGGTGTGACATGTTAGAACTTCACATATTATAGATCATTAGATACTGCTGTAGGGGTGTGATGTGTTAGCGCTTCACATATTATAGATCATTAGATACTGCTGTAGGGGTGTGATGTGTTAGAGCTTCACATATTATAGAACATTAGATATGCTGTAGGGGTGTGACGTGTTAGATCTTCACATATTATAGATCATTAGATACTGCTGTAGGGGTGTGACATGTTAGATCTTCACATATTATAGATCATTAGATACTGCTGTAGGGGTGTGACATGTTAGATCTTCACATATTATAGATCATTAGATACTGCTGTAGGGGTGTGAAGTGTTAGATCTTCACATATTATAGAACATTAGATACTGCTGTAGGGGTGTGACATGTTAGAGCTTCACATATTATAGATCATTAGATACTGCTGTAGGGGTGTGACGTGTTAGAGCTTCACATATTATAGATCATTAGATACCGCTGTATGGGTGTGACGTGTTAGAACTTCACATATTATAGATCATTAGATACTGCTGTATGGGTGTGACGTGTTAGAGCTTCACATATTATAGATCATTAGATACTGCTGTAGGGGTGTGACGTGTTAGAACTTCACATATTATAGATCATTAGATACTGCTGTAGGGGTGTGAAGTGTTAGAACTTCACATATTATAGATCATTAGATACTGCTGTAGGGGTGTGAAGTGTTAGAACTTCACATATTATAGATCATTAGATACCGCTGTAGGGGTGTGACATGTTAGATCTTCACATATTATAGATCATTAGATACCGCTGTAGGGGTGTGACGTGTTAGATCTTCACATATTATAGAACATTAGATACCGCTGTAGGGGTGTGACATGTTAGATCTTCACATATTATAGAACATTAGATACCGCTGTAGGGGTGTGACATGTTAGAGCTTCACATATTATAGAACATTAGATATGCTGTAGGGGTGTGATGTGTTAGAACTTCACATATTATAGAACATTAGATACTGCTGTAGGGGTGTGACATGTTAGAGCTTCACATATTATAGAACATTAGATATGCTGTAGGGGTGTGATGTGTTAGAGCTTCACATATTATAGAACAGTAGATACCGCAGTAGGGGTGTGACATGTTAGAATTTCACATATCTTAGATCATCATATCTTGTAAGAGTGTGATATGTTAGATCTTCACATATGATAGATCATTAGATACCGCAGTAGGGGTGGGAAGTGTTAGAACTGTACGTATTTTACATCATTAAATACTACTGTTAAAAGTTAGTTGCTATCCTTTACAGGACATTTGCATATTTTGCTGTTGTTGATGTCTTGGCAAGTTTATATTCAAATACTACTGTAGAGGTGTGAAATGTTAAATCTGCACATATTTGAGATCATCAGATACCACTGAAGGAGTGTGAAGTTATAATCTTCTCATATGTTAGATTGTTGAATACTAATGTAGGGATGCTACTGGTACTATTAGTGTTGGAACTCTTCGCTGGCTGCTGAGGATGGGGACGGAGCACTTATGGGAATGCCCCGAATGCTGTGATGTCGATTCCTAAATCAATCAATCAATCAATCAATCAATACTAATGTAGGGATGTGAAGTGTTAGATATTCACATATTTTAGATCAGATACTACTGTAGTTGTGTCAAATGTTACACTTTCACACGTTTTAGACCATCAGATGCTATTGTTGGAGACCTTTACATATTTTACATCATATAGAGATGTACTAGCCAGTTCCCTTCCTTGTAACATTCCCGTCCCTTACAATTTGTTTAGATTCTAAAAATTATATGATACCAACTTTATGAGGCTCAGTCTCTCCAGCAGTAGAATAAGAATCCATCCACTGCTTGGGGCTGAACCAGTACCACTGTCTTACTAAGAAATTACACTAATCACTATGCCACAACTGCTCCACTTGTAACTTATAGCAGTCAGATTTTTACATGACAGTATTATGTGCTGATGTTCACTTTGGGAAGCAGTGAGTCAGACATTCATAAACTCTCTCTCTCTCTCTCTCTCTCTCTCTCTCTCTCTCTCTCTCTCTCTCTCTCTCTCTCTCTCTCTCTCTCTCTCTCTCTCTCTCACTGTGAGAGAGAGAGAGAGAGAGCTGTGAACAGATCATGACAACACTTGATGTAGAGTACAATAATGTTTGATTAAGTAGTTGTTTCCACCACTTGTATATGTGAATTTGGCAATGTACAACATGTTTTCACACTTGAAGATTCACAAATACAAATATAAAGCTTACAAACACTGTAGCAGGTCTAATACACCATTCATCCTCAATGTGTACCCTGCTGTTAAGCGTGTTCTTGTCTCTATTATGCCATATGGCCAGACCATCCAGGTGTAATTTCTTTAATTTTTGCTCTGAACATTTTTGCCATTAAGTTTGCCAGTTGTAACTACGTAGATTTCAAGTTTATTTCTTCTCATGCCCAAAAAAATCTTGACTGTCTGTATTTCATTTCTGTAATTAATTTGTGGTTTTCATCTATTTCTTAAAGGACTGTCTCATTTGCTTTCAGTCCATCACATTCTTTTCAAGATTCTCAGAAACCACATTTTTTTCTGCCATCAAATGTACTTCAACACTCTTTTTCTCACTAGAATTGACGTTATTATTTATGAGAATTTTCCCATCTTGCTGAAGGCTATTATTTTCATGGTGATTTTTGCTCTTAGACTTACAAGACATCTTTCGTCCAATGTTAAATACTACTGCCAAACAAGAAATAAGAATAAGAATAAGATCAAACCAGATAATTGATTATCATAACATAACATAAAACTATAAATAAATTAGAACAACTGAAATAATTTTATTTGGGAGTCATTCATAACAGAAGTAACATGCTATTAATCACAACAGTAGGTTTAGCAATGTCTTTTTCTGTCACAAATACCTTGATTTGCTTGTATTCTATCACCACTGTCTGTAGGACCTGGTCAGTGACATCAAATCAGAAACATCTGGCGACTTCCGAGAAACGCTGGTTGCCCTGCTGATGCCTCCAGTAGAGTATGATACTTACTCCATCAACAAAGCCTTGAAAGGTTTTGGAACAGACAAAACTACCCTTGTTGGTATCATATGCTCCAAGAATCCTTCCGAGATAGATGAGATTAAGAAAACTTACAAGAAAGGTGAGTAGTGGAGTACTTATTTGTTTCTGTGCTAGTATTAAACATTAATGCGTTTGATATAATAGGTTAGGATGTTATGTTGACTTTGACTGATGTTACATGTTCAGACAATGGTCCAGTGCCAGTCCTCATCAGTTGCTATGGGAGGGAAATACTGGCCACCTATTCCTCTCAGAACCAGGCAACACTTTATATATGCACAGCAGGTTCCTGATGCTGGACGTTTTAGGAAACTAATTCAAGTCCGTCAAGTGTTGATTGTCTATCAACATATGGGGTTAGCACCATACAGCCAGTCTACCTCAAGGTGGGTAAAAGGGTCCCAGCAGAGAAATATAGCAAAACTGCAGCAGATTTTTTCCCCCTAAAATATTGCAAGAGCAATAGAAACAGGAGGTCATATGTTACCATTAGAGCAGACATTTTTTTGTGATTTGTGGAGGATGACTGCACTTGGATACCTCCATTGGTATTCTAGTTTTCACCTATAGATCACACAAGGAGAATCTCACCACAGTACACAAACTCATGCTATAATTCTTGTAGATGTTTCAAATGTCTTAATTTCACATTAATCCTGGGCAGTGCTCCATTTGGTCTGGTTTATTTTTTTCAATTATCAGCTGTTATTTTGAAAATTCCTCACCATCCAAATTGTGAATCTTGCCAGGTCTGCTCAATTCAGTGGCTGATGTCTAACATCTATGACACACTGGCCACATAGCACAAATTCTATTGATGAAAACAGTTTTCTTTAAATATTTTCTGTTTGGTATTGTATGTTACATTAAGAAGACTTTAAACATTAAAAGTCTTTTTTTAGTCTTTTTTGTGTTAAGTCTTTTTTAAGTCATTTTTATTTTAGTCCTTTTTTTTAAATTTTTATTTTCATTCACACAGAGTACAAGAAAGATTTGGAATCAGACCTCAAGGATGGTACATCGGGAGATTTTGGTGAGCTGCTACTTCAGCTTGTCAGTGGTAAGAGGGACAACAGTACAAAAGTTAACCAGAAAAAGGCAGAAGAGGATGCCAAGGCTATTCATTCAGTAAGATTTTCATCATTTATATTTTTATAATTCACAATTTAAGTATGTGTTTTCTTTTTCCAGAAACTAACGATTCTGTCTTCATTTAGCTATGTTTATTTTTTTTGTAAACCAGATTCAAAAAATTTTTCTTATTAAATATTTCTCTAGACACCCCAGTAGTTAAATTGTACTTGATATTTCAAGTCATCATCTTATCTGTCTCAGCATTAAAGGGAATTCAGAAGTAGACAGTGTTTATTCATTGTTGCTGAGCAGAAAATTTTTGTCATTATCCCATAGCCCATAGCATGCTATAGGTCAAAACACTGGGTATGTTGAAGGTCTCTTAGCCTAATGAGGTCAACAAATTCCCCCCAGAAAGTCAGATATGTCAGCCGAAAGGTGCAAATATCGCAGCTCTGTTGTAAACAGACACAATGCAATTACATTCAAAGCAACAAACAGAAAATATTGGAAGAAGGAGAAGAAAGTGTCTTATTTGTGTCAGATTTTTCTTGTATGTTCCCCTCTTTATTACATTATTTTTCATGGTTGTTTAGTTATTTTGAATATTTCTAGCTATGTTTAATTTCAGAATATTAATATTTGTTATTAGTATTAGTAACATCCCCCCCCCCCCTGTGTTTATTATTCAAATGTCTTGTGGCCTTGACAAAAGGGTCAAGTCTGACTGAGTTCAGCTTCACTACATCTCCCTCACTGTGGACAAGTAAGCAGATCCTCAAACATCCTTAGAGTCTCATCTGTTCATTCTCCATCTCTTATAGCGCTGATGATGTTTGGCATAACCATTGCTTTTCCCTCCTTGATAACCACCATGTTCACGAACTGATTGAATATTAAGATGACAATATCTTATTTTTAGGCATAACATGTATAGGTCTGTATCATATACAAATATTTTATTTACACGTGTAAACCTGATATCATATACTGTATGTATATAGTATGTTGTAAAATAAAACAAGTATCATCATAACATGAATCAATAATATACATGACTTTTCATTTAGCAGTGTTATTTTCTTTCGTCATTTATATTACATTTAGATGCACATATCCTATGTTAGGTAATTTCACTGGTAAAATGTTTTTGCTGCATTTTTGTTTCAACAGAAACCATCGCCAAACCTACTGAAAGATTGTTTTACCAAAAGTAACTCTGCTCAAATGAATGCAACAGCTGCAGCTCACAAAAAGGTACCTTGAGTCATCCCATATTGAAATATGTGTTTTTCCTAGTAGTCTGTTTACAAATATGTCTGTGTATGAATTCTGAGTGTGTATGTTCGTTTTGTGTATGTATGTGTGTGTGTGCACGCATGTGTGGTGTTTGTTTTATGTACGTGTATGTGTATACATGCATGTGTACATTCATGAGAGAGAAAAACTGAAAATTAAATAATATTTTCAGTTTGTTTTCTTCCTTCCATGTGTCATGTAACACTATGGTTGCTTCTAGAGTCAGATATGTGGTAAATCCTCTGTATTCTGTGTAAATGAAATTATAATAGATACTTGCTGCATTTGTTTCAGCAGATGATTATTTTTGTTTTCAGATGTTCAATGAAGACATATCTGAATCAATCAAAAAGGCAACAGCTTGGGACACTGAAGAAGCTTATGTAGCGATTGGTAATAATAAACAATGCAATACTTACATTTATTGATAAGTTTGTTCATTAAGTAAGATGGATAATGTCAATAGGGTAGTAAAATTATTGTTAAGAATAATGCTTTACATATTGGTACTTATGGAATTACTACAACTAAGATATACTGCTTTTAAAATAAATAAAGTATACTGTCTCAATGTAACCATTAAATACTCATCACTAGTAAATCCTTGAGGCATCGAAACAACATGAGAATAAATATATAAATACTATTGTGTGTATTTAGAAGAATTCTGGTACATTCTGTCATAATGGAATAAAGTAAATGTTAGTGAGTGACATTTTGAGGAAATACTTATCTTCTCCATCCAAACAGGCCAGAATTCTACTCTGAATATAAAGGTCACAGTGTTTCCGTTTTCTTAAGCAGCACATTAAATATATGTCACATGTTGTCTTGACCTATTTATTTTCTTATATCTACACAGTCAAATCCCAGCAAGACCAGCCAACATTTTTTGCAGAAAGACTCAATGATTCTGTTAAGGGGCTAGGGACGAATGAGACTCAGCTTACAAGGATTTTGGTTTCTCGATCAGAGGTAGGACTTGCCACTTGGCCAGGGATGAGTTGTATACAGGTTTATGCTTCTGTTTCAAAAGATGTTAAGTACTTAAGTAAATTTAGGTAGATATTAATGAAAATACAAAACAAAAGAGAAAGAGATTATCTAGAATCTGGCAGAGCATTTTGAGAAAACTTTCTGAAAGGGAAGTAAATTTAGGTAGATATTCATGAAAAAAGAAAAAAAAACAATAGAGAAAGGAATTATCTAGAATCTGGTAGAGCATTTTGAGAAAGCTTTCTGAAAGGGAATCAGCTCTAATAATAATAATGATGGTGTTGATGATTATATTAGTTAAACAGAGTTCATGTTGTCATACATGTCAACCAAAGATCATAGTCAACAATGAAAAAATGTCATTCTACATAACCAACAACTATGGAGACTGTTCTAAAATAGTCAAACGTAGGCAGGCCACAGCAATGCAGAGGCTAAATATTGTTAAGAACCTACGGCTCAACACCAGCCAACAAAAGTGAAACTTCTTTTAGAACATTCATCTTTACAGTGGCAATATATGGATGCGAGTTAAGACCATTGTTCATTCGCTCAAGAAGAAAATTTGGGCTTTTGACCCTCATTGTTACAATAAAGTTATTATAATATCATGGACACTGAAGTGAAATAATAATTACCCTTAACAAGATCTGAACATCGATGAAAATTAGCACATAAACAGTGTCATGTCTCAGAAACTGAAATACTTTGTGTATAATAAACATCACAGTGGCTTGAAAAGAACAATGATGGAAGGCTTGGTGTTTGGAAGAAGAGGAAGGGATTGACCAGTACGTAGATGAGTGCAGAACATTACAGACTCCTTGAACATGAAGCAGGGTGCATGAGGCAAGAGACATGGTGAGAGATTGAGAAACTTTTGGTGGGCCATGGTGAGATTAACGTTCTGTGAAGGACTTGCTACATGGGCGAGTCAATAAGTAAGTCACACAGTTATGTGGGATGGCAGGTAAATGTAGTTGGTGATGTCTACAGCTGTCATTAGGTGACAGCAACATTGAACTTTATAGTCCCGTTCATCAGGTGGCGCTAGGTGTCTCATGCACTTGCACAGCACATAAACAAAATGGTGACTGTACTTACAGAGTGTACAACCAAATAGCAGCGTGCCGTTGTGCATTTTTTTTTTGTGGGCAAAAGGATTGCCTGCAAAGGACATTCATAAGGAAATGCTTCCTGTTTATGCTGACAAATGTTTGTCTCGTAAAGCGGTGCATAACTGGGTAGAAAAATTTTCTCAAGGGCACGAATGACACCGAAGTTGAATGTGAAGTGGAAACGTGGTTTAGAAAACAGAGCACGCAGTTCTATGCAGTCAGTTTGGGAGGCCTGATAAAACGATGGAATAAGTGCATCAATGTTGGTGGAAATTATGTTGAGAAATAAAGGGACAATGTATGTATAAAAATAACCTGGTTTCAAGTTGTTATCATATTTAGTTATTTTTCTACAGCCATTTGTGACTTACTTATTGACAGTCCCCTCGTACGTAAAGATGAGTGTCATAAACCGAAGGATTGTATTAAAGGGTAGAGTATCATGAACTGGGGGAAAACATGACTGAAGCTGATTTAGTTGTATTGAAAATAGGGGTGACTTCAGTCAAGCTGTAACCAAAAATGAATAACACAAAATATAACTGGGAAGCTCAACAAAAGGAAAGATGCATACAGATACAACTTAATGTCTCAGCCAAAGTCTTTATCAGTGAACAAAAACACTAGAATGCTTAGATAGAAAACTAAAACATCACAATTGTGAATAAGAAAATTCCACATGCCTGAATGCAAGATTTCTTTTATTTATAAATAATAATATAGATGTTATCTTATGCCATCTTTCTGCCTAGGTGATCGTGTATCTGTGGACATCTACTATTGTCAGTTCTTGCTGCTGTTGTGATTATTAAATACTGTCTGAGCCATCATTTTTTGGGTCTTCTTCTGATTCTGAAATTAGTTTTCTTCATTTTATATATTTTCTAATCTAGTATGAATTTGAAATGATAATTCCCCACTGCCATTTTCATTGTTGCGGTGTCTTGAATTTATTTAAAAGTTATCATGTGATAACCAATAGCCAAAAAAGAAGATACAGCAATACTCTCAAGTGGTCTATAGGTTATGAAATCTGCTTCTAGCTTGTACATCCCTAGTTTGTTTTGTCGTGAACTGTTTGAACTTTTACTAAATGAGAAAAGGGTGGTATACTCCAACCTAGATCCTGGGGTAGTGGATAAAATGTCTTGATTTCTCGGACAAGGGCGAAAAACTCAGAGGGCCTTTGTGCACATTATACTTGTTAAAAATCAATCAGCAGTTGGAAATTTTTTTGTTTGAAAACATGCCAAATAAGACAATTAAAAATTACAAAAACCAAACTACAAAGCAAAAGATATTTGTAGCATGTGTGATTCTGGCACAAACACATTTTTATCCTTGCCAGAGCTATGGAGGTCATGCACTAGCTGAGATCCTTTCATCATCATCAAGTGCCATGCCAGCTGGCTTAGGCGTTCATGTCTCTCCACAGATCTCGGTCTTTGATGTTCTGGATCAACTCTTGCTGCTAATATTCCTCCATGCCACAGTCTCAATCCATCCAGCATTATTTCTCTTGGCTGGCCTCTGCCTCTCTTCTCCTTCATCTTTCCAGTCATCATGATGTTCTACAATGCCTCTCTTCTCATCACATGACCGAAAAAATCTGTTTGTCTCTTTCTTATTGTTGTATATAGTGTTCTAGTTTCATTAGCCTCTTTCAGGCAATCGTTGTTAGTTACTCTGGCAGTCCAAGGATTCGCAACATTTGTCTTAGGAATCCTTTAGATCCTTTACAAACATAAAATTAAACCAATGTTCAGGTCTTCTAGTGTCGTCATGGATCTCTGGATGATATTATAAGATCAGTTTTTTAAATTATATTTGTAAAATTTCATAATATTTGTTTCTTTTATCAGGTGGATCTTCCAGCCATCAAGTCTAAATATGCAGACATATATGATCGCAACCTGAAGGATGATGTCTCAGATGATACTAGTGGAGACTACAAGAAACTTTTACTGAAAATCATTGATAAGGTTGGAGAAGGAAAGAAAGCACCAAAAAGCGAGAAGGCAAAACCACCACAGGATGATGCTAAAAAGAAACAGAAGGAAGATAGTGATAATGAGACTGATGAAGATGCTGTCAAGTTGTACAAAGCTATGAAACAGTCAGAAACTAAAGAAGATGATATTATTGAAGTCATCACAAGGAATTCCAATGCTGAAAGACAATCACTCAAGAAGAGGTACAATGAGCTCTATAATGAGGTTAGTGATTTGGACTGTGACTGGTGTTGCCTCATATTCTTATGAAAGTCTTTAAAAGTCGAGAGAATCAACATCATTGCACTGGGTTTTATCCCATATGGCTCAGTCTCTTTCTGCAGGGCGGCCAGCCAAAAGCGTCTCACAAAACACAAACTCTGTAGCTCCAGCGATGACACCCAGAAGTCTTTGAGAAAAATGCACTTGTGAACTGAAAGATGTAGCTTGGAATCGAACCCACAACTTTCGGAGCATGAGGCAGATGGTTTGACCACTTTGCCATGGAGACTCCCAAAAACGGTTGATGCCCCGGGTGAGGATTGAACTCACGACCTTCAGATTGCTCCTAGATTTTGTGATTATGAGACTAACGCGCTACCTAATAGTCATCTAAACTAAAGCAGATTGCTTTGCTTTGATTTTCACACTGTTATGAGCTTTGTGCCATCTCTGTGGCAAGAGGGTTATGGACGCAATTTGTAATCCCACATAACGTGTTGGAAACACAGCTGCTGGCGATTTGACAGCAGACCACTTTGCGTTGGTTTTCATGAAATGTTATGAGTCCTGGTTGTTCAGAAAGCAATGGCAAACTACTGAATGTAAACTTTCCAAGAAATCACAAATAGCCACACAAATACTGGGGTTGACTGGAATGTCCTGTAAAGGATATGCAATTAACTTTCTTTTTTCTTTCAATGAGTGTTGGCCATTCAGGAAACAATGGTAAACTACTGAGCTTAAAGTTGCCTAGAAAATAAGAAACAGTTGATAAATGCTGGGGTTGGTTATGATGCCCTGTAAAGGACATGTAACTAACTTTTAAATGACCACTTACGTGCCCTGAGCCTGTTGGACATATGGTGCTAGTCCCGTGTATTTATAGACCAATCTGCAATTGGTGGGTCATGTGATCAATATCACTCCGCCTGCTTTTTGTTCCCAAGACATTTCCTGTTCCCCATTTTAGTCTTAATCGTCCTGGGAGCTCAGGTCAATTTAAAATAGAGATTTAAAATGGACTAATGAGCAAGCATGCTAGCCACTGCACCACTGTGGCCGTCATATAAAATATAACACAGAAAAAAACATTTGCAGGGAATCAACTGAAACCGTTGAAATAACATAATAAATAGATTCATAGGCCCGGGAAGGTTAACCTGGTCGACAAATGCCCGCAGAAGTTGGATGTTTCGGCCTAACGGCGCAAGAACGCAGCTCTGCTTTAAGCAGGCACAACGCAATCACGCCCCAAAAAAAAAACTCCGGATGAGCGCTGAAGAAGAAGAAGATTCACAGGAGGTATCGATCAGTATTTATAAAGCTTCACTTTGTCTACAGTATTATGATCTCTACTTCTTATTTATCAAATTATCAAAATGAACTAATGACATTGCACACTGGTCACGTCCATAAGTGCTAAAATATCCTCTCCAGAATTTCTATGAATATGTGGCAAATTAACATACTAGTTCAGTGTTTGTTCCCCGGTCTTCTCTCCCATTCAAAGCCTTCAAGTCATGCAATGCCCTTCTTAACACCAATATTGTTGTTTCACCCATGTCATCAAAGTTAGCAATTTGAATTGAAATGCTTCTTTCTTTTGTCTTCTGTGAAAGTCAGTTGACACCTGTGAAAATGATGGAACATAATATAGTTGTAATAGCTAATTTATCGTTTAAAATTGAGCAGCTGATTTTGTGATTTGAAACATCTTTTTGGAAGTAAATATCTTCATCTTTTTAACACTTTCAGAATAATGGTTTAGTATGTTATTGCTAGATACTAGATTATTTGCTTGATCTCATGTAGGTATTATAGTATTTATAATTGATGTATCTTAATTTATCAGACGTTGAAGACACTATACTTATTTGTGGTTAATGTATTACATTGCATGAGGCAGGAGAACTAACACGAGATCTAGAACTTTTCAGTGTATCATTTTGTTTTTGCTCGCTCGCTGTAAACTCAAGTATAGTCTATACACACTACTTCTAGTAGTGTTGGACTGAATTTTGCGTGTGGATTAGTTTCCCTTTTAATAGTGTCCCTCGCCATCAGGTGAACCTACTCCGACTTCAGAGGTACTTGTAATTTACATCCCCAAGTCAAGGACAAGAGGTCAACATTTTAGTCCGACTGTCCGGTTAGGGGTTGAACCCCTTACCTCAGCTTCAGCACACCGGATGTTTAAGAAAATGCGTTCTTATCCATTCGACCATACTGACCTCCAGTGTACCATTTTGAGAGAAGGGTTCTACTGTAACAGAATAGGTCGGGGGAGAGTTAATAGAAGATAATGGAACAGTGATGCACACGTATGAATTGTGAAAGTAAACTAGAAGAGAAAAAGGTGCACGAGAATGCACCAAGGAATTAGTACGTCAGAAAGTTTGGGGTAGCAACAGAAGCTCAGAACAACGTAAACATTAGTGACCAAGTTCAACTTGGGAGCAGACGTGTAAATGAAGCTACGAAAACAATCAGCTCGTATGACTGAAGTCTCTCTCAATTAACAATATCAAGAGTAGAGAGTAGAATGGTTGGGTAGGTTGAATATGATAATGAATAGAGAATTTTAATGTTGTAATATTTGTTAGGCCTGGTGTCATGATTAGAATCAGATCGCGTTCCCACCTTCCAAGGTCGGTCGTGCTATTGTAAGATATAAGACATTGTCATGATTTGTTGAGAATATCATGTGTTGAACTTATCTGTTCAGCAATGGATGAATAAAAGATTTATTAATCATCATCACAGTCTTAAGTGGAAGCTTTCCATGTTATTTGAAAGTTGATGGAAGATGGAAGATTTGAATGACGTCCAGCCCTTTACTAGATCCTTGGAGTCTAACGGCTCAGAACCCTATACGATCGTGCTGTATGGCTAGAACTTGAATCAGAACAACGCAGTTTTGAATGGAGAGATTTCTAAACCCCGGGTGTCACCTGAAGACCTTGAAGTACAGATGTCGGTGTACCTAAGAGAAGCCAGGCACTATTAGACTACATTGCATTCTTGAAACTTGACCAATGTCTCTTGAGAAAGAAGAGTCAGCAGGAAGTGTTTGTTATTGTTTGAACAGCTTAAGTACTAGAGAGGCCGCATGAGAATAGACAGTTTTTCTGACGTTAGAAATAAAATCAACACGCATTGTGCAAAGGAAAATCAGGTATTAGGACAATGAACACCACTTCGTCGCTTGGAGAGATATCTATAAGTACTAAAGCAAATCTCGTAAGAACTATATTTGGCCAATATTATGTTACCAATGTCAAACAATTCAAACATGGATGCTTACTGCAACTAATGACTGCAAAATCATAACAATAGGGATGAGATTGCTTAGAAGAGATGCAGGAGTAATCATGAGAGATAGAATTAGGAAATAAGAAATTAGAAGACGTCTAGGTCTAAAATCATTCATGCACTTCATTAAGGAACAACAGATGAAATGGTTTGGCAACCTCACAAGAATGCCCTGGTACCTTCTGCCACAAAGACTGACATTGAAAAAGAAATATACATACAGAGCTAGGGGAAGACTACATAAAAGATGGTGTGATGGTGTCAAGAACAATCTTAGAGAATTGAATACCAACTTACAAAGAGCTTTAGAAAGAGTGCATGACAGATCTGTACATCTTCCCCCAACACTTTACTGTGGTAAATGAAGAAAGAGAAGAAAAAGAAATAACATTTGGGAAATCCCTAACATTTTAAATACATTTTTACTTTGCTTTTGTTTGGCTATTTTCTCAGTACATATTTGTTAGAGCGTATACCACAAAGTCTTGTATCAGTATTGTCAAGTTGTCCACTTTTGCATCTTCAATCTAGAATTTGGTGAAAGATCTTGATTCAGAGCTGAGTGGAGACTTCAGGGAGACTATTCTAGCTCTTATGATGCCCCCTGCAGAGTACGATGCATTCTCTCTCAATAAAGCAATGAAGGGCCTTGGATCTGATAAAGCTACCCTCACTGATGTGATCTGTAACAGAACAAAACCAGAACTGGATGAAATTAAACAAGTTTACAAAAGAGGTAGGTAATGAGCATTATAGTGAGATAATATGACATTGTTTTTTTCTTGGCTTTTTGCCTGCTTTGAACTCAAACGAAGTCCATACATGTGCGACTACTTGTAATAGCACTGGACTTAAATTTGTGTGTGGATTAGCTTTCCCTATTACCAGTGTCCCTCGCATCAGGCGAATCCACTCCGACTTCTGACGTATTTGTAATTTACATCCCCAAGTCAAGGACGAGAAGTCAACATTTTTGTCCAACTGACTAGTGTTTGTATATAGTTGTATATATTATTCCAGCTCGTCGTCAAGAACAACCGTCCAGCAGAACTACTGGAGCAACGTCAATGAACTTGTAAAGATCGAAGGCAGGCCAACATTTTCTGGCAATGAAACGTTTATTGATACAAAATGGCTTGTAGTGTCCTCAAATATTATTATACACCGGTCCCATATTGCTGGGAGGCTCGGTGTGACGTAAATAGGCAAAATGCACAATACTCATAATATATAATTAATTAATTGTATGCTCAGATAAATGATTCGGCCACCCAGAGCTATTCAAATCGTATTGTTGCCTCTGAACATAACTCTACCGACTTACAGTGGTTGTTGACATTTGCTAACCTTGAGTCATGTCGTCGACTTTTGGTTTAATCTCGCTGGCCATTCGTCTGTCCCGATTTTGAAGCATGCCTTAATGGTCTCTCCTTTATGAACGATGGTTCCCTGTTACTATTTCCATCTTCCAGATCGATTCACTTTGATAATTCATCTCCGAAAGTGTTACGCCGCCTGTCCTTGTTGTCAGCCCAAACATCCTTCTCTCTCTCCCTCTCTAGTTGCTAGTGTATCATTCCGTGACGTTTTTCACATCGTGATGTCACTTGGCGACTTTTGCTGCTTGCTTCTTTGAGATTAACTCATCGGGAATCTCTCTCACTTATAAATTCTGTACCTTATTCTAAAGTGCTACATGGCGATGTTGAACCTGCTACCTCAGCATCAGCACACCTTAAGTTGAATAGTGATGAGCGTTTTTATCCATTTGGTCATACTATACTGACCTCCGCACTGCAGTGTTATGTGTTTTTATGTGATTTAAGCTGCAAAGTAATGTAGAAAGTTGATACAATTACAGGTCTTCCATATTTGGTAAGTTGTCTTTCTATAATGTGTTAAACCTATCATTATGTTTATGCTTTTATTCTTAATTATGTCTCATGTGGGAGTCATTAGTGTAGTGGCTAGAATCAATCAATTAACCAGGTGTCATCTCCACAATGAAGATTGGCTGCAGTGGATCTTCAACACTGTCTGTCTCTCGCCCTGACTGTACATTCTGTCAGGTTGATGTTCCTCCATCTCTTGATGTTATCTTCCCACTTGTATCATTGTCTACCTCTTGCTCGCTTGCCCTCAATCTTGCCCTCCAGTATGGTTTTTATAAGAGTATTATGTCTTTTAACGTGGCCGAAATATTTCACTTGCCTCTTTTCTTTCATCATTTCTTTCATCAACTCTCTTTTCATTCCCAGGTTTTCTAGAACCTCTGTATTTGATTGTTTTTGTTTCCATGAAATACGACATATTCTTCTGCATATTCACATCTCTAGGGCCTCTATTCGACTTTTTAGTTGCTTGTTCAATGTCCAGGCTTCCGTGCCATACAGTAGCGTTGAATATACGTTACATTTGGCAATTCTCATTTTGAATGCTTTGTTTGATGCATCTCTAGATGTTAATATTAATTTCATGCTGCTGAAAGCATTTTTGGCCATTCCTATTCTCTTTTTGATTTCTATTTCATTTCTGCCATCATCTGTTATTACATGCCCAAGATAGAAGAAACTTATTACTTGTTCTAGTATCTCCCCTTATTCTGTGATGTTCATTTATGACCTTTCCTTTCCACTGCTAATTATCAGTTTTTATTTTTAGGATGTTAATATCTAAACCACATTCTAAACTATGACTGTTTACTTGTTCCACTAGGTTTTACAACTCTTGTTCTCTTTCTGCTAATAACACGGTATCGTCTGCATACCTATGATGGTGGCTAGAATGTTGACCTAGAAAACGTCATGGGCAGCAAAAGCGAATGAGGAATATTGACCACATTACTCGTTGAATGGAAATTGGTCTATAAAAATATGGAGCCAGCAACATACACCCAATACATCCCAAAGCATGTAGATGGATCTTTTAACTTTTTTTACTTTATGTCTGATGTAACATTTATTTATCTTCTCTTACATTTTATCTTTTTGGTGTCGAATAAGACTTAACATGTTCAAGTATTTCCTTTGTGGTGATTTGTTGTCTGAAGCATATGTTTTCAGCTCTTTGTTTCTGTCAAAATTTTGTTTGAGAATTGGTAGTACAGCAAAACAATATACCTGCCATCAGTGATATATAATTTAACAAAATGTACAGCAGAGAAGGTCTCTCCTTTGTAGGATAGAAGTGGGCAACAGTTTGAAGATCAATTAATTTGTTCTTTATGGGTGGATCAGTGAATGTCAGAGTGTGAGTTCTTGGAAAACGTTCATTAGTGGATTCTGAGCACAACACTCATTGATGGGATCTTGTCACAACATTCAATGATGGGATCTGGTCTTAACATTCACTGATGGGATCTGGGCACAACACTTACTGATGGGATCTGGGTACAACACTCAATGATGGGATCTGGTCTCAACATTCACTGATGGGATCTGGGCACAACACTCAATGATGGGATCTGGTCTTAACATTCACTGATGGGATCTGGGTACAACACTCAATGATGGGATCTGGTCTCAACATTCACTGATGGGATCTGGGCACAACACTCATTGATGGGATCTTGTCACAACACTCAATGATGGGATCTGGTCTCAACATTCATTGATGGGATCTGGGCACAACACTTACTGAGGGGATCTGGGCACAACACTCAATGATGGGATCTGGGCATACATACCACTCATTTATGAGTTCTGGGCACACCACTCATTGAAGAGTTCTGGGCACATTCATTGATGAATTCAGGGCACATTCATTGAAGAATTCTGGGCATACCTCTCATTGATGAGTTCTGGGCACAACATTCATTGAAGAGTTCTGGGCACATTCATTGATGAATTCAGGGCACATTCATTGAAGAATTCTGGGCATACCTCTCATTGATGAGTTCTGGGCACAACATTCATTGATGAGTTCTGGGCACAACACTCATTGATGAGTTCTGGGCACAGCGCTTATTGATGAGTTCTGGACACAACACTTATTGATGAGTTCTGGACACAACACTCACTGATGAGTTCTGGGCACACCACTCATTGATGAGTTCTGGGCACAACACTCATTGATGAGTTCTTCTTCTTCTTCTGCGTTCATTCGGACTTTTTTTTCCGGATGTGATTGCGTTGTGCCAGTTTACAGCAGAGCTGTGTTCTTGCGCCGTTAAGCTGACACATCCGACTTCTGTGGGCATTTGTTGACCGGGTTAACATTCCCGGGGATTGATGAGTTCTGGGCTCAACACTCATTGATGAGTTCTGGGCACAACACTCATTGATGAGTTCTGAGCACAACACTTATTGATGAGTTCTGGGCACAACACTCATTGATGAGTTCTGGGCAACACATCTAACATCATCTTAAATAATCACATAAATTAACATTTCGTAAGTGTCTATTTTATTTACTGTTTCATTAATGATTGTTAGACTACAAGACAGAACTAGAGAAAGATGTTAAGAAAGAAACCAGTGGAGACTTGAAGGATATTCTCAAGCAACGACTGAGTGATAAGAAGGAAAAAGGAGACACTATCAATAAAGACAAGGCAGAAAAGATTGCAAAGGCTCTGCTTCAGGTAAAACTGAATGTTTCCATAATTTTCTCACATAAACAATATTTTTATATTTCTACTAATTTCATTGTTGATTATCTATTCACTTTACAAGCTAATATATTGTTAGCAGTATGCATCTGTGTATTTCAGTTGAGTATTTCATAAGATCTGATTAATCTTGTCAGTGCTTGTGTTAACAAACATGCATAGCTAAGATCAACCCTATCATGGTTTAGAACAACAAACAAAACATTTTTTTTTTACCAAGATTATCATTAGCCTATTTACAATTTTGTTTTCAAAATGTGACAGCATTTAAAAATTAGATTTTTTATTTATATATATATATATATATATATATATATATATATATATATATATATATATATATATATATATATATACACAAGTATATATGGTATATGTATGCGTGTGTCCACACATACATATGCACCAACGATCTGGAATCAGGAAAACAAACATTTTAACAGAATTTGAAAGAATTTATATCTACGCCACATTTTAGACAAAAGCATGTGCATAATTACAAAGAGATACAATTCTTATTCATTCTACTGTCCCAAGTATGGCCTTCAGTGTCAGTTTCTTCCCCATTTCTCTCTGCAAAATTAATAATCCACTGGTGGCTTGCTAGGCCTATTCCAGCTTCTGATAGATTATCTTTGGCTGGTCAACCATATTCAAAGTAAGCAGTGTAGACATTACACAGATTAGCAGTAGAAGAATCTGTTTACTTGTTCATCTATACCTTATTATACTTTATTGGGGGGGGGGGGGGGGGGGGGGAATTATGGATGAATTTTTTAAAAATCACAATAAATGTGTTTCATTTTAATTGCTTCTATATGGTTTTGTTCTATAGAACCCCTCTGCATCATTAGTGAAAGAAATTTTCAAAGATGGTGAGGGCCAGTTCTATGCTACAGCTGACGCTTACAAAAAGGTACATTCTTATCATTGTTTTATTTATTTTTCAATGTTTTTTTTAAATTTCCACAACTATAGTTACATAAATATCATATGTTGATCATTTAAAGATTTAGGTTTGTTTCAACACATAATGTTGCTTACATGTAATGAATGAGGAGCCGTAGTAGCACAATGGCTAGCATGCTTGTCTGCTGGTTGGCCCAGTGATCATGTGTTCGAATCCCCTCAAGATGGTATATTTTACATGGAATTTGGCTCCCAGGTCAACTGAACCTAAAGGGTACAAGAAAGTAAAAGCAACTAGCATGATATTAACTATATCATCCATTGTGTGTGATCGGTTACAAAATATTAAGCTAAAATCATATCTGATTATGACTCATGGCATGAAAAGGGGCCCTTTACTTGTATACTTTATAGGCATATAAAGTGCAAGGCTGAATTCTTTTCAGTAATACCTGCTGAGTAGTCTATGGAATGAATTTGGAATACCAAGGAAGTTAATCAACATGACCAGACTATGCATGGAAGATACTTATAATATAGTAACATATAAAGGCAGGAAATCAGACCCTTTCCAAATAACATCTGGCTTGAAACAGGGTGATGCACTATCGCCGCTACTCTTCAATCTGGCTCTAGAGAAAGTTGTAAGGAGGGTAAAGGAGGAATGTGATATTGGAGGAACATCCGAGCTGCTTGGTTATGCAGATGATATAGATATTATAGGGGAAAATGAACAAAAGACATTGGAAATATTGACTCAATTAAAGGAAAAAGACCAACAGATGGGGCTGGTTATCAACCAAGATAAGACAGAATATGTGGTAATTTCAAGAGAAGGAATGGCTATAAACTCTGGCCATATACAAATAGATAATATGATCATTAAAAGAACGGAAACATACAAATACCTGGGTACAATCTTCAACTGCTCCAACATCATAAGGGAAGAAATACAAACTAGAATCAATTCTGGAAATAAGATATACTATGCACTACAACATCTACTAAAATCAAAGGCGCTATCTCGTAACACCAAGATCACAATATACAAAACACTGATCAGACCAGTTGTGCTGTATGGCTCTGAAACCTGGAGTACAATGAAAGGAGACGAAGCCTTGCTACAAACCTTTGAGAACAAAGTTTTAAGACGCATCTTTGGACCCATTAGGGATACACAAAATGGAGAGTGGAAAAGAAGAAGTAACAAAGACATTTATGATCTGTTTAAGTCCCCGCTAATCACTGGTATCATGAAGGCTAATAGACTACAATGGCTGGGGCGTATAGAAAGAATGGAAGATAATAGGGAAACAAAACTCGCTTACACTCAGGAAATAAATGACCGTAGACCCTGAGGTAGACCAAGAAGACGGTGGAGAGATAATATATATACAGACCTACAAGCACTTGGAATCAACAACTGGCAAGAGAAGGTCAACCAGAGAGACGAATGGAGACGGATTGTATCTGCAGCAAAGAACCTCAATGGCTCGGAACGCTGAAGAAGAAGAAGAAGAAGAGAAGAAGAAAGAAGTACCTGCTGAGTATAGTGTTTGTTATAACAATACATTTTTATCATCATCATCATCATCTGTTTCAAGTTTTACACATAAATATTACAGAATTCTTTTCAGTAGTACCTGCTGAGTATAGTGTTTGATATAACCTTGCATTTTTATCATCATCATCATCGTCTGTTTCAAGTCTTACACATAAATATTACAAGGACAAACACTAATCAGAAATTTGTGCAAATAAATGGTGTAATATTTACAGAAATCTTTTTTTTCTTAAATTCAGAACTTCAATGAAGACATTTCAGTTCCCATTAAGAAAGCTTGCACTGGCGATGTAGGAGATGCCTATTTGGCATTAGGTAAGTTTTCATATATGAAAAAAGACTTAAGATACATAAATAAATAAAATGTTTGCATATCCTTTACAGGACATTGCTGTCAACATCAGCATCTTTCAGCTGATTGTTGATTTCTTGGCAAGATTACGCTCAGTAGTTTGCCATTGCTTTCTGAGCAGCTGGCTCACATACCCCGTAAGTTACCGACGCGATTCAAACCACTGCTGATTCTCACCGCCGTCACGTTACTTACAAGAGTATACGAGATTATGGAGAAAAGTCGCTAACCTCTAGGCCAGGAAGCTGGCCTTAAGATACATATCAGAAATATATTTATATTTTATATATTCAAATTTGATTAAGTCAGATATTCATGTAACTTGCATGTTTTAAACGTGCATTTGATATTCACTTTTTACAAAATACTTTATTTTACATGTTATTATTTTTTAAAAATATGTTCACAAATATAAAATGTATTAATAGAAACACATGAAATTTTCTAAATGTTTAGTTTTAAACCATGGTTTTTCTTGTTTTTTCCTTGACTGGTATTAGCCCAAGAGAACAAATCAGTCCTATATGCCAAGCAACTGAACAATTCCATGAAAGGAATTGGAACAAAGGACAGCCAGCTGATTAGAACCTTGGTATCCAGATCTGAGGTACACAAAGTATTATGATCCTTGGCTTTTATTTAAATCACTGTTTGATTTATCTGCAGAGGATATTTTAGAAACTACTAAGATTTTTAAAATAGAAATTTACCAATATTAATAAACAGGAAAATTTTTTATAGTTTACAATCTTTTTAAAATTCTGTTTAACATACAATTAAAGCAATACCCTTATAATTCCCCAGTATGTGAAACCATTTGTTATCCACAATAGAACAATAGCTAGCATGTTTGCAGAAGATATTTTAGAAATTAGTAAGATTTTTTATAGAGGAATTTACCAATATGAATCAACAGAAAAATTATTTATAATTTAAAATTTTTAAAAACATGCTATTTAACATACAATTAATGCAATATCCTTATAATTCCCTGATATGTGAAATCATTTGCTAGCCGTAATAGTACAGTGGCTAGCATGCTTGCCTACCAGCCTGGTGCTCATGTGTTTGTATCCTCCTTGAGGTGGGAATTTATTTTTAAAATGATCTGTGCTCTCAAATCAACCCGGCCTAAAATGGGTGCCTGAAAATGTTCTGAGAAGTGAAGGTTTGCCAGCGTGGTATTGACCAAATCACTCATCAAGTGTTGATTGATCTATAAAAATATGGGGCTAGCACCATACACATTTGAAGGAAAAGTAATTAAAGTCCATCACATGTCATGTGGCATATTTGGTGTTAGTATTACCTTTCATGACTGAGTGGCAGGTATTATTGTCAGCATTGCCCTGGTCACCTTTACTTTCCAAGAATCCTGGTACTGATTTTATAAGAAAACGTTGACCTCATTGCCATATAGTTAGGGACACAATTCAATCCTGCCTTCACTTTGGATTCACCCACAACCATTGTTTTGATAGATGAGTGCACTAGCTACACAGTCGGTTATAATTTAAGATAGACAACCTAATACAGTAGGAGATAAATAAGCAAGAGGTTTACATCAAGAAGGAATGTATTAGAATCATAATACAAAATGCTTAGGTTGAAAATGACTATGTTCATTTTATTGATGTAAAAATAATGGAGGCAGAGATGTGGGTATGAGTAAATGATTGAATGAGGGAGTGAGTGAACATGCTTGTACTGTATACCAGCATTGAGATGAAGATATATTTTGAAGAAGATGCCAAATAAACACTCTGATACTTGCTTTAATTTCTTTAGATATGGTGTATTCCTTGGTACTGACATAAAGGTTGATGAGTCAACCCAACAAAGATTTATGTCATTTGGCAATTGTTACAGTAGCAGTGCAATCTCACGTAGGGATCAAGAAGGCACTTTCATAATTGGCACACTATATGATCAGTTAGCAACCCAGTACTACTCCAACATCTGCTCAAAGAGACAGAACACAAAGGGGTGCATCCTTAGTGCAGTGACATTGATTAAATCTGGCAAATCAATGGTTACATCACATTTTAGTATTACAAATTCCCTTAAGTAAAATCTTATTTTCTTAAAAGCATCTATGACACATTTGTTATTTTTATATCCTATTTTTGTTTAATCTTTTCAGATTGACCTCCCTGCAATCAAAGGTCACTACCAGCAGCTTTATGATCAACCCTTAAAGAAAGATGTAGAGAAAGAAACAAGTGGAGACTACAGGAAAACCCTTCTTAAAATCATTGACAAAGTTGGCGAAGAAAAGCCACCAAAGGTAGAAAGATCAAAAAGCCCAGAACCAGTAATTGTGAAAAATGAACCACAATTTCAAAGTAAAAATGAGCCAAAGAAAGAGGATGACAATAAAATAAATGATAATGATGAAGACGCAGTAAAGCTTTATAAAGCCATGAAAGGATTTGGAGCAAAAGAAGATGTGATTACTGAAGTCATCACCAGGAACTCTAACTCTGAAAGACAAACACTCAAGAAAAGATATGACCAGCTCTACAAGAAGGTATGATTATAACTGTCATTTTTATTACATCTAATCCCAGATTATTTTAACATCTTAAATCTTCATAGGTTGCATGTATTTCAGTTTACCAAATTGTGTTTACTGGATGATATTGTATGAATAATGAAATAAATTCCTATGCCAAACATTGAACACAATTCATGTGTTCCCAGTCTCATTTAACAGCTTGTTTGTTTATGTTTGATGTAGGTTTTAATATTCTTGCCATTAGTATTTATTATATTTCTTATCAATGTCATGTTTTCATACAGTAAACAAAAGTCCCTTTTACATGTCTTAAGGTGCATTGGGAATATGTTGCTAGACCCATATTTTATAGACCAATCAGTGCTCATAGTTGATGTGGTCTGTATCTTGCCGGCCGCCTTTACTTCCCAAGTTATTTACTGGTGTCTATTTTAGGCTGGTAAGCCTGAGAGCCCATGTCAATTTTAAAAATTCAAATCCACCCCACTGCGAACTGAACCCCTGACCACCAGTACGGTAGGTGATTACTTAACCACTATGCTACCGTGACTCTCCCTTTTTATATATTAAGTTATTGAAAAAATGCAAACATCTTAAATCATTCTAAACCTGTTACATTATTGATATTCCTTTTCATAATATTTGTACAGGATCTGGTGAAAGACCTTGACAGTGAACTAAGTGGAGACTTTAGAGAAGTCATTCAGTCACTGATGATGCCACCTGTGGAACTTGATGCTTACACATTGAACAAAGCTATGAAAGGTCTCGGGGCCAATGAAGGAGCCCTTATAAGCATCATTTGTTCTAAATCTGCTCCAGAGCTAACAGACATAAAGAAAGCTTACAAAAATGGTAAGTTTATCTGAGCATTAACGTTGTTCTTATATATTCTTCCATATTCAGATTGTTTAGTCTTTCTCATATCATTGATCAAAATCACATGTTAGTCTTTTTTCCCATTACTTCAAAAAATGTGTTATAAATTAACGTTTTGTTCTTCTTCTTCTGCGTTCATCTGGAGTTTTTTTCCGGACGTGACTGTGTTGTGCCTGTTTACAGCAGAGCTGCGTTTTTGCACCGTTAGGCTGACACATCCGACTTCTGTGGGCATTTGTTGACCGGGTTAACCTTCCCAGGGTAACGTTTTGTTTGAAAATACATTTACTATCAGTTCTCTCCCAACCCCTATCCCCTTTCCCTTACAATCATCCCGGTTCTATACAGAGTGTTTGCTTTACAAATTTCTTGTCAAACATCACTATTTGAGTGTCCAGCTCTGACATATATTAGGAATTGATTATGTGGTTGTTTCGGGATTTGAAATTTAAATATTGAGCACAACCCACTACTGGCAACGCCGATCGCATTCTGGTATGAACCTAAGGCCTATCCACGTCAATATGGAAGCACTATACTCGAGTTTCGCCCTCATTTGAGCTCGTCAGTAGTGCATATCCCTGACCGGATCCGGAAACAGTCCCGGATCACGCATGTGAAGCGGGTGTGTAACCACGCGGCACACACTGGACACACCAAATTATCACAACAGAACATCACAACGCTACCCATCGTAGGCTATAGTGCTTCCATATTGACGTGGATAGGCCTTAGGTTCATACCAGAATGCGATCGGCGTTGCCAGTAGTGGGTTGTGCTCAATATTTATATATTAGGAAATTGTTACTTCCACCAAAGCTAGACAAAAGGAGCTCTTCATATGGAACATTACAACAGCTGATGAGCTGCATAGTGTTTTTCATTTTCACAACCACCCCAGCTCATTTCAGAATGTCTGCTTTACCAATTTCCTATTGAACATCACCTCTTTGAATGTATTGAAGTCCAGCTCTTACAGATATCAGGAAATTGTTCCATCCATCCATCATGTGCCATGTTGATAAGCGTGAGCGGTCATGATTCACCATTCCACTTGATCACCAGAGTCATGGATCAGCTCAGTGTTCTTGTCTCTATCAGGCCACGTCGCCAAGCCATCCAGGTATTTATTTCTCAGTCTTCCCCTTGTTCTCTTCTCCTCGATCTTGCCAGTTGTCAACAAGTTCTCCAATTTATTTCTTCTCATAACATGCCCAAAAAATGTTGACTGTCTACATCTAATTTCTCTAATCAGTTTATGATTTTCATTCGTTTCTTGTAGGACTTGGCTATTGCTGTTTCTGTCTTTTCATGGTATTCTTTTCATTCTCCTCAGAAACCACATTTCCATAGCCATCAGATGTTTTTCAGTTTGACTGTTCATTATTACTTCAAACAAAACCAGAGATAAGGAACACTAAATATGGAACAACACAACAGCTGATGAACTAAATGGCTTTGGGTTGAAGGGCATATGCCCTGGCACCAGTGAATCGATATGTCAACAATAACACAAATTTTAATTTATTGGCAAATTTTGTTTTTAATATTGCATTTATAAATATTTACTCACATTTTGATTGCCTTCTGAATTGCCTTCAGCATATAAGAAAGATCTAGAATCAGCAGTGAAGAGTGAGACCAGTGGAAACCTAAAAGATCTGCTAGTGGACATCATTAGTGGAAACAAAGAGAAGAGCTCAAAGGTTGATCAAAAGAAAGCAGAGGAAGATGCTAAAAATGTGCATGAGGTACTTTTTCTAAATAATTTGAATGTAAATTTATTTCCATGCTAAAACAATACTTCTTGAATAAATTATGTTTTAAATTTTCTATCTCATTTAAAACATGTAAATGTACACCATTAACAGAAGATGACAATTCAAAACTTTTGTAAAGAATAATGTGTATTCTATACGTTTTACTCTCCAAAACCAGCATGAGAATAAATGTTATATCTGTTTCTTTATATTTTTGGTACAGATAATAAGAAATTAGTTGCACATCCTTTATAGGACATCGCAGTCAACATCAGCATTTTTTGCCGTTGTGATATCGTGGCAAGTTTTACATTCAGTTGTTTGCCATTGCTTTATGAATGACTGGCACCCATACCATTTTGAAAAAAAACCAACGCAAGGTGTGCGGTCTGCTGCCAAATCTCCCGCAGCTGTGTTTCGAATGCAGGTATCCGGGATTATGAACTGCGCCCAAAACACCTTCACCATGGAGCCGGCACAGATAATAAACAGAAACAAATTGTAAGGCTATATATGAGAAGCAAATATAATTTCTGATCGTATAAAATCAAATGTGCGCCTAATGCTAGTTACAAAATAACATAATAATTACACTGTTTGTTTTAATTATCACATTAATAACAAAAATATCTACCAAAAACAAATATTAACGTAATTACATCGTTAAAAGACATTTTATTATGAGAACGGATGCAGTACATAGAAGTAAAATAAAAACAAGTTATCAAGGTAAGACTTCTGTGTACAGGTACAGCAACAAGACGTCACAGTAGGCTATAAGCTAAAGGCACATAAATAAAACACAAGCTGGGACTAATGCCACATGTTGGATGTGTGAATGTATTAGACACTTTACTCAACCATTGTGTGTCTGGGGTAGTTAGCATCTATACACTTTGAGAACTGCCAAGGGAAACTAAGAACTTATTTGTATGTCACTAAGTGCACTTATGCCCCTTCTTTTAACCAGTAACCAGCAAACAATAATGTATACATAATGCATATAATGTAAATATACGATAAGCATCATCATCATCATAAATTCTTCAGCAAGGCAGTATTGTTAGCAACTGGTGTTTGAGTCAAGAAGAAACATTGATTGGTCTTGTATAATATTTTGACTTATGTGTACTGTAGAAGTTTGTGTAAAATGGATTTCTACTGTATGCATCATAATCATCGTTATCAGGATAATTCTGTTATTATTATAATCATTACCATGTTTGGATAACAATTCCCTTCAAATGAATATCTGAATTGTAGCTGACTCAGTCACAGGATTATTATATTAATCTGAGTCTGGCAATTACTTCTCTTCTGAGATTGAACAGGCAAGGAGTAATGGTAGCATGGAAGTTAATTCCCAGACTGGTGCTCAAGTTGTCTGATAATGTCATCCCGCTGACCTCTGCTCCCATCATTATCAGCTTAGTCAGTCAGAAGACTGATATTGAAGTCATCTGCTCATTGATTCAACTGTCTCCTGTTCTCAGTAATTCTCTTAAGCCCAGTGTATCTTCAAACCCCAATGTCCTGCAATAAAAAGGGCACCAACAGACCATTGGCTTGTATCTGCATGAGTGTGTGTTTGGGAATCAACATCATTGCGTGTTGGACATTCCCACACATGCTCTGTCCCCATCTTCAGTAACCAATGAAGATTTCCCATGCTGATGGTACCGATGGAAACTGGTTAAACATCCACCTGCAGTTCCCCCTAAGCTTTCAGTGTTGTCCAAAGCCATGTGCTCACTCCTTAGATGTGGATTTTGTGTCTGCTTTTCTGTCCTTTCCAATCAGTCCCAGAGAGCCTTGACCACATCACCTTTCCTATCAGCCCCAGAGAGCCTTGACCTCGTCACTTTTCCAATCAGTTTCAGAGAGCATTGACCATGTCAGCCTTGTCATAAAGTAGCTCGCCACCCAAAGGAGAAAAAGCAGCAACCAGTTTGCATCTGCTTTTACTTTGTAATCTGACATAAAAACATTGGTTTATTTAACTGCATTAAGTTTCATATCAGTGAATTTAATTTATGATAATAATATTCATAAGTAATATGGATACTTGCCTCTGTCTTGTACAGAAACCATCATCAGCCATCGTAAACCAAATTTTCAAAGGCAACTTCAGTCAGATCTATGCCACTGCAGATGTGTATTCACAGGTAAGACATATGTTAACTAATAAGTAAACTTGTTTGGTTTTGTTTTGATGTGTAAAGCATGACTTTTATTGCACATAAGTACCCCAGTCTCCTCCCATAGATCACACAAAGAGAATCTCAGCACAGTGCATGAACTCAATACCATCCTGGAGAATCCAAATGTATGTATAGCAGAATCTAACATGCTAAGCTAGAAGAAATGAATGAATCACCGAAAAACGAGAAGTAGGTTGTGAGCTTTACTAAAGCACGACTACAAGAAACAAAATGGACGTTGCGGCCAAAGCCTTTGTCAGCACAGAACATACAAACACGAAAGACACTACATGAAAATATTAATTTTACTTATGTGTGTTCTTGCTTGAGCGGCTATCCATGGATGGAATAAACCGGCTGTAGTGGTTAACAGGGTCAACTGACTAAAGGTCATAAAGCCAGAAGCTCGGGGATTGGCTAAGACAACCGGTGAGGGAACCCACGCGGGGGGATGGGGGTGCGCCCATGAGAGCGAAAAGGGAACATATGGATAGGTAGAGCACTGTAGCCGACTCTGTGGCGATGTAACAGATGCAGTTGGCAATTCCGTACGCCAAGCTCGAAACAACACTGCGGGCGATTTGGATGCAGATCACCATGTGTTTGCCATCATAAAATAGCGCAAGTGCCGGTAGTTCAGAATGCAATTAGAAGCAACTGAACGTAAACTGACTAGGAAGTCTCAGAAGGCAAAGATAATGCTGGCGTTGACTACGACGTCCTGTGAATGACATGCAACTGGCTTATAAGGGGACTATACGACTACAGGGATGGGAGGGGGCAGGGGGCATTAGGAACTTAAATAAAACTGTGTTGGATATTGAGGCCTTGAGGGGAGAGTGAACCTAACTGCTAGAAGAAGAAGGAGGAGAGGAGTAGAAGGATTGACAATTGTGAAAGACTGAAAATTGGCAAAAATTTGATTTTATTGTAAAGTACAATTGAACATGTCTTCCCATTAAAATAATAAGAAAAACTGGAAAGGTAATCTTTCTTTACTTAGTTAAAGAATAATCATGTATGAGTTCTTTATGTATAAGCTGGAGACATTCTTTGAATATACTTTCCCAGAAATATGATGAAGACATTTCTGTGCCTATCACAGCACAATGTAGCGGAGACACCAAAGATGCATACCTAGCATTATGTGAGTATTTCACTACTACCTTATCACTGCAAATACTATCCTAATTATTGTATGAATATAAAGTAGCAGCTTAGTCAAGGATGTTTCCTTATCAGCATATGGATATTTCGGAAGCTGTGATGATTCAGTAGCTAGCACTCTTGCCTGCCCACCTTGTGGTCATGAGTTCAAATTTGCATACGAGGCAGATTTTTCAATTGACCTGAACTCCCAGGTTGACCAAGCTTAAAATGGGTACCAGGAATTGCTTTGGGAATTAAAGGCAGCTGGCAGGATATTGATTACATCACCTCTTGGGTTCTGATTGGTCTATAAAAATATACAGTTGGCACCATATGCTCAAAACATCTCAAGCATGTACAAAATGATCCGCTACTTCACTTACTTACTTTATATAGATATTTCATGATTAATTAGTCTCTGTAAGTATTTAAGTATCGTAAGTATTTTAAGTATTATTCAACTGATTTTGTTAGTAGAGTATATTTATGATTTGTGATGAAGAATCAATGTCACTGAACTTGGGGCAAGTCCATGAGCACAACGCTCCCCTCTTAGTGGAAATTGGAGAATGTGGATGATGATTGCCACTGTCATGAGTTGGTTAGCGTGTGGATGATGATTGCCACTGTCATATGTTGGTTAGCGTGTGGATGATGATTGCCACTGTCATGTGTTGGTTAGTGTGTAGATGATGATTGCCACTGTCATGTGTTGGTTAGTGTGTAGATGATGATTGCCACTGTCATGTGTTGGTTAGCGTGTAGATGATGATTGCCACTGTCATGTGTTGGTTAGCGTGTAGATGATGATTGCCACTGTCATGTGTTGGTTAGCGTGTGGATGATGATTGCCACAGTCATGTGTTGGTTAGTGTGTAGATGATGATTGCCACTGTCATGTGTTGGTTAGTGTGTAGATGATGATTGCCACTGTCATGTGTTGGTTAGCGTGTAGATGATGATTGCCACTGTCATGTGTTGGTTAGCGTGTGGATGATGATTGCCACTGTCATGTGTTGGTTAGTGTGTAGATGATGATTGCCACTGTCATGAGTTGGTTAGCGTGTGGATGATGATTGCCACTGTCATGTGTTGGTTAGCGTGTGGATGATGATTGCCTCTGTCATGTGTTGGTTAGCGTGTGGATGATGATTGCCACTGTCATGTGTTGGTTAGCGTGTGGATGATGATTGCCACTGTCATGTGTTGGTTAGCGTGTGGATGATGATTGCCACTGTCATGTGTTGGTTAGTGTGTGGATGATGATTGCCACTGTCATGTGTTGGTTAGCGTGTAGATGATGATTGCCACTGTCATGTGTTGGTTAGCGTGTGGATGATGATTGCCACTGTCATGTGTTGGTTAGCGTGTGGATGATGATTGCCACTGTCATGTGTTGGTTAGCGTGTGGATGATGATTGCCACTGTCATGTGTTGGTTAGCGTGTGGATGATGATTGCCACTGTCATGTGTTGGTTAGCGTGTGGATGATGATTGCCTTTATCATGTGTTGGTTAGTGTGTGGATGATGATTGCCACAGTCATGTGTTGGTTAGCGTGTAGATGATGATTGCCACTGTCATGTGTTGGTTAGTGTGTGGATGATGATTGCCACTGTCATGTGTTGGTTAGTGTGTGGATGATGATTGCCACTTTCATGTGTTGGTTAGCGTGTGGATGATGATTGCCACTGTCATGTGTTGGTTAGCATGTGAATGATGATTGCCACTGTCATGTGTTGGGTAGCATGTAGATGATGATTGCCACAGTCATGTGTTGGTTAGCGTGTGGATGATTATTGCCACTGTCATGTGTTGGTTAGTGTGTGGATGATGATTGCCACAGTCATGTGTTGGTTAGCATGTGGATGATGATTGCCACTGTCATGTGTTGGTTAGCGTGTAGATGATGATTGCCACTGTCATGTGTTGGTTAGCGTGTAGATGATGATTGCCACAGTCATGTGTTGGTTAGCGTGTAGATGATGATTGCCACTGTCATGTGTTGGTTAGCGTGTGGATGATGATTGCCACAGTCATGTGTTGGTTAGCGTGTAGATGATGATTGCCACTGTCATGTGTTGGTTAGTGTGTGGATGATGATTGCCACAGTCATGTGTTGGTTAGCGGCACGTCAGAACCATTCTCATATTGTAACCAGTTTTGTACTTTAAGAAATGTGCCATTATGCACCAAGCTGTCTTGTATTGTCCACAGTGTATCCCCTCTGTTCATCTTCACTGTCACAATGATAAATGCTTTGGATGCATATTCATCGCATTCATGTTTACTTTTTTTTGGTGGTTCTAAATGTTGCTGTTATTATGGTAGAATTCACTGCTTCCTACTCTATTAGTGCTTTCTCTGTCTCTTTAGATAACATTAGGGCCACTCCTTAACTGTGAGTGGCATTTCCTCTGTACGACCTCAGAACAGAACTGTTTCACTTGTGTTTAGAAGCTTTTTGCCTGCAGGAATCCATTCTGTGTCACATAATCACAAAATGCTAATCTCATAATAGTTCATTTTCCTTACTGCTTGTGATGATTTTTCCAAATCATACATAGTTCTAACATTCCCGATACAAATTCTGGAGATTTCCTAAGTTAAAGAAGATAACTTGGCAATCCTGACTTTGTATGGCTTTCTCCACATCATGCCATACATCTTCTAGAAGAAGAACCTCTTTTCATCTTGGGTGGCTGAGTTGGGTTTTTTTATGTCTGTACATTTGTTCATGATTGGTTGGATTTTGTAGCTAAGGCTTTCAATGGAGTGAGGTAGTCAGTCTTATGCCAACCCTACTTAGTTGCATCTTGCAACATGTTTAGTTTAGTTTAGTTTAGTTTAGTTGTTGGATCAACATCACGGCACACAGGTGCAACCCATAAGTGCTCCGTTTTCCTCCTAACTCAAATCTGAGTCTGGAGAAACTCAGCTCAGTGCACGAACTCCGTAGCACCAGCGAGGATCCTGAAAATACTTTGGGTAGATTTTTAACTCAAAATTTTGCCTGGGCAGTGCCGTTAGGCTACTCTTTTCGATTTCCAACTGCCAAGGGATTTTTTCGTGCGCAACAATACACACAGGCATCCGATCTCACTACCCAGAGACCAGGGGAAATTTTTTTACTAGAAGTCGACGAGAAAAAATCCCGGTCATCACTGGGGCATCTTGCAACATCATTCAACATGTATAGTAGGTTACAACATTACTATTCTTTGCTTTCCTTATTAGTCCTGGTGACACAAGGGCATCCTCATAACATTTGAGCCAGATAATTTTCATAATTTTCTATGAAGGGAACTTGCCATCCCACATTATTATGTAGTTGCCTAGAATATGGGTTGGCTATTAAAGGCGATAAAACAAAGAAAACTTATATATTTTGGTCACTTGAAACGTCAGGAAAGTTTGGAGAGAACAATAATGGAGGGGTATATGCCTGGGAAAAGAGGAAGAGGAAGGCCAAAGAGAAGATGGGTGTAGGATGTGGCAGATGATCTCCAGATGGGTTTATCGGACACTGGACATCTTGCTTGTGATCGAGAAGTTTTCCAGAAGGTTATTATAGGAGCGAGGTTCTGCAAAGGACATGCTACTGAATGAATGAATGAATGAATGCCTAGAATATGTGAAGATCTGATGCTTTATGCTCTAGTGTCTACTATGATATTTCTTTTACCTTACCATTAACTCATTTTGTACAAACAATGCAACTAGTCATTCATTGGTTGTCCCTTATATTGTATAATTTTCTAAAGTCCTTGTGTCCCAACCAACTACTGCATTTTCCAATCCCAAATTGTTCTTACTTTAGCCAGTTGTATTTCAGTTGACAAGTGAGATATTTTGGCCACATTAATAGACAAATCACTCTAGTAAAAATCATACTGGAGGGAAGAGTTGACAGCAGGCGAGCAAGAAATAGATGTGATACAAGTTGGAAGATTACATCAAAAGATGGACATACAGCAGTCTGACTAAGTGTAAAAAAACAATAGTAGGAGACAGAGAATGTTGGAGTCCATTGCAGCCAACCATCATTGTGATGGAGGCAGCACCTGCCTAATTGATTGATTGCTTGTAGTTGTTACTTTAACTCCTTCAGTCAGAAACTTTCTTTCTCTTCTTCTTTTGTCCTACCGCTTTTGCCATGAGCAGGCTGTCCATGTACTGTTAAGAAAACCCCAAATATTAACCACTTTAAAGTAACAACTGCATGGGACACTAAGAGTAAAATACAAATTTTTAAATATTTTATTTGGTTAATTAATTCATATCTGTAACAACAATAGATGAAATGTTTAGCATAAAATAGCAGCCATTTTAAAACTAATATTACTGTTATCCTCATAAATACTTTTCCCTCTATACATGAAGTAAAATTCAGAGAGAGCCAACCAGAATATCATGCAGATAGACTGAACAAGTCAATGAAAGGTCTGGGAACAAATGACACTCAGCTGGTGTGGACAATTGTATCACGATCAGAGGTGAGATTATTTTATCTGCATGGGAATGTTACCCTCTGCATTTAAGTTACATTTGTTTGTTATTTACATTCTTTCTTTCTTTTTTCCAAAAATATCTTTCTGTTCTCTGGATATTTAGGATATATAGTATGTCTGGTTTGCTTGTTATTTAAATAATACATTTGACAAATGGCACCAATACTAAAGAACAAACATGTAGCAGTAACTACTAAGAAAGCACTTTACAACACAATCTTCCTACCAACTCTATGCTACCAATGCCAAACCTGGACAATGACAGAAAAAGAGAAAAGAAAAATCACAACAACAGAAATGAGGTTCCTGAGAAGAATACTCAATGTATCAAGAAGAGTTAAGATCAGAAATGAAGAAATCAGGAAAGTGGGGGTTATAGCTGCACTAGAGTTTATTAGAGGGCAGCAAGTCAAATGGTTTGCCATGAAAGTAGGTTTACCAACTAACAGTATACCACAACAAGCAATGATGTACAGACAAGAGGGAAGCAGAGGAAGAGGCCGACAGCGTAAATGATGGACACAGGGAATAACAGAGTCCATGGGAATATTGATACATGAAGCCCATAAGCGGGCACTCTCCCGCTGTTTATACTTCACCTCGACACCGCAAGGTACAAGAGGAACATGATGAGATGAGACATTAAATTATGTGTTATGATATATTTTAAAGTATTCATTCTGAATTTATCTCTGTCAAACAATTGTATAATGGCTTAATTATGCTAATCAGCTTCAATGAAAAGTATAATTTTAGCCATTCATTAATTGCTTTGAAATTTAATATTTAACTTCTCTCATATACCTCATAGCAGATTGCATTGCATTGATTTTCACAATGGTATGAATGCTGACCATTCAGAAAGTAGTGGCAATTTACTGGAGGTAATATTGCCTAGAAAATCCCAAACAGTAAATGCTGGGGTTAATTGCTACATCCTGCAAAGGGCATGCAACTAGCTTATTTTAAACATATACATCATATAGGGATGTTAGTTCTAGTTATATATTGTTTAATCTTCTTCTTCTTTTTCTTCTGCGTTCATCCAGAGTTTTTTTTTGGGACGTAATTGCGTTGTGCCTGTTTACAGCAGAGCCGCGTTCTTGCGCCGATAGGCCGACACATCCAACTTCTGCGGGCATTTGTTGACCGGGTTAACCTTCCCGGGGGTTTAATCTGTCCCTATATCTCTCTAGAACTGTCTATTCCACATCCAACAATTTTTACTGATTCATTATCAACGATTCTGGCTTTATAAAATTCAAAGTTCTATAGTAGACCTGATATAGCAGATAATGTAGTTTCTAATTCACTACCAAGGTCACGACCATGAAAGTTCAGCTTTCTGTCTATAAAAGCCTTCTTCTTCATTGTATTTATTTGCCATTACCATGTCCAAGGTGGTGTGATTATCTTTTGCGAGCTTTGGTGGTTGCTTCATACATCATTGTACCTACAGGCTTTGCAACTTCCCTAGGCACTGTTCTCTATCATTCTCTAGACACTGCTCTCTAGACACCATTCTCTATCATTCTCTAAACACAGTTCCCCCAGACACTGCTCTCTAGACACCATTCTCCAGACACTGTCCTCTAGACACAATCTAGAGTTCTACATTATGTGCATGCGATGTATCAGTGTCTATATGATATACATACATTTATGAATGTTTATTTTGACAATATGTCATGTTAGTTATAGACATCAAACACAATATCTGTATCAAGCATACATGTATTCTTCATTAATTAACAACACAGAATTTTGTTTTTCAGTCAAATGTGGACTGTAAAGTTAATCTATACATATTTTATATACTTCGCAGCGTGACCTTCCAGCCATCAAGGGTTATTATCAACAGCTTTATGGACAACGTCTTAAGACAGATGTAGAGAAAGAAACAAGTGGTGACTACAGAAACACTCTGATTAAGATTATTGACAAAGTTGGGGAAGAGAAACCAACAATTGTGAAGAAAGAACCCAAGAAAGCAGAAAAAGATCGCCCGAAAAGTCCTGAAAAAGTGATTGTGGTAGAGGAAAAACCACTACAGAAGAAAAACGAAGATGAAGATAAAATCAATGATAATGATGAAGATGCTGTGAAGCTGTACAAAGCCATGAAAGGATTTGGAGTAAAGGAAGATGTGATTACTGAAGTCATTACCAGGAACTCTAACTCTGAGAGACAAACACTCAAAAAAAGATATGATCAGCTATACAAGAAGGTAAGATAATTTAAACCTTCTAATGAGATTATTTCCTAATTCCAACAGTGTATAACAGCAGCTTTGGTTTATTTAACTATACACTTTTTGTTCGTGATATTCAAAAAATGAAAAGTATGATCTTTTGTGGCCCAAACAAGTATTGCCTAGTGAAAGATATACATAGCAACATTATAATTGTGTGTAGCATAAACACATTAACTTTATTTGTGCACAGAAACCATGGTTAGCCCTTTACTTTGATTTTGATTACAGGATCTGGTGAAGGACCTTGACAGTGAACTAAGTGGAAACTTTAGAGAAGTCATTCAGTCACTGATGATGCCACCTGTAGATCTTGATGCTTACACATTGAACAAAGCAATGAAAGGGCTCGGTGCCAATGAGGAGGCCCTTATTGGTATTATCTGTTCCAAGTCAGCACCAGAAATAAATGACATTAAGACAGTCTACAAGAAAGGTGAGAATTATGATGGTAAATGAATGTCTTTAAGTGAAGAATTGTTTAGAGGTACAGTATCAGCCACTAACTCAAAAAGTGCAGATATGAATCCGAGTGTGGACACTATGTTCTGGACAAATGTTTCAGGGGATATTTTCATCAACTAGGCTTGGAGCACATCTTTATCAGCAGGGTACCTCTGGAGCACCAAAACAACTTCCAGAGCACATCTTTATCAGAAGGGTAAATTTGGAGCACCAAAACAACTTCCAGAGCACATCCTACAAGACTGTCCAACATTTTCTGGACATAATACAGATCTGGCTCTCTAGAGTATCCCTACAAGATAAACATGGAAAGCTGGCGAAGGCATCAGGTTAAAGGCGAGAGGATTAGCATTGTTTGCACCAGGTGTTACTCTATCTGACTCGGTCACTGTCCTCATTGACTGTCAAACCACTTGCCAGAAGCATTGAAGAAAGCATGAATTCTATAGCTCCAGTGATGATTCTCAGGGGTTTCCGGAACAATTACACTCGTGATCTGAATGATGTAGTCCAAAACTGAATCCATTAATTTTAGTATGCGAGCCAGATGGTTTGACCCACTTTGATATTGTTATTAACTGGACTCGGAGCACGCCTTCATCAGGTGGTTTCCACAGACTGGCAGCAGTGGCGCATCAGAGCAAACTCCAGAGCCCATCCTGCAAGACTGCCCAGAATTTTCTAGACAGAATGCACTTCTGACCCACAGAAGCAAACCTACACGATAAACATGGGGAATTTGTGAAGACAGCAGTTTCATTGCAAGAGGACTGATCTCATTGTACTGGGTTTGACCTCCTTATGGCTCAGCTTCTCTCCACAGAAAGGTTAACCACCTGCTCAGAAGTCTTTGAAAATATTGCACTTGTAGTCTAAACAGCACAGTCTTAAAATGAACCCCTGACCTTCACAGAGTAAGGCATACAGCTTAATCACTTCACCATGGAAAGCCTTCTGGCATGATCTGTACAAGGTTGTACACTGGAATTAAATCCTTCTGGCATGATCTGTAGAACTTTGTGCATTATACTGAGAGATTTTTAACATGATCTGTAGAAGGTTGTGCTCTGGACTGAGAGGTTCCTAACATGATCTGAAGAAAGTTGCGTACCAGACTGACAATCTCATGTCATGATCTGTAGAAGGTTGTACACCGGACTGACAGCCTCATAACATGATCTAAAGAAGATTGTGTGCTGGGCTGAGAGATTCCTAGCATGAACTAGAAGGTTGTGCACTGGACTGAGAGATTTTTAACATGAACTGTGGAAGGTTGTGCCCCAGACTGACAGTTTCATGGTATTATCTGAGGAAGGTTTTGTACTCTACTGAAAACCTCTTAACATAATCTGGAGAAGATTGTTTTCTTAGTTGAGAGGACTCCTAACATGATTTAAAGAAGACAATAATGGATAGTTTCATAGCATCAAGAATATCATCCTTGATCAATGCAAATAAATATATAGTTTGATGACATGACAAGTGATTAGACATAAAACTTTCCTATGACAAGAGTAACCCATTAACTTTCATTCAGTGATTTTGACAAGATGTTCTTCTTAATGAGGAGCTGCTGGCCGAGTGGCTAGAAAGCCAGATTCTCCTTCAGGAGACCTGGGTTCGAATCCTCGGTAAGGTGTGGGATTTTTTTTCTGTCGGGAGCAAATAGAAAATTTTAACCTACACAGTTGGCGGTGACTGCACTAGCCAGGAGGCCTTAATTCCTAAGGCTCAAAAACCCCCCTGCCAATCACTGCAAGGTTCTATATTGGCAGTAAATGACTGTTTTATGACAGTTCTTCTTAATCTAGGAGTTGATGCATAAATATGATGAAGAAGATAGTTCAATGTAGCTGTACCCATGCATGTGTGTATGTGGGACAAAAACCTGAGAAGCATCTAATGGTAGCTGAAATGGGGTTTCTGAGGAAAATGCGAAGAATATCATGGACAGACAGAAAAACAATGGAGACAGTCCTTCAAGAAACAAATGAAAACTGTAAACTGATTAGAGAAATTACTCATAGACAGTCAAGATTTTTTGGGCATGTTATGTGAAGAAATAAACTTGAAAACTTGGTGATAACTGGCAAAATTGATGGGGAAAAAAACAAGGAGATAACAAAGAGATAAATTGATTTATGTGGTTGTTTCAGAATTTGAGGTTTGAAGATTGAGCACAACTCACTACTGGCAACTCTAATCATATTCCAGTACAAGAGAGATAAAAACCTGGATGGTGTTTGTGTATGGTATGTGCAGGACAAGAAAACAGACTTGATCTGAGGTGTTTGTGTGAGGTGGCGAACCATGACCGCCTATGTTTTGTGCAAACACGTTAATGAGTCTACACAGGATTTGCTGTGGGTTGGTTGGGGACTTGTGCTCCACTGGGTGATGAAATGCTGAAGAAGAAGAATTATAATATAATATAGTTTATGGTTTTCATCTTTGATTATTTCCAGAATACAAGAAAGATCTAGAGTCGGCTTTGAAGAGTGAGACTAAAGGAGATCTTAGAGACTTGCTTGTTGATCTTGTTAATGGAAAGAAAGAGAAAGATTCCAAAGTAGACCAGAAGAAAGCAGAAGAGGATGCAAAGAAATTACATGAGGTATCTTTTAAGCACTTTTATTTTCATCTGGACATAAAGCTGCCCTGTATTTCAAAACTAACATTTTCAGCAAACATTATGGTTTGTTTTTACAGCTGAAATAAAATTAACTGTTCTATTTATTTATTTATTTTTTAATGTTTTTCTGATTGGTTATTTTTAAAGCTCATTACTGAATGTACTAAGGTTTTAAGATATGACACAGAAATATGTATTGTTTAATATTCTGATGCCACACATGTTTTGTTATTTTTCATAACAAGAAACCTTCATCATCCGGTGTAAGCCAGATCTTCAAAGGCAGCATCCCTCAAATCAGTGCCACAGCCAATGCCTATGAAAAGGTAAACTACAATGTTTAGAAATCTGGCTAAATTAGTTTTTACTGTATGTTTATAAAAAGGTAAAGGTAATCCATGACAGATACTGATATACAAGTGTGCAGTGATAAGACTTCATATATATTATATAATGAAATAATAAGGGGTGCGTGGATCCTGTAGAGAAATAATAAATACAAACACATGTATGTACCTGACTAGGACCTCAGACCAGGTAGGCAGAATACGTCATGTGATGGGGGAAATAGATTACAATAATGACATCATATAATAATTATTAACCATCCATCCATCATGTATCATGCTGATAAGCGTGGGCGGTCAGGATTGGCCATTTCACTCGATCACCAGAGTTATGGATCAGCTCAGTGTTCTTGTCTCGACTATACCACTTGGCCAAGCCATACAGGTATTTACTTCTCTGTCTTCCCCTTGTTCTCTTCCTCTCGATCTTGCCAGTTGTCGCCAAGTTCTCCTATTTATTTCTTCTCATAACATGCCAAAAAGATGTTGACTGTCTAAGTCTAATTTCTATATATAAAACTACATAATGTATAAAAGGGTATATTCTTGTCATGCAGATGTATAATGAAGACATCTCAAAGCCTATCAAGCAAGCAACTAGTGGAGATTGTGAGGATGCATATCTGGCTTTGTGTAAGTGTTTTGTGTTATTGTCAAAAGCTGCTAACAAATAATCATTTTCTTAATAAATGTTGAATATCCGTTCAGAAAGCAATGGCAAACTACTGAACACAAAATTTCATAGCAAATCAACGTGGGGCTGATTGGAATATCCTGCAAAGAACAACATTTACTTATTTTATTTCCTTTAATGAGGTGGCTAAAACATTTGCCTGTCAGCCTGATTGTTATGTATTCAAATCCAATTTCAAAAAGATTTTCTAAAAAATTGAGCCTAAAATAGCTACCAGAAAATGTTCTGGGAAGTTAAGGCAGTCGGTGTGATATTGATCACATGACTCACGGAGTGTCAATTGATCTATACAAATACAGGGTTAGCATCATATGCCAGATGCACCCAGAGGCATGAAAGATGGTTCTTTACTTAGTACTACTTCAGTGTGTGCACTTGTTTGATGAACATGTATGTTACTGTAACATACAGAATTTACTCATTTTAATCATACTTTCATACTGAAGAGGCAATCTATTTCCATTTATACATTTCTGATATTACATTATAGATAATGTTGTTTTGACATATTTGTTTCTGATTACAATGATTTGCAGTGAAGGCTAAAGAAGACAAAAGAGAGTTCTTTGCAGACAGGCTGAAGAGTTCTATGCAAGGAATGGGCGCCAATGATACACAGCTCATATGGATCATTGTATCTAGATCAGAGGTGAACAATTTTATGTTGCAGTTATTACGACTGTATGTGTTTTTATTATGAGTCCAAAAATATTTGTGTTTGAAGACAGAAATAAGCCGGTGATCATAGAAAGGGATGTAGCTACATAACTGAAGTGTGTGATTTATAATTGGAAATACATGTATGTATTTTAACTCTTTCAGTCCCATAATGTATCAGCTGCCCTGCAGGCAATAACAACAAAATCACAAGTGTGTTTCTTTAAAGGATCCGTTTTACACGCTATGAAGTGTGTTTGGTAAACGGTAATGTAAAAATAAAGGATCTGTTTTACACGCTATGAAGTGTATATGGTATATGGTAATGTAAAAGTAAAGGAGCCTTGTACACGCTATGAAGTGTATTTGGTATATGGTAATGTAAAATAAAGGAGCATTTTACACGCTATGAAGTGTATTTGGTATATGGTAATGTAAAAGTAAAGGAGCCTTGTACACGCTATGAAGTGTATTTGGTATACGGTAATGTAAAATAAAGGAGCGTTTTACACGCTATGAAGTGTATTTGGTATATGGTAATGTAAAAGTAAAGGAGCCTTGTACACGTTATGAAGTGTATTTGGTATATGGTAATGTAAAAGTAAAGGAGCCTTGTACACACTATGAAGTGTATTTGGTAGTGTAAAAATAAAGGACCCTTGTACACACTATGAAGTGTATTTGGTATATGGTAATGTAGCAGTAAAGGATCCATTTTACACGCTATGAAGTGTGTTTGGTAAACGGTAATGTAAAAATAAAGGATCCGTTTTACACGCTATGAAGTATATATGGTATATGGTAATGTAAAAATAAAGGAGCCTTGTACACGCTATGAAGTGTATTTGGTATATGGAAATGTAACAGTAAAGGAGCCTTGTACACGCTATGAAGTGTATTTGGTATATGGTAATGTAAAAGTAAAGGAGCCTTGTACACGCTATGAAGTGTGTTTGATATATGGTAATGTAACAGTAAAGGAGCCTTGTACACGCTATGAAGTGTGTTTGGTATATGGTAATGTAAAAGTAAAGGACCCTTGTACACGCTATGAAGTGTATTTGGTATATGGTAATATAAAAGTAAAGGAGCCTTGTACACGCTATAAAGTGTATTTGGTATTTGGTAATGTAAAAATAAAGGACCTTTGTACACGCTATGAAGTGTATTTGGTATATGGTAATGTAAAAATAAAGGAGCCTTTTACACGCTATGAAGTGTGTTTGATATATGGTAATGTAACAGTAAAGTTTCCTTGTACACGCTATGAAGTGTGTTTGATATATGGTAATGTAACAGTAAAGGAGCCTTGTACATGCTATGAAGTGTATTTGGTATATGGTAATGTAAAAGTAAAGGAGCCTTGTACACGCTATGAAGTGTATTTGGTATATGGTAATGTAAAATAAAGGAGCGTTTTACACGCTATGAAGTGTATTTGGTATATGGTAATGTAAAAGTAAAGGAGTGTTTTACACGCTATGAAGTGTATTTGGTATATGGTAATGTAAAAGTAAAGGAGCCTTGTACACGCTATGAAGTGTATTTGGTATATGGTAATGTAAAATAAAGGAGCGTTTTACACGCTATGAAGTGTATTTGGTATATGGTAATGTAAAAGTAAAGGAGTGTTTTACACGTTATGAAGTGTATTTGGTATATGGTAAAGTAAAAGTAAAGGAGCCTTGTACACGCTATGAAGTGTATTTGGTATATGGTAATGTAAAATAAAGGAGCCTTGTACACGCTATGAAGTGTATTTGGTATATGGTAATGTAAAATAAAGGAGCGTTTTACACGCTATGAAGTGTATTTGGTATATGGTAATGTAAAAGTAAAGGAGTGTTTTACATGCCTTAAAAAAAGCTTTTGGGAGTCTCTGTAGTGAAGTGGTCAAGCTGTTTTCCTCATGCTTTGAAGGTTGTGGGTTTGATCCCAGGCTACGTCTTTTTATCCATGAGTGCGTTTTTCTCAGTGACTCCTGGTGGTCGTCACTAGTGCTACGGAGTTTATGCTTTGGGCAATTCTTTTGGCAGGTCACCCTGCAGAAAGAGACCAAGCCATATGGGATAAAACCTGTTTCAATGAAGTCGATACTCTCAACTTTTAAGCGACTTTCTTTTACATGCCTTAACACACATCTAGTGTATGGTGCTAGGCCACAATTTGAATAGATCAGTCAGCCCTCGGTGTGTGATGTCGTCAGTGTCAGGCCAGCCACCTCAACTTCCCAAGACATGTTCTAGTATCCATTTTAGGCTAGGTCGACCTGAGAGCCCAGATTATTTTAGAATGCTGTGACTATGTATAAGAAGTACAATGATTAGTTAGTTAGTTAGTCGTGGTTCCAACTTCACGGCAACGGGTTGTCCCTGTTATGCTCCGTTCCTGTGCCAGTGAATATCACACAAAATGCTCCTCACTGCCCAATGTGAAAAGTGGAACAGACAGGAGTCTCAGCAAACCAACAGCCCACACAGGGACACTGTGCATAATGCCGCCACCATAATGCCAACACAAAAGTCCTCCACAAAAAATACAGTTCATAGTCGATGGAATCGGCAGTCACCAGAAAGTCTTCATTGACCCAGGTTTTATCCCACAATACTCGGTCTCTTTCCACAAGGTGACCCCTCAAAAGTGCTGCACAAAGCACAAATTCCGTAACTCCAGCGATGACTCTCAGGAGTCTCCTGAAAAATGCACTTGTGAACCGAAAAGGCAAACCAGTCAATTCAGCAACTGCAAACAGTAGTCAGATGTAAAAGCATTCCACATGAATCTCACAGCTCACAGTGTCGCGCCATGCACTCACTCAGTAGAAGGGCGACGGAACCATGTACTACCAGTCCAACATGAGGAAAATGTGAATGCAAACCATAACCACAAGCATAAACACGCCAGAGGACTTAACGGTTCAATGCCTAACCGCCATGTTGGGGACCGGAAGTCCATAATGATTAGTACCCATGAAGAATATCCAATCGCACATGGTGCATCTTACACGAAACAAATGAAGATCATAAACTGATTAGAGACATTAGACGTAGACAGTAAAAATTTGTTGGCATGTTATGAAAAGAAATGAATTGGAGAACTTGGTGCCACCTGGCAAGATCGAAGGGAGGAGACCAAGGGGAAGACCTAGAAGTAAATACATGGATGGCTTGGCCACATGGCATGGTCGAGACAGAAACATGGAGCTGATCCACGACTCTGGTGATCGAGTGAAATGGCAGAACATGACCGCCCATGCTTACCGGCATGGCACATGATGGATGGATGGATGGAATCATGCAGTAGTGATTTGTACACATTTCCCATGCCTATAATGTGTATAATGATATTGCTCTTGTTGTTCTCACTTAGCCTCATAATTGATGTATAGATAAAATAATGTATGACAGAGAAAGATCAGAAAGGCAGAATGTTAGATGGACCTCCATGCCCTATTCCTAACTCTTTGAAATAAAGTTTGTTCATTCGGTCATTCGCATTATCTTTCCAGATCCACCTACTCTGCCATGAAAATTATGACTAAAGTGCTCATGTATGTTTTATGAAATACATTGTACTTCTGGTCACACGTCTTATTTTTTTTTCTCATTAGCTGGATCTCCCAGCAATAAAAGGTCAGTACAAGGAACTGCACAACCAGCCCCTGAAATCAGATGTAGAGAAAGAAACAAGTGGAGACTACAGAGATGCTCTCATCAAGATTATTGACAAAGTTGGGGAGGAGAAACCCAAACCCAAGAAGAAGCCAGAAAAAGATCCAGAAGATTCAATTAAAGACAATGATGAAGATGCTGTGAAACTGCACAAAGCAATGAAGGGTGTTGGAGTAAAAGAAGATGTGATCACTGAAGTCATCACAAGAAACTCAAACAGTCAGAGGCAGACACTGAAGAAAAGATACAATGAACTTTACAATAAGGTTGGTGTGCAAATTGTGTGATTATGTTAAGTTTGTATAAAAGACTTTAGATACATATTACAGACCAAGTTGTTCTGCTACATGTGCCTGGGAAGTAAAGTAGCCACCAAGTCTTACACTGTCTCACAACACAGAGATAGACAGATTAATAATGAAGTTACAATCTTTCATTCCGTCACATAAATAACTATGTTAATCTTACTTAAGAGCACAACAGAATCGGTTGGGGTAAAGTTTAAAATTACACTAACAGTTTTATTGAAAAACACACAGCGTGCACTCCATGGGATACAGCACTGACAATGATAAGGGGTTTAGACAATGCCCCTGAAGCTGTAAACTAAAACTATGAATAGTCTGCAGAGCTGGGAGGTCTGGTTTATGAGCTAGAGCTCTTTAAATTGTTATAATCATAGGCTGGAGAAGTCAGCTCCTGGCCTGATTCTTCTAGGTTCGATAGGTGCTTCACAGGCGGGGTGTCTGTGACTTAACTTTGACTCCAGGTCCTGGAAGCTGGCAGTCGTGGGTTTCTACATCAGGTTTCTCCTCCTTCTCTGGTGACGAAGATTTCCACGTCTATCCATTGGGTACTTAGTGGGCCTTGTATGCGCTTATTATATGATTCACTGTTCATGCCTACTATTTGTCTATTTGTTTATTTGTCTATTTTGTTATTTTTCCCAGTTCAGGGTTGATGTACTAATACAGTTCAGTGTTAGGCAGCACTTAATTTCATTCACTTTATTCATGACTATTATGTGGCAAGTAAGCCAAGCAGGTAATTTGAAGTATGCTTAGTTTCGTTGTTTGTGGTACGTTGTTGCAGCCAGGTGTAGTTTGCCATCAGCATGTGTGTACAACAACCCAGTTTTGTCTTGTGAACACACACCTTGGTGGGGAGATCAGTGCCGCTAGTATTACTAATTTCTTTTTCTCAAATAGTTGACTAACTGGAGCCGGTTAGTAATTTCTTCTAAAGCATGTAAACTGAACAGTCGACTAGTTGACAGGCAATGTTCCATTCCGTGTCGGGTGGGATGAATGGCCAAAGACAAGGGCTGTTTCCACCCAGCTGGAAAAGGCTGGCCAGGTTTTCTGTTGCCAATTTGGCCAAACAAGTCAGGCTGAGCCAAACTCAGCCAAACTGTTTGATTTGGCATTAAACTTAAAGTGTACTACGATAGTGATCTATTTATAAATATACATTATAACATAACTAACAACGACTGCCTGAAACAGGCTAATGAAACTAGAACATTATATATAACAAAAAGAAAGAGACAAACATCTTTCTTCGGTCATGTGTTGAGAAGAGAGGCATTGGAGGACATCGTGACAACTAGAAAGATCGAAGGGAAGAGTGGCAGAGGCAGACCAAGAGAAATAATGCTGGATGAATTGAGACACTGGCATGGAGGAATATCAGCAGCAGAGTTGATCCAGAAAACCATAGACCGAGATCTGTGGAGAGCCATGAACGCCTACGCCAGCTGGCAGGGCACTTGATAATGATGATGATGATAACATAACTATAATGATCCTAAGCAAAAATATATGGGTGTTCCACTGACTATGCACATTGATCATTAGATATCCTCATGCTAATCACCTATAAAAGTTTCCTGATCTAAATTTATTTATAGTAACTATGAATGTGTCTTCTAAAAGTTACTTTATTATCATCAGGATCTAGTGAAGGACTTTGACAGTGAGCTAAGTGGAAACTTTAGAGAAGTCATTCAGTCACTGATGATGCCAACTGTAGATCTTGATGCTTACACATTGAACAAAGCAATGAAAGGCCTCGGTGCCAATGAGGAGGCCCTAATTGGTATTATCTGTTCCAAGTCAACACCAGAATTGAACGACATTAAGACAGCCTACAAGAAAGGTGAGTGTTACTATAGAGGAGATTGAGCATCTATGGAAAGGTTTAGAGTTCAGTGATTAAGTGAACATGAAGATAGTCTATTCTAATGTGATGTCTGATCTACATGAAGATGGTCTGTTCTAATGTGATGTCTGATCTGCTTTGTGACCTAAAATATGATTGTGATAGTAAATTATATTTTTTGCTTGACATGAGAAGTGTTAAAACATGACACCAGGCTGAGACACAGTTTTCACATTAACATTGTATCAAGGATTTTGACCAGATTTACTTCTTACTTACATTTGTAGTTAATCCATGGATGAGATAGCTGATAGTTGTAATTACCTCTTACTTACATTTGTAGTTAATCCATGGATGAGATAGCTGATAGTTGTAATTACCTCTTACTTACATTTGTAGTTAATCCATGGATGAGATAGCTGATAGTTGTAATTACTTCTTACTTACATTTGTAGTTATTCCATGGATGAGATAGCTGATAGTTGTAATCTTTATTTCCAGAGTACAAGAAAGATCTAGAGTCAACTTTGAAGAGCGAGACTAAAGGAGATCTTAGAGACTTGCTTGTTGATCTTGTTAGTGGAAAGAAGGAGAAAGATAACAAAGCAGACCAGAAGAAAGCAGCAGAAGATGCAAAGAAATTGCATGAGGTAATTATCTGTGTCATTTTTATCTCATTAAAATATAAATATGTTACAGAATCCAAAACAAAAAAATGTTCATAACCTACCTTGATTTATTTTTCTCCCATTTGTCAATGGCCGGCTGCCTGGCCGAGGGGTTAGCAGCTTTCTCCGTTAACCCTGAATACTCTTTTGGTCGACGTGAGCGCATGAGAATTAGAAGTGGTTCGAGTCACGCCAGTGACTTATGAGAGTATGGAGCCAGTCGCTCAGAAAGTCGTGGCGTGCTGATGAGCATAAACTAGCCTAGGAATTAACATATAGCTGAAAGATGCTGGTGTTGACCGCAATATCCTGAAACAGGATGGAAACGCAGGGGAAAAAAAATTTGTCAATGAAAACAGACTATATTTGTTTGTGTATGTATGTGTGTGTGTGCATGCATGTGACTGAACATTTTTCAAATCTCATTCATGCAGTCATATATTGTGTTTTTTTTCAAAACTTGTAATTGATGTATAAAAACTGAGAAATCAGTGATTTTTTAAAATATTGATGTTGTTTTTTTCATTTGCATAACTAGGTATGCAGAGTCATATATAATTAGGAGAAATGTTCTTTGATGTTTTATATTTTATTCTAAAGTTTAAATATACAGGAAAAGAAAATTATTTCATAACTGTTCTCACTGTTTATATATTTTTCTTTTCTATAAACCAGAATCCTTCAGCATCAGTTGTCAGCCAGATCTTCAAAGGAAGTATCCCTCAAATCAGTGCCACAGCTGAAGCCTATGAAAAGGTTAATTGCATGTTTAGACATTAGGCTAGGTCAGCTTTAAATGTCACGATTTGAACAAAGCACAATGACAGACACCTTTGTTCATAAGTGTCAATGTGGCATAATGGATAGTGCAGAGATTTATCTGCACAGTTTTCCAGATTTGATACCCAGTTATAGAAAGGATTTTTTTTCACACCTCCCACCCCCATCTTGCTAAGGGCTGTACCCATCCTTATACAATGGGTAGCAGATTCCTCCATAAAGGAAAGGAAACTGCAGGGAATGAAACTGGTCTTTATATGTATTAATGCCATGTGCTAGATTATGTGAAGTCCTATATCTTCAAACCCATAGGCAATATTTCCCATGAAATTATATTGATCTTTATTTGTATATATCAATGTATACTGACTTATAGCCCAAGCCATACAAGAGCATCATTGATTATGACAGTAACTTGAGACAGTACATTACAATGTTACTTCAGTGTAAGACAAAGATGACAGTAACTTTATCAAAATTCATATGCATAATATTTTAAATTACATTGTGACTAAAAAGACTAGACTTTCAATATGTCAGCATGTAGTTTTCTATCTTTTCCGAATGTCTAAATGTCTATTCATTCAGAAGTAAAATGTATATTCTTATTATGCAGATGTATAATGAAGACATCTCAAAACCTATCAAGCAAGCAACTAGTGGAGATTGTGAGGATGCATATTTGGCTTTACGTGAGTGTTTTGTGCTCTCCATAGTTGCTGAAACTTATAATAAACATTTATGTACTTAGTACATATGTATAACTAATCAGTATATTTTAAAAAGGGGTTTGAAAGGCAAAAAGAACGACTTCACTGCACTCCATCTTTATCCCATATAGCTTGGTGTGTTTCTGATGAAAGCATCGTACAAAGCACAAACTTTATAGCTCTGATGATAAACCTCAAGGGTCTCAGAAGTAAATTACACTTGTTCTTCTTACAACCGCTAATTACATATGTAAACTGAATGACAGTCAGAAAATGAACCCATGACTTTCTGAGCATGAGACAAATAGCTCAACCACTTTACCATAACTATATTTTGAACACTATAACTATATTTTAAACACTATAAGTATTTTTGAACACTAATCAATAAATCATATTTTTAAGCTGGCTGTTATGTACAGCTTTTACTAACATCTTATATAAATTAAACAGTTAATTAAACAACTATTTGTACTGGGTTCAACCCTTACAGTGATCAGTTGAACTAAAATATTGACTTCTCGTCTTGACTTGGGGACGTAAATTACAAGTACCTCTGAAGTCATAGTGGGTTCACCTGATGGTGAGGGACACTGATAAAAGGAGAAAGATAACCCAAGCAAAAAAATCAACACAGTTCACTAGAAGTAGTAGCACGTGTATGGACTATGCTTGAGTTCAAATTGAGTGAATGGAGAAAAAACTGTTTATTGACATCATTTTTGGATCTATGTCTGTACTGTATCACTCCCAACACAACTTGTATGTTGGAGATGGTATTCAGTCTCATTATTTGTTTTTTGCATATTGTTAGTTTAATACTAATGCCATCATTGTTATGGAAATTTGCAGTTCTTTTAAATTGTTTTAGGTATTTTTCTTGTAAGTGTTAAAGATTGAGGAAAATAGACACATGTGAACGTGGTGAACCTGTATCTGCATTTCTCTTTTCTACTGTTTTCATGAATGAATATTATTTCTTAAAAATATTCTTTGAAACATTTCAGTTTGCCGGCTCCATGGCCGAGGGGTTAGCAGCTTTCTCCGCTAACCCCGAATACTCTCGTCGCGTCACGTGATGAGAATTAGCAGTGGTTCGAATCGCAAAAGTAACTTATGAGAGTATGGAGCCGGTCGCTCAGAAAGTCGTGGCGTGCTGATGAGCGTAATCTAGCCTAGGAATCAACATACAGCTGAAAGATGCTGGTGTTGACCGCAATATCCTGAAACAGGATGGAAACGCGGGAAAAAAAAAAAATTTCAGTTCGGACTTTTGATGTTCCAATTTTAATGGCCTTTACTGGCATTGTACTTATATAAAAGTATAATTTTTTTTTTATTTTTTATGCTCGCTCGCTTTGACCTCAAGTGTAGTCCATACACACTATTTGTATAGTAGTGATGGACTGAATTTTGGGTGTGGGTTAGCTTTCCCAATTAACAGTGTCCATCGCCATCAGGTGAACCCACTCTGACCTCAGAGGTACTTGTAATTAACGTCCCCAAGTCAAGGACGACAGGTCAACATTTTAGTCCAGCTGGCTAGTGTAGGGGATTAACCGCTAACCTTGGCATCAGCACACCGGATGTTTAAGATATGTATCCATTCGGCCATATGGACCTGCTAAAGTATAATATATCTGAGTCTTTCTCACTTTGAACATTTAGAAACTTATCAGTTTGAGTTCCATGCTTATATCTGCACTTGTATACAAGGAAAATATGTCTTACCACATCAAAATGAACTTATATTTTAAATTCATAATCCAGTTCTAAAAAGACAATTTTAGAGATGGGTGATGTAACAATATAAATAACTTTTATCTACAATGGTTTGCAGTAAAGGCTAAAGAAGACAAAACAGAGTTCTTTGCAGACAGGCTGAAGAGTTCCATGCAAGGAACGGGTGCTAATGATACACAGCTCATATGGATCATAGTATCTAGATCAGAGGTGAGTGATCAATTGTCACAGCTATTTCATCATCACAGGTATCTTCTGTGTCCCCAGCATATATGTATTTGAAGACACTAATCAGTAATGTAAAATGTATGTATCCTTTATCATATTGTGTGATTTACATTCAAAGTATGTGTATTATGTATTTCTGTATTTGTTGCAATCCCAAAGAAATCAGGAGCCTTGGGATGTGATCAGCATTGTACAATTAGTAGTATAATGAGTCACATCACAAAGATTTTGCTAAGAATTTTAATGCAAAGAGTTACGAAGAAAGTACAACCTGAAATAGGAGAAGAACAGTGTTGGTTTGTAGAAGGCAAGGGTACAGCAAATGCTGTGTACATGCTGAGAACAGTAATTGAACATTCTATCATCAATCAATCAGGTGCCATCTTCACAATGAAGGTTGGCTGCAATGGATCTCCAACATTGTCTGTCTCTCACCTTGACCGTACATTCTGTCAGGCTGATGTTCGTCCATCTCTTGATGTTATCTTCCCACTTGTATCGTTATCTACCTCTTGCTTGCTTGCCCTCAACCTTGCCTTCCAGTATGGTTTTTGTAAGAGTATCATGTCTTTTAACAATGCCAAAATATTTCACTTACCTCATCTTTACTTCTTTCATCACCTCTCTCTTTATTCCAAGTTTTTCTAGAACCTCTGCATTTGATTGTTTTTGTTTCCATGAAATACGACATATGTGTCTGTATACCCACATCTCCAGGGCTTTTATGCGACTTTCTAGTTGCTTGTTCAATGTCCTGGCTTCCATGCCATACAGTAGCGTTGAATATACGTTACATTTGACAATTCTCATTTTTAAGCTAAGCCACATTCTGCACTGTGCCTGTTCACTTGTTCCACTAGGTCTTGTAACTCTTGCTCACTTTCTGCTAGTAAAACGGTCAGCATACCTAAAATTGTTTATGACTCTTCCATTGATGTTAAGTCCAGGCATTTCAACTTGTTTAAAACTTTTTTCTGTATATAGGTTGAAGAGGCTTGGGAACAGTACACATCCCTGCCATACTCCTCTTTTTATCTCTATAGGTGACAAATAGTTATTTCCACATCTAATAGATGCCACTTGTTCCCAGTACAAGTTACTAATAAGTCTGATGTCCTTTCCATCTACTCCTAAATCTTGAAGGCACGTAATTAGTCATTCATGTTGTACTCTATCAAAAGCTTTCTTTCTTGTAGTCTATAAAACAAACATATATACTTTTTTGAACTTCTATATATTTTTCAATTAACATCCTCAAACAGATAATTGCTTCTCTGGTGCCGCTGTTTTTGCGGAACCCAAATTGTTCTTCAGCTACTTCCTCATCTATTTTATGTTGAATTCTTTCTTGCATGACCTTGAGTAGTATCTTAGTTATGTGGCTCATTAAGCTAATAGTTCTGTAATCCTCACAATCAACAGCTTTTGGCTTTTTCGGTAGTGTGATAAACATGGATGTTTTCAAGTACTTGGGAATGTACCCAGCATTATATATACATATCATTACATAATTCTGTGATAACATCAATGCCAAGGCTGAATAAGGATTTTATCATCTCTGTTGTTGTCTTGTCAGGACCTGCAGCCTTTCCTTCTTTCATTTTTTTAATAGCCTTTTCTGCTTCAGCCTTTAATAGTTTTGGTCCATCTTGAGTATTATACAATGTTGGTCTTTTGACCCTGTTGTCCCAGAATAAATCTTCGGTGTACTCTGTTCATCTTTTTATTATGTCAGTGTTATTATTTATAATTGATACAGTATTGATTCTAGGCCGGTCTCCATGGCCAAAGGCTTGCAAACGCGGTTCGTGAGCCGCTTACTGGGCGTTCGAAATGCAGCCACAACTGATTTGTGTAGCAGACCATGTTGCGTTGTGTTATAACGTGTTGGTATGGGAGCCAGTCATTCACAAAGCAATGGCAAACTACTGAACGTAAAATTTGCCTAGTACATCAACAGCAGCTGAAAAATGCTGGTGTTGACTGCAATGTCCTGCAAGGGATATGCAACATTTTTAAAAACAATTGATTCTAGTCAATGAGCAGGGTCTGCAACAGTTGCGGTTGTTGCATGCATTGAACAACGAGGGCTAGAATTAAAGTGTAAGAAGACACAGATTATGGTCATCACTAGGAAGAACGATTTACCGCAGTGTAATATACAAGTAGATCGGTACAATTATCTCGGAACAGTCATAACATCTGATGAGAGATGCCTTGAAGAGATTAGAACAAGAATCGCCATGGCAAAGGTAGCATTTTACAAGATGAAAAACTTACTGACCAATAAAAAGATGTCAATTGCTACGAGAAAAAGAGTGTTGAGGGATACATATAGCCTGTAGTTTTGTATGGATGGGAAGCTTTGACAATGAGCAGTCAAGCTGAAAAACATCTGATGGCTGCAGAAATGTGGTTTCTGGGGAAAATAAAAAGAATACCATGGACAGACAGAAAATCCAATGATTAAGTACTGCAGGAGACAAATGACAATCGTAAATTGATTAGAGAAATTAGACGTAGACAGTCAACATTTTTTGGGCATGTTTATGAGAAGAAATAAATTGGAGAACTTGGTGATAACTGGCAAGATCGAGAGGAAAAGAACAAGGGGAAGACAGTGATGTAAATACCTGGATGGCTTGGCCATGTGGCATGGTCGAGTCAAGAACACTGAGCTGATCCACGACTCTGATGATTGGGTGAAATGGCAAATCATGACCGTCCATGCTTATCAGCATGGCAGAAGATGTATGGATGGATGTGTATGTATTCATGTAGTGTCATTTCAGTTATTTACATAATTTTTAGTTAATGTTTCTATAATTATAAGATGATCACAAAAGAAACTTTGCAGTACTTTATCAGCAATTATATACATAATAATATTTCTACTCTGTTTCATTATATTTCAATTGTTCTGCCAAACATATTATGCCTAAACTATTCACGTCTGCTTTGTGACATGCATTGAATTCTGGTCATATCATCATCATCAAGTATTTCAACCTTTGAGCTGGTCATAAAACTTCTGGATCATTCTGTTCCATACTTCTCTTGTGACACTTCCTTTCTTCTTCTTTTTCTTATATAGCCCATGCTGTATTGTACTGATGATCATGTCTGTCCACTGCCTTTTGTTTCCTGTACTGCCAATCATTTCTGATGCAGATTTTCATCCTTGCCATGATGTCAAACTTTCCAGCACCTCCTCTTCAGCCACTCTCTTTAACTACAATGTTGTCTGCATGGAAGACCTGTCCGTGCCTGTTTTATAATGTTGTCCTGAATTTACCCATTTCATGATCATATAATATCTTATTTTTCTCATTAGCTGGATCTCCCAGCAATAAAAGGCCAGTACAAGGAGCTGCATGACCAGCCCCTGAAATCAGATGTGGAGAAAGAAACAAGTGGAGACTACAGAGACGCTCTCATCAAGATTATTGACAAAGTTGGAGAAGAGAAACCCCAACCCAAGAAGAAGCCAGAAAAAGTTCCTGAAGATTCAATTAAAGACAATGATGAAGATGCTGTGAAACTGCACAAAGCAATGAAGGGTGTTGGAGTAAAAGAAGATGTGATCACTGAAGTAATCACAAGAAACTCAAACAGTCAGAGGCAGACACTGAAGAAAAGATACAATGAACTTTACAATAAGGTTGGTGTGCAAATTGTTTGATTATTTTCAGTTTTTATTAAAGATCAGTTACAATTTTAAGTCTTAATGCTTGCAAACATGCTGGTCAATTTGTGCAGGATTTATCTAGTGGCCAGCTTTGGTGACACAATGGCTAGTTTACTTGCCCGCTGGTCATGTGCTAGAATCCCCCTAGAGCTTAGGATTTTAAAAATTAGACATGGTGCCCCGTCTAAAATGAGTAGCAGGAAATGTTCTCGGAAGTAAAAGTGATGTTGAGCTGATCATCCATTGGGTGTTGACATGTCTTTACAAATAAAGAACCACCACGATACACCCAATACACCTCAAAGTAGGAGCAGGGTCCTTTACTGTTTTACTTTACTTATATGTGATGGTCTGATCCACATTTTCAGACCATAGTACAAAGCAGACATCACATCATACTAAACCATCTTCATGTTCCCTTCAGTTGAATTTATCATAATTGAACTCTGGACCTGTCCATTGGTGCTCAATCTCCCTTTTAGTAAATCTGTCAGTATGAAGTATGAAGTGGATGGGTGAATTCTTTTCTGAGTGAAGTACATAATACACAAGGTCACTGATACTATTTGAATATAGAGCTTTTGTTATTCCTATGGCAATCACAGATTTACTACTAAGTCTTTCTGTATGCATGATGGGGATTTTAAATAGCTAATAACAGAAGCTTCAGTGAATTTGAGCCTTCATTTATTATTTGTGGAATGCAATATGTGAAACACCTTCAAGTTGTTGAGTACATGTGGTAGGAAATGAATTCATATCTTCACTTTATATGATATCTACCTCTGCAGAAAACATGCAGTGAAACATGCCAGGTAATACATTTTGCAACCTATTAGTGGCTTTTTTGTTTAAATATTATCACATGTATGAAGCAACATGGGCACCAAAAACAACAGCAATAGCTGCCAACATTCGGTGCCACCTTCAGTCAGGATTTCATGAAACAACCCAATAGGAAAGCTCAGTCTAGATCTAGGGCATCACAGCTCCGTGAAGAGCAGAGCAGTAAAACTAGCAAAGTGCAAATTGGTCTGAATCCCCTACAGATCAGTCTACGCAAGCACATCAGAAATTCAAATGCTAAAGTTGACAACAATCAAATTTCACTGATTTATTGAGAATCAGGTGCATTTATATCAATATTAGTTAGTGAGTGAGTTAGTTAGTTAGTTAGTTAGTTAGTTAGTTAGTGAATGAGTGAGTGAGTGAGTGAGTTTTAGTTGGTTGGTTGGTGGGTGGGTAGGTGGTTGGTTGGTTGATTGGTTGTCCTTTACAGGACGTTGCAGTCAACACCAGCATTATTTGCTTTTATCTTATATGATGTCTTGGCAAGTTTACGTTCAGTAGTTTGCCATTGTTTTCTGAATGACCGGCACTCATACCATTTTCATAAAAGACCAACGCAACGCGGTCTGCTGCCAAATCGTGCCCAGCTGTGTTTCAAACAACAGCAATAGCTGCCAACATTTGGTGCCACCTTCAGTCATGACTTTATGAAGCAACCTAGTAGGAAAGCTTAGTCTAGATCAAGGGTATCACAGCTGACAGATAAATACCCCAGCTCCGTGAAGAGCAGAGCAGTGATGTAAAAGAGCGGTAAAATTAGCAGAGTGCAAACTAGTCAGAATCCCCTACATATCAGTGTGCACATTTGAAGTTCAAATGCTAAAGTTGAAAAAATCAAATTTCAGTGATTTATTGAGAAATGTGCATTTATATTAATATTAGCAGCAGAAAATAACACTTGGTACTCATGACCCACTAGGCCTGCCATCATATAGACACAAGCAGGAAAGAGGAGGATAATAATTTACATTGTGGTGCTCTTGATCATCAGACAACCTCTTGCTAATCACTTTAAAAAGTTTCTTGATGTATATTTATTTCTAGTAACTATGAATGTGTCTTCTCAAAGTTACTTTATTATCATTACAGGATCTGGTGAAGGACCTTGACAGTGAACTAAGTGGAAATTTTAGAGAAGTCATTCAGTCACTGATGATGCCGCCTGTAGATCTTGATGCTTACACGTTGAACAAAGCAATGAAAGGCCTTGGTGCAAATGAAGAGGCCCTTATTGGTATTATCTGTTCCAAGTCAGCACCAGAAATGAATGACATTAAGACAACCTACAAGAAAGGTGAGGAATGTGATATTAAATTACTCTTTTTTTTGCTTGACATTAGATGTGTTAGGACATGACACCTGTCTGAGACAAAGGTCTCTCATTAACATTGTATCAGAGATTTTGACCAGATTTACTTCTTACTTACATTTGTAGTTGATCCATGGATGAGATAGCTGATAGTTGTAATCTTTATTTCCAGAGTACAAGAAAGATCTAGAGTCAGCTTTGAAGAGTGAGACTAAAGGAGATCTTAGAGACTTGCTTGTTGATCTTGTTAGTGGAAAGAAGGAGAAAGATAAAGCAGACCAGAAGAAAGCAGCAGAAGATGCAAAGAAATTGCATGAGGTAATTATCTGTGTCATTTTTATCTCATTAAAATATAAGTATATAACAGAATTCAAAACTGATTTATGTGGGTTTTTTTTTTTTCTTTTCTTCGGGATTTAGGATTTAAACATTGAGCATAACCCACTACTGGCAACGCTGATCGTATTCCGGTACAAACCTAAGGCCTTGTCCACATCAATTTGGAATCACTGGACTAGAGTTTCACTCTCATTTGAGCTCCTCAGTAGTACATATCCTTGATCACTGGTGTGTGACGCGAGTATGGAACCACTAGACCACGCGGCATACGCTAGACGCGACCAAGTTATCACACTAGAATATCACGTCACCCATCATAGGCTGTAGCTCAAAATTTGCCCAATCGCCGCGGCTGACATCTGTCAATCGATGTGGCCCCGTATGATCAGGCCCCTAAAGTCCAGCAAGCTATAATCAAATTGTTTTATGTGGTCTTTTTCTTCTTCGGGATGTGAGATTTAAACACACGCCAGTGACTCGAGTATGATCCCAGGTCCCGTCAAGGATATTGTGCTACCGAGGAGCTCATACAAGAGCGAAACTCGAGTCTAGTGCTTCCAAATTGACATGGACAAGGTCTTAGGTTCCTACCGGAATATGATCAGCGTTACCAGTAGTTGCCAGATCACCGTTGTGCTCAATGTTTAGAATCCAAAACAAAAATGATTATAAGCTACCTTGATTTATTTTTCTCACATTTGTCAATGAAAAAATACTATATTTGGTTGTGTGTGTGTGTGTGCTTGTGACTGAAAATTTTTCAGATTTCATTAATGCAGTCATGCATTATGTTTGTTTTTTTCAACTTGTAATTTATTTATAAGAACTGAGAAATCAGTTGTTTTTTTTTACATATTGTTTTTTCATTTGCACAACTAGGTATGCAAAGTCATATATAATTAGGAGAAATATTTTTTAATGTTTCAATACTTTATTTTAAAATTTAAATATACAACAAAGTAAAATTATTTCATAATTGTTCTCATTGTATATATATATTTTTTCTTTTCTATAAACCAGAATCCTTCAGCGTCAGTTGTCAGCCAGATCTTCAAAGGCAGTATCCCTCAGATCAGTGCCACAGCTGAAGCCTATGAAAAGGTTAATTGCATGTTTAGACTTTAGGCTAGGTCAGCTTTATATGTCACGGTTTGAATAAAGCACAATGACAGACACCTTTGTTCATAAGTGTTAATGTGGCATAATGGATAGTGCAGAGATTTATCTGCACAGTTTTTCAGGTTCAATACGCAAGTATAGAAAGAATTTCTCTCTCTCTCTCTCTCTCTCTCTCTCTCTCTCTCTCTCTCTCTCTCTCTCTCTCTCTCTCTCTCTCTCTCTCTCTCTCTCTCTCTCTCTCTCTCTCTCTCTTTCTTTCTCTCTCTCTCTCTCTCTCTCACACACACAAACACATACCCACCAATCTTGCATGGCATGCGTGGGATGCATTTATCCTTATACGGTGAGAAGCTGATTCCTGTAAAATTGAGACTGCAAGAAAGGGAACTGGTCATTATATGTATTAATGTCATATGTGAAGTCCTAGCACTTCAAATCCTTATGCAATATTTCCCATGAAATTATATTGATCTTTATTTGTGTTTATCAATGTATACTGACTTATAGCCCAAGCCATACAAGAGCATCATTGATTGTGACAGTAGCTTGAGATAGTACCTTGCAATGTTGTTTTTTTTTTTCAGTGTTAGACAATGATCATAGAGGGTGCATTTGTAATGACTGTGCAGTGTTTGAAAATATTGCCGTTCTGAGTTTTGTATTTACCTATTATGTTGCATGAACTCTACACAGAGTAAAAACAAAACTTGGACCAGCAATATTTTCAAACACTGCACAGTCATTAAAAATACACACTATACAAACTTAATCAAAAGTGTGTGTATATATATATATATATATATATATATATATATATATATATATATATATATATATATATATATATAATATTTTAAATTAAATTTTAGTTAAAAAGATGTGTCAGCATGTAGTTTTTTATCTTTTCCTAATGTCTAAATGTCTATTCATTCAGAAGTAAAATGTATATTCTTATCATGCAGATGTATAATGAAGACATCTCAAAACCTATCAAGCAAGCAACTAGTGGAGATTGTGAGGATGCATATCTGGCTTTGTGTAAGTGCTTTGTGCTCTCCATAGTTCCCAAAACTTATATTAAACATGTATATACTTATTCATATGTCGCTTAAAAAGTCGCTTAAAAGTCGACAGGGTTGACTTCATTGCACCAGGTTTTTATCCCACATGGCTTAGTCTCTTTCCGCAGCACGGAAAGCGTCGCACAAAGCACGAACTCCATAGCTCCAGTGATGACCCCGGGCGTCTCTGAAAAATATCGCTCGTAAATCGAAGGACACGGCCTAAAATCGAATCCACAAACTTTGGATCACAAGTCAGATGGCTTGACCGTCTTGGCTTATTCATATTTATTCATATGTGTAACTAATCAGCATATCTTTACAAGGGGATTGAAAAGCAATAAGACTGACTTCATTGCACTGGATTTTTATCCCATTTAGCTTGGTCTGTCTCTGCAGAGCAGCAAACTGCCTGCCAAATGCTTCACACAGAGCACAAACTCTGTAGCTCTGGCGACGACGGGGTCTCAGAAGATATTATTCTTGTCCTTCTTCTTACGTCAGCTAATTACATTTGTAAACTAAATAACAGTCAAAAAATGAACGTATGATTTTCTGAGCATGAGACAGATAGCTCAACCACTTTGCCACAGAACATCCCCATTCATTACTATAATTTGAACATTATAACTATATTTTGAACACTATAACTATATTTTGAACTCTATAATTATATTCTGATCACTAATCAGTACATGATATTTTTAAGCTTGCTATTATGTACAGCTTGTGTTAAAATTGTATATAAATTAAACAGTTAATGAAACAAATATTTGTCTATGATAAAATGCATGCAATTTCTTTTTTTAACATAACATAATATGAAAAGCAAACTGTTCCAGCTGCAAATAAACTGGCTTCATTGATTGCTTGTCTCAATCAGTAATTTAGTTGTTACTTTACTTGACCAAATAATGTTCCTACCACAGTAGCCTTCATTGTATAGCTATAGGTGACAGCACAAGTCTTAATTTCAGCTTTTTCATTCATTTCTTGCTTCTTTGACTGTATGAATCAACTTATTTGATCTCAAAATGCACTCTGGAAATGATGAAAGACAGGAGAAACCATTAGGTAATTGGAGTCTTCCTGTCTATCTATTATCAATTCCAATATGGACAATGAAGTTTGATCCACATTTATCATTAACAGTGAGTTAAGTTTATAATCTTGAGTCATATATGTTGCCTGGACTGTATTGTATTTGTGTAGTATAGCTTTGATAGAATCTATCTAATTCTTGGTCTTCCTCAAAGTCCTTGACCATAGCTCCATTAGGCTATTGGTATTCAATAAACTTTGTGTTTATTGTTATCATTTTTATTTAAGTCTTTACTGCTTCAATCCCAGTACAACTTGTATGTTGGAGATCATATTAAGCCTCATGTTCTTGTGTATTGTTCGTTTAATGCAAATCTCACCATTGTTATGGAAATATGCAGTATGGTGTACCTTAAGCATTGCTTCATTTAAAATGTTTCAGGTATTTATTTTGAAAGTGTAAAAATGATAAGTGAAAATAAACACACCTTTGAACCATGGTGTGAGCAAATGTTATATATCTGTATCTGCATTTCTCTTTATTCTATATTCTCTTGTTTATAACATATATAGACAACATATGTAAAGAAACCAGCCAAACAGAGACCGCAAGAACACCGCATGACGAGAACACAGAAGAAGAACCATCTGTAAATCTAGCCATTAGAGAACTCCTGTTTGTGGACGACCAAGCACTAATAGCAAAATCAGAAGCTGAATTACAAGACCACATGAACAGTCTAAACGAAATGTGTAGGGAACATAACATGAAAATTAGCACAAGTAAAACAGAGGTATTGACTATAACTAAAGAAGAAAAATCAACAACGATTCACCTAAACAAACATCCCTTGAAAAAAAGTAAAGAATTTCAAGTACCTAGGAAGTATAATATCATCAAATGGAAAATCAGAAGACGAGATCGAAAATAGATGCAATAAGGCAAAGTAACTCATTGGACAAATGGCACCAATGCTAAAGAACAAACATATATCAATAACTACTAAGAAAGCACTTTACAACACAATCTTCCTACCAACTCTATGTTACCAATGCCAAACCTGGACAATGACCGAAAAAGAGAAAAAAAAAATCACAACAGTAATGAGATTTCTGAGAAGAATACTCAATGTATCAAGAAGAGATAAGATCAGAAATGAAGAAATCAGGACTAAGGTGGGGGTTATAGCTGCACTAGATTTTATTAGAAAGCAGCAAGTCAAATGGTTTGGCCATGCAAGTAGGTTATCAACTAACAGTATACCACAACAAGCAATGATGTACAAACCAGAGGGAAGCAGAGGAAGAGGCCGACCATGTAAACGCTGGACGTCCATGGGAATATCGATACATGAAGCCCATAAACGGACACTCTCCCGCTGTTTATACTTCACCTCAACACCGCAAGGTGCAAGAGGAACAGGATGAGATGAGATGAGATGCATTTCTCTTTTCATCATGTCATGTATGAATATTATTTCTGATAAATATGCTTTTAATAATTTCAACTTGAGCTTCTGAAGTTCCAGTTGTAATAGCCGTTGGTTACATTGTACTTATCTAAAATTATGATTTAGTAGAGTCTTTCTCACTTTGAACATTTAGTAACTTATCAGTTTAAATTCCATGTTTCTATTTGCACATGTATGTGAGAAAAATAGTATTACCACATCAAAATGGATTTATATTTTTAATTCATAATCCAGTTCTAAAGAGACAATACATCCAATTTTAAAGATTTGTGATATTACAATAGAAATAACTTTCATCTACAATTGTTCGCAGTGAAAGCTAAAGAAGACAAAGCAGAGTTCTTTGCAGACAGGCTGAAGAGTTCTATGCAAGGAACGGGTGCCAATGATACACAGCTCATATGGATCATAGTATCTAGATCAGAGGTGAGTGATTAATTGTCACAGGTATTTCATCATCACAAGTATCTTCTGTTTGTCCAGCATATATTCATTTTAAGACACTAATCGGTGAAAAAAAAAAATACGGGTTTTCCATCACATGTAGTACAACTCATAATACTGCTCTATCTAGACCAACAAGCAGCGGTTAGAATAGATGGCAAGACATCAGATTGATTTGACATCAAGCAAGGAGTCCGCCAGGGCTGTGTGCTGTCACCCTATTTGTTTAACCTGTACACTGAAAGTATAATGAGAAATGTCAGAGATGATATAACCAGGGAGCAATATGATGCCCTAAATATCGGTGGTCATGAAATGCTAGAGATTCAATATGCTGATGATACAGTATTACTATCTACATCACAATAATGGAAGGGTATATTCCTGGTAAGAGAGGAAGAGAAAGACCAAAGATGGGTGTATCAGATGCGGGACATCTTGCTTGTGATCGAGAAGTTTTCTGGAAGGTTGTTGTAGGAGTGAGGTTCTGCAAAGGACATGTTACTGAATGAATGAATGGTAAAAAAGATGTAGTTATACTTGATCACAGTGTGTGATTTACTTTCAAAGTATGTGTATGCATGTGTACATTGTAATTTCAGTTATTCAAATAATTTTTAGTTAATGTTTCTAGAATTATAAGATGATCACAAAAGAAACTGTGCAGTACTTTATTAACAATTATATACATTATAATATTTCTACTCTGTTGCATTGTGTTTCAATTGTTCTGCCAAACAAATTATGCCTAAACTATCCACGTCTGCTTTGTGACATGCCTTGCATTTTTATCATATCATTGTCATCAAGTATTTCAATTTTTGAGCTGGTCATGAAACTTCTGGATCATTCTGTTCCACAGTTGTCTGTCTTGTGATACTTTCTTTCTTCTTTTTCTCCTATCGCAATAGAGGGTAGAAGCGTCAACAGAGAGAACAAACTGAAGTATCTGGGAATCACATTTGACAGGAGCCTGTCCTTCAAGGACCATGTGGAGACCGTTGTAACAAGATCTCAAAAGGACTCAATGCACTTAAAACTATGGCTGCAATGGACACAGAGCAGAGAATGCTTTTTACACTATACCAGCACTTGATCCTCTCAGTGATTGATTATGGACTAGGACTGCTCACTGTCTCAAAGAGTCAGCTGGTGAAATTAGAGCGCATACAGAACGAAGCTATGCAGGTCATTCTGGGATGCACCAGAGACACCACAGTAGTGTGTATACGTTACATCCTTGGTCTGCCGACTGTTGCTGGTAGGCTCAATGTGATGCAGGCGAAGGCATACCTCAGAGAAGCTGCAGACACAGATCACCCGTTGCATGAGGCGCTGGACGCCGTTAAGGGTCAGCGAATGACAAGAGGGAAATCATGGATGACTCAGGCGGAGGATACGATCAGACAGGTGTGCCTCTTGGAGAACATTAGACGAGGAGGGGAGTGGGTCAGAGTACCAGCGGAGCAGTCAGACTTGTGCAGAGTTATAATCACATTGAGCCGGGAGTGCAGGGAGTGGCCAGCAGGTTCCACGGAAGTGGAAATCCAGCAACTAATTCAGGATAATGCTCGCTCGGGTGATGTGATTATCTACACAGATGGTTCAGTGTTGAGAGGTAGGAGAAGTGCCTGGGGGTTCTTAGCAAAAGCTAATGGTCGACATTTGGTGCAGGAGAGCCTGTCATATGATACCACAACATCTAGCTTAAGAATGGAGGTGGAGGCGGTCAGTGCAGCTTTCCGCTGGATGGAGAATACGTTACCCATACACAACGTGTTTGTAACTGGCTCAAAAAGCATGCTGAGGAAGGTGAGGGCAGGCAAGCTTCATGCAGAGTGGCTTGCTTCGCTTCGGAGGTCACGTGTGGCAAGCATCACCTGGATCTTTTCTCCAGGGCATGCCGGTGTGCTGGGGAATGAACAGGCGGACAGATTGGCTGGCTCCGCAAAGCTTGGTGGAGTATTGATGCATGACAAGGCAGAATTGGTTGCAGCCTTGTGGGAGCACGTGTACACCTTGAAGGAGCAAATGGATCACCATGGTCTGGCAAGAATGAGACAGCGAGGAGTGATGAGGGGTTCTGGCTGACACTCGATGCTCAGAGGAAAGGCGAGATGGACATATCATCAGATTGCTACTGGTACTGTTGGTGTGGAACTCTTCGCTGGCTGCTGAGGATGGGGACATAGCGCTTATGGGAATGCCCCAAATGCTGTGATGTTGGTTCCTAAATCAATCAATCAGTCAATCAATCTTTTTCTTCTTCTTATACAGTCCATGCTGTATGGTACTGATGATCATGTCTGTCCACTGCCTTTTATTTCCTGTACTGCCAATCATTTCTGATGCAGATGTTCATCCATGCCATGATGTCAAACTGTCCAGCATCTCCCCTTCAACCACTCTCTTTAACTACAATGTTATCTGCATGGAAGATCTGTGCATCTCTGTTTTATCAATTTTGCCCTGAATCTACCCATATCATGGTCATATAATGTCTTATTTTTCTCATTAGCTGGATCTCCCAGCAATAAAAGGCCAGTACAAGGAGCTGCATGACCAGCCCCTGAAATCAGATGTGGAGAAAGAAACAAGTGGAGACTACAGAGATGCTCTCATCAAGATTATTGACAAAGTTGGTGAAGAGAAACCTCAACCCAAGAAGAAGCCAGAAAAAGTTCCTGAAGATTCAATTAATGACAATGATGAAGATGCTGTGAAACTGCACAAAGCAATGAAGGGTGTTGGAGTAAAAGAAGATGTAATCACTGAAGTCATCACAAGAAACTCAAACAGTCAGAGGCAGACATTGAAGAAAAGATACAATGAACTTTACAATAAGGTTCGTGTGCACATTGTGTGATTATTTTCAGTTTTTATTAAAGACCAATTAAAATTTTAAGTCTTAATGCTGGCAAACACGCTGGTCAATTTGTGCAGGTTTTATCTAGTGGCCAACTGTGGTGACATAATGGCTAGCTTACTTGCCTGCTGGTCATGTGCTAGAATCCCCCTAGAGCTTAGGATTTTAAAAATTAGTTAGTTAGTTTAGTTTAGTTAGTTAGTTAGTTTAGTTAGCTAGTTTAGTTAGTTAGTTTATTTATTGGTTGTTTCGGGGTTTGAAATTTAAATATTGAGCACAACCCACCACTGGCAATGCTGACCGTATTCCGGTATGAACCTAAGGCCTATACACCTCAATATGGAAGCACTATACTCGAGTTTCGCTCTCGTTTGAGCTCGTCAGTAGTGCATATCCCTGACCGGATCCGGAAACAAGCCCCAGATCACGCGTGTGAAGCGGGTGTGTAACCACGCGGCACACACTGGACACAGCCAAATTATCATAACAGAACACCACAACGTCACCCATCGTAGGCTATGCTCAAGATTGCCCAATCGCCGCGACTGACGTCCATCAATCGATGTGGACCCGAACGATCAGGACTTCTCACTGGCAAGGAACACCAGGCCTCCTAAAATCCAGCGAGCAATAATCAAATTGATTTATTGGTTGTTTCGGGATTTTAATTGATTAGTTAGTTTAGTTAGTTAGTTTAGTTAATTAGTTTAGTTAGTTAGTTTAATTAGTTAGTTTAGTTAGTTAGTTAGTTTAGTTAGCTAGTTTAGTTAGTTAGTTTAGTTAGTTAGTTAGTTTAGTTAGCTAGTTTAGTTAGTTATTTTAGTTAGTTAGTTTAGTTAGTTAGTTAGTTTAGTTAGTTAGTTTAGTTAAGTTAGTTTAGTTAGTTAGTTTAGTTAGGTTAGTTAATTAGTTAGTTAGTTAGTTAGTTAGTTAGTTAGTTAGTTAGTTAGTTAGTTAGTTAGTTGTCCTTTACAGGATGTTGCAGTCAACACCAGCATTGTTTGCTTTTATCTTATATGATGTCTTGGCAAGTTTACATTCAGTAGTTTGCCATTGCTTTCTGAATGACCGGCACTCATACCATTTTTATAAAAGGCCAACGCAATGAGGTCTGCTGCCAAATCGCACCCAGCTGTGTTTCAAACGCTGGTATGAGGTATCATGTTCCGTGTCCGCAAACCTTTCACCATGGAGCATGATATATCAATATTAGCAGAAGAAAATAACACTTGGGACTCATGACCCACTAGGCCTGCCATCATAGAGACTCAAGCAGGAAAGAGTTGGATAATCATTTACATTTGGGTGCTCTTGATCATCAGACATCCTCTTGCTAATCACCTATGAAAGTTTCTTTATGTATATTTATCTCTAGTAACCATGAAGGTGTCTTCAAAACGTTACATTTTTATCATTACAGGATCTGGTGAAGGACCTTGACAGTGAGCTAAGTGGAAATTTTAGAGAAGTCATTCAGTCACTGATGATGCCACCTGTGGATCTTGATGCTTACACATTGAACAAAGCTATGAAAGGCCTTGGTGCCAATGAAGAGGCCCTAATTGGTATTATCTGTTCCAAGTCAGCACCAGAAATGAATGACATTAAGACAACCTACAAGAAAGGTGAGGAATGTGATATTAAATTACTTTTTTTTTTGCTTGACATTAGATGTGTTAGGACATGACACCTGTCTGAGACAAAGGTCTCTCATTAACATTGTATCAGAGATTTTGACCAGATTTACTTCTTACTTACATTTGTAGTTGATCCATGGATGAGATAGCTAATAGTTGTAATCTTTATTTCCAGAGTACAAGAAAGATCTAGAGTCAGCTTTGAAGAGTGAGACTAAAGGAGATCTTAGAGACTTGCTTGTTGATCTTGTTAGTGGAAAGAAGGAGAAAGATAACAAAGCAGACCAGAAGAAAGCAACTGAAGATGCAAAGAAATTGCATGAGGTAATTTTCTGTTTCATTTTTATCTCATTAAAATATAAATATGCTACAGAATCCAAAACAAAAATGTTCATAACCTACCTTGAATAATTTTTCTCTCATATGTTTATGAAAAATACTATATTTGTTTGTGTATGTGTGTGTGTGCATCCATGTGACTGAAAATTTTTTTAATCTCATCAATGCAGTCATGTATTATGTTTTTTTAAACTTTTAATTTATTTATAAAAACTAAGAAATTAATGATTTTTAGAAATATTGTTTTTCCATTTGCATAACTAGGTATGCAAAGTCATATATAATTAGGAAAAATATTCTTTGATGTTTTATACTTTATTCTAAAGTTTAATTATACAAGAAAATAAAATTATTTCATAACTGTTCTCATTGTCTATATATTTTTCTTTTCTATAAACCAGAATCCCTCAGCATCAGTTGTCAGCCAGATCTTCAAAGGCAGTATCCCTCAGATCAGTGCCACAGCTGAAGCCTATGAAAAGGTTAGTTGCATGTTTAAACATTATGCTAGGTCAGCTTTATATGTCACGCTTTGAACAAAGCACAATGACAGACACCTTTGTTCATAAGTGTCAATGTGGCATAATGGATAGTGCAGAGATTTATCTGCACAGTTGTCCAGGTTCAATACACAGGTATAAAAAGGACTCTCTCTCTCTCTCTCTCTCTCTCTCTCTCTCTCTCTCTCTCTCTCTCTCTCTCTCTCTCTCTCTCTCTCTCTCTCTCTGTCACACACACATACACACACCAACCTTACTCAGGGATGCACCTGTCCTTATGCGTGAGTGGTAGATTCCTGTGAAAAGGAAAGGAGATTGCAAGAAAGGGAACCAGTCATTATATCTATTGATGTCACGTGCTGGTGCATTTTAAGTCCTAGCACTCCACACTCCTATGCAATATTTCTCCATGAAATTATATTTACATGTATTTTTATATATCAATTTATACTGACTTATAGTCCAATATAATAAAGAATATATACTGGAACCAAGTAGCAGCAATTAAAATGGGAAATAAAGAGGGTAGTTACGAACAGATAAAGCTAGAAGTATGACAGGGGTGTGTCTTGTCACCCGATCTCTTCTCCCTATATAGCGAAGTAATAATGAGAGAGATCAAAGAGAAGCCAGGAATACTAATCGGAGGATATAATATAAACAATATATGCTATGCAGATGACACAGTATTGGTGGCAGATAATGCAACAGACCTACAACAATTATTGGACATTGTAGTATCAGAGAGTGCACAGAAAGGACTCTCCTTGAATATCAAGAAAACAGTAACAATAGTGATATCAAAGAAAATGGGGACACCAAAATGTGACATAGAAATAGAAGGGGAAATTCTCAACCAAGTGGATAATTTTAAATACCTAGGGGCACTTATAACATCGGATGGAAGATGTACAACAGAGATTAAGTGCAGAATAGGGCAGGCAAAAGCCGCATTTCAGAAAATGAAGAGTATCTTATGCAATAAGTCGCTATCAATGAATGTAAGAAAGAGAGTGCTAAAATGCTATATAGAACCAGTTTTGCTGTATGGCAGCGAATCTTAGAATGTAAATGAACAAATTAGGAAGAACTTAGAAGCAACAGAGTTGTGGTTTTTAAGACGAATGTTGCGAATTCCTTGGACTGCCAGAGTAACTAACAACGATTGCCTGAAAGAGGCTAATGAAACTAGAAAACTATATACAACAATAAGAAAGAGACAAACAGCTTTCTTTGGTCATGTGATGAGAAGAGAGGCGTTGGAGAACATCGTGACAAATGGAAAGATCGAGGGGAAGAGAGGCAGAGGCAGACCAAGAGAAATGATGCTGGACGGATTGAGACGGTGGCATGGGGGAATATCATCAGCAGAGTTGATCCAGAACACCAAAGACCGAGATCTGTGGAGAGCCATGAACGCCTACGCCAGCCGGCACGGCACTTGATGATGATGATGATAGTCCAAGCCATACAAGAGCATCATTGATTATGACAGTAGCTTGAGACAGTAAATTGCAATGTGTCTTCAGTGTAAGGCAAAGATGACAGAAACTTTATCAAAATTGTATATGTATAAACTTTTTAATTACATTGTGGCTAAAAAGTTCTGCATGTAACTATGCAGCTTTCTATCTTTTCCTAGTGTCTACATGTCTATTCATTCAAAAGTAAAATATATATTCTTATTATGCAGATGTATAATGAAGACATCTCAAAACCTATCAAGCAAGCAAATAGTGGAGATTGTGAGGATGCATATTTGGCTTTACGTGAGTGTTTTGTATTCTCCATAGTTGCCAAACTTATAATAAACATTTGTATACTTTTTCATATGTATAACTAATCAGTATATTTTTAAAACGGGGTAATCAGATTGACTTCACTGCACTAGATTTTTATCCCATATAGCTGGGTCCATCTATGCCGAATACTTCACACAGAGCAGCTAACCACCTAACAAATACTTCACACAGAGCAGCTAACCACCTAACAAATACTTCACACAGAGCAGCTAACCACCTAACAAATACTTCACACAGAGCAGCTAACTGCCTAACAAATACTTCACACAGAGCAGCTAACCACCTAACAAATACTTCACACAGAGCAGCTAACCACCTAACAAATACTTCACACAGAGCAGCTAACCACCTAACAAATACTTCACACAGAGCAGCTAACCACCTAACAAATACTTCACACAGAGCAGCTAACCACCTAACAAATACTTCACACAGAGCAGCTAACCACCTAACAAATACTTCACACAGAGCAGCTAACCACCTAACAAATACTTCACACAGAGCAGCTAACCACCTAACAAATACTTCACACAGAGCAGCTAACCACCTAACAAATACTTCACACAGAGCAGCTAACCACCTAACAAATGCTTCACACAGAGCAGCTAACCACCTGCCGTATGCTTCTCTCTGTAACTCTGGCCACAACTCCCAGTCTCCGAAAAAATTACTCTTGTCCTTCTTCTTACGCCGCTAATTCTATTTGTAAACTGACTGACGGTTAAAAAATGAATGTATGATTTTCTGATCATAAGACGCATAGCTCAACCACTTTGCCACAGAACTCCCCCCATTCATAACATCCAGCTTAAGAATGGAGGTGGAGGCAGTCACTGCGGCTCTCCGCTGGATGGAGAATACGACACACACACACATCGTGATTGTAACTGACTCAGAAAGCATGCTGACGAGGGTGAGGACGGGCAGGCTTCGTGCGGAGTGGCTTGCTTCACTTCGGAGGTCACGGGTGACAAGCATCACCTGGATCTTTTCTCCGGGGCATGCCGGTGTGCTGGGAAATGAACAGGCGGACAGATTGGCTGGCTCTGCAGAACTTGGTGGAGTATTGATACATGACAAGGCAGATGTGGTTGCGGCCTTGTGGGAGCACGTGCACACCTCGGAGGAGCAAATGGATTACCATGGTCTGGCAAGAATGAGACAGCAAGGAGTGATGAGGGAATCTGGCCAACGCTCAACGCTCAGAGGAAAGGTGAGACGGACTTATAATCAGATTGCTACTGGTACTATTAGTGTTGGAACTCTTCACTGGCTACTGAGGATGGGGACGGAGCACTTATGGGAATGCCCCGAATAATGCGATGTCGATTCCTAAATCAATCAATTAATCAATCAATCCCCCATTCATAACTATATTTTGAACACTATTACTATATTTTAAATACCAAATATGTTTTGAAAACTATAACTATATTTTGATCACTAATCAGAACATAATATTTTCAAGCTTGCTAATATGTACAACCTTTGCTAAAATTGTATATAAATTAAACAGTTAATGAAACAACTCTTGTTCTATAATAAAATACATGCAATTTCTTTTTTAACATAACGGAATATGAAAACCAAACTGCTACGGTTGCAAATAAATTGGCTTCATTGATTGCTTGTCTCATTCAGTCATTTAGTTGTCACTTTACTTGACCAAATAGTTTTCCTACTAAAGTTGCCTTCATTGTATAGCTATAGGTGACTGCACAAGTCTTCATTTCAGCTTTTTCATTCATTTCTTGCTTCTTTGACTGTATGAATCAACTTATTTGATCTCAAGATGTACTTTGGGAATGATGAAAGACAAGAGAAACCATTAGGTAACTGGAGTCTTCCTGTCTATCTATTATCAATTCCTATATGGACAATGACGTTTGGTCCACATTTATCATTAACAGTGAGTTAAGTTTACAATCTTGATTTAGATATGTTGCCTGGACTGTATTGTATTTGTGTAGTATAGCTTTGATAGAATCTATCTAATTCTTGGTCTTCCTCAAAGTCTGTGGCCATAGCTCCATTAGGCTATTTGGATTAAAAAGACTTTGCGTTAATTGTTATCACGTTTTGTTCAAGTCTTTACTGCTTCACTCCCAATACAACTTGTATGTTGGAGATGGACGAACAATGGTGTGAACAAATTTTATATACCTGTATCTGCATTTCTCTTTTCTGTTGATTTCATGTATGAATTTCTGATAAATATGCTTTGAATAATTTCAGCTTGGGCTTCTGAATTTCCTGTTGTAATGGCCTTTGGTTACATTGTACTTATCTGACCTAATGATATGGTGGAATCTTTCTCACTTTGAACATTTAGTAACTTATCAGTTTGAGTTCCATGCTTTTATCTGCACTTGTATGCGAGATAAATATGTCTTACCACATCAAAGTGGATGTATATTTTAAATTTATAATCCAGTTCTAAAGATACAATACATCCAATTTTAAAGATGTGTGATATTACAAGAGAAATAACTTTCATCTACAATGGTTTGCAGTAAAGGCTAAAGAAGACAAAGCAGAGTTCTTTGCAGACAGGCTGAAGAGTTCTATGCAAGGAACGGGCGCTAATGATACACAGCTCATATGGATCATAGTATCTAGATCAGAGGTGAGTGATCAATTGTCACAGCCATTTTATCATCACAAGTATCTTCTATGTGTCCACCATATATGTAAATGAAGACACTAATCTGTAATAAATGTTGTATTCATACTTCATCACAGTGTGTGATTTACATTCAAAGTATGTGTATGTATGTGAGCAATATCTCTGGCGGGCCTATTCTCGCGGGTCGCGAGATCCTGACAGTGGAAGGATGGGAGATTTGCTCGCAATATCTCCTGTGGTATCTCCGGCGGGCCTATTCCCGCTGGTTGCGAGGTCCACTAAGGTCTAGAATTATAAGATGATCACAAAAGAAATTTTATCAACAATTATATGCATAATAATATTTCTACTCTGTTGCATTATTTTTCAGTTGTTCTGCAAAACAATTTATGTCTAAACTACCCACGTCTGTTTTGTGACATGCCTTGCATTTTGGTCATATCATTGTCATCAAGCATTTAAACCTTTGATCTGGTCATGAAACTTCTGGATCATTCTGTTCCATAATTGTCTGAGTTGTGACACTTTTTTTTCTTTCTTCTTCTTCTCCTCCTCCTCCTCCTCCTCCTCCTCCTCCTCCTCCTCCTCCTCCTCCTCCTCCTCCTCCTCCTCCTCCTCCTTCTTCTTCTTCTCCTTCTTCTTCTTCTCCTTCTTCTTCTCCTTGTCCTTCTCCTCTTTCTCCTCCTCCTTCTTTTGCTTCTTCTTCTTTTGCTTCTTCTTCTTCTTCTTCTTCTTCTTCTTCTTCTTCTTCTTCTTCTTCTTCTTCTTCTTCTTCATCTCTTTCTTCTTCTTCTTCTTCTTCATCTCTTTCTTCTTCTCCTTCTTCTTCTTCTTCTTCTTCTTCTTCTTCTTCTTCTTCTTCTTCTTCTTCTTCTTCTTCTTCTTCTTCTTCTTCTTCTTCTTCATCTCTTTCTTCTTCTTCTTCTTCATTTCTTCTTCTTCTTCTTCTTCTTCTTCTTCTTCTTCTTCTTCTTCTTCTTCTTCTTCTTCTTCTTCTTCTTCTTCTTCTTCTTCTTCTTCTTCTTCTTCTTCTTCTTCTTCTTCTTCTTCTTCTTCTTCTTCTTCTTCTTCTTCTTCTTCTTCTTCTTCTTCTTCTTCTTCTTCTTCTTCTTCTTCTTCTTCTTCTTCTTCTTCTTCTTCTTCTTCTTCTTCTTCTTCTTCTTCTTCTTCTCCTTCTTCTTCTTCTTCTTCTACTACTATGGTCTATGCTATGTGGTACTGATGATCATGTCTGTCCACTGTCTTTTGTTTACTGTACTGCCAATCATTTCTGATGCAGATGTTCATCCAGCCATGGTGTCAAACTGTCCAGCATCTCCTCTACAGCCACTCTCTTTAACTACAATGTTATCTGCACTGAAGATCTGTGCATCTCTGTTTTGTCAATGTTGTCCTTATCATATATTAATGTCTTATTTTTCTTATTAGCTGGATCTCCCAGCAATCAAAGGTCAGTACAAGGAGCTGCATGACCAGCCTCTGAAATCAGATGTGGAGAAAGAAACGAGTGGAGACTACAGAGATGCACTCATCAAGGTTATTGACAAAGTTGGAGAGGAGAAACCCCAACCCAAGAAGAAGCCAAACAAAGATCCTGACGATTCAATTAATGACAATGATGAAGATGCTGTGAAACTGCACAAAGCAATGAAGGGTGTTGGAGTAAAAGAAGATGTAATCACTGAAGTCATCACAAGAAACTCAAACAGTCAGAGGCAGACACTGAAGAAAAGATACAATGAACTTTACAATAAGGTTGGTGTGCACATTGTGTGATTATTTTCAGTTTGTATTAAAGATCAATTACAATTTTAAGTCTTAATGCTGGCAAACACGCTGGTCAATTTGTGCAGGATTTATCTAGTGGCCAACTGTGGTGACATAATGGCTAGTTTACTTGCCTGGTGGTCATGTGCTAGAATCCCCCTAGAGATTAGGATCTAAATAAAAATTGACCTGGAGCCCTGTCTAACATGAGTAGCAGGAAATGTTCAGTATAAGCAGTAGAAAATAACACTTGGGACTCATGACCCACTAGGTCTGCCATCATAGAGACTCAAGCAGGAAAGAGGAGAATGATCATTTACATTGTGGTTCTCTTGACCATCAGACATCCTCTTGCTAATCACCTATAAAAGTTTCTTGATGTATATTTATTTCCAGTAACTATGAATGTGTTTTACAAAACTTACTTTATTATCGTTACAGGATCTGGTGAAGGACCTTGACAGCGAACTAAGTGGAAACTTTAGAGAAGTCATTCAGTCACTGATGATGCCACCTGTGGATCTTGATGCTTACACATTGAACAAAGCTATGAAAGGGCTCGGTGCCAATGAAGAGGCCCTTATTGGTATTATCTGTTCCAAGTCAGCACCAGAAATGAATGACATTAAGACAACCTACAAGAAAGGTGAGGAATGTGATATTAAATTACTTTTTTTGTTGTTGCTTGACATGAGATGTGTTAGGACATGATACCTGTCTGAGACAAAGGTCTCTCATTAACATCGTATCATGGATTTTGACCAGATTTACTTCTTACTTACATTTGTAGTTGATCCATGGATGAGATAGCTAATAGTTGTAATCTTTATTTCCAGAGTACAAGAAAGATCTAGAGTCAGCTTTGAAGAGTGAGACTAAAGGAGATCTTAGAGACTTGCTTGTTGATCTTATTAGTGGAAAGAAAGAGAAAGATACCAAAGCAGACCAGACAAAAGCAAGAGAAGATGCAAAGAAATTGCACGAGGTAATTTTCTTTGTCATTTTTCTCTCATTAAAATATAAATATGCCACAGTATCCAAAAGAACAATTTTTATTACCTATCGCCGGCTCAGTTGTGAAGGGGTTACAGATGCAGTTTGTAATCCAGCATATTGTATTCGAAACACAGCTGTGGGCGATTTGACAGCAGGCCGCCTTACGTTGGTTTTTATGAAATGGTATGGGTGCCAGGCATTAAAAAAGCAATGGCAAACTACAGAACGTAAACTTGCCCAAGAATCACGAACAGCCAAAAAATGCTGGGGTTTATTGCTACGTCCTGAAAAGGATATGCAACTTTTACCTTGATTTATTTTTCTCCTATTTTTCAATAACAAAGACTGTTTGTGTATGTGTGTGCATGCATTTGATTGAAAATTTTTCAAATCTAATTAATGAAGTCATTTATTATTTTTTTTTTTTTAAACTTGTAACTTATTTATAAAAACTGTGAAATCAGGGATTTTTTAAAATATTACGCTTTCTTTTTTATAACTAGGTGTGCAAAGTCATATATAATTAGGAGAAATATTTTTTGATGTTTTATACTTAATTTTAAATTGTAAATATACAACAAAGTAAAATTATTTCATAACTGTTCTCATTGTCTATATATTTTTCTTTTCTATAAACCAGAATCCCTCAGCATCAGTTGTTAGCCAGATCTTCAAAGGCAGTATCCCTCAGATCAGTGCCACAGCTGAAGCCTATGAAAAGGTTAGTTGCATGTTTAAACATTAGGCTAGGTCAGCTTTGAATGTCACTATTTGAACAAAGCACAATGACAGACACCTTTGTTTGTAAGTGTCAATGTGGTGTAATGGATAGTGCAGAGATTTATCTCTATCTGCAGTCAGGTCTTAGTCAGATATGACTGAGCTACCGTATAACAGTAGACGGTACTACCTGGTTTCTGTTAGCGCCGAACGTTGGGCGGCGCTTACCAAACCCGACACCCCACATTGTGCCAACGGCTTCGGGCGGAAGAGCGCAATTGGGAGGGTACAAGCCTTACCCTGGTGCGAGGAAATGCAAGCTAAAGACAAAATTGTCATGGCAGGGCAGACCAGGCCCTAAGCCTTGGTTGGCGACTGGTCTAGGATCGAAGCTCCGACAGGCGGACAGTTGCTTTGCTGATCCGGCAGCTTCTGCAGCTTGTCTTGTTCCAGATGTAGGGGTGTTACCTTTCCTCTGGAGTGAACTAGGCAGGCCGAGAGAGGGATCATGTTGCATGGGCAACACATGATCTCTATATTTTAGCCCAGGCTTTGTGCTATGGAGAGGCAATAACTCCATCCCTGGTCTTAACTGGTCTCGGAATCAAAGCGAGAGGCAACTGTTACGGGTTATAAGTCCTTGTCAGTTGGCGTAGACATGGGGCGCCACGCGTTGCCTCTGACGGTGGGAGACACCTATAGGTGTCACTGATCAGCTACCGCCCGCCTCAAGCTGGGCAGCCCCCAGCCAATTGGGTGCTGATCCGCCACAGCCTGCCTGCTTCAATGGGTGCTTGGGGCTAGGACAAAATCTGAATCGCAGGCTGTAAAACCAATGCACCAGGTACAAACAAAAATATAAATAGAAACCTCAAGCTACGGCTTGCAACCTGGAACGTGAGAACCATGTGTCCAGGATTTTCCACTGACTTGACCAATATTGACGATGTGAGAAAAACGGCTGTGATTGATGCCGAACTCAATCGTCTTAACATTGATATTGCTGGCCTGCAGGAGACTCGCCTCGCTGAGGAAGGGTCACTCAGGGAAAACAACTACACCTTTTTCTGGAAGGGTAAAGGGCAGGCAGAAAAAAGGCAACACGGTGTGGGCTTTGCAGTGAAGAATTCGCTACTGGGAATGATTGAAATTCCAGCAGGAGGAAATGAAAGACTATTATCCCTGCGCTTGGCAACCTCTTGTGGGTTTGCCACCATTATTACTGCATATGCACCGACACTCGATTCCTCTGATGATGTGAAGGATTTGTTCTATGAGGAGTTAGACTCTGTGATCAAGGCAGTTCCAAAATCCGACTACATCTATATGCTCGGTGATTTCAATGCTCGTGTGGGCAAGGACTCGAGTTCATGGCCAGTGTGCCTTGGAAAATACAACATCGGTCGCATGAATGAAAATGGGCAAAGGCTGCTGGAGCATTGCACCAGTAATGACCTATGTATTACAAACTCTTTTTTTAAAACAAAAGAGATGCATAAGGTCACATGGAAACATCCAAGATCCGGCCATTGGCACCAGCTGGACTTCATCATCACACGGAGACAACATCTGAACCATATATCATTGACTCGTAGTTACCACAGTGCTGACTGTGATACGGATCATGCTTTGGTTGTTGCAAGGGTTAGACTGAGACCAAAGAGAATCTACACAGCTAAACACAAATCTAGCCCCAGGATTAATATTATTAACACTCATGATCCTGAAAAGTGCTTTCAGTTTCAACAGCAACTTGAAGACGCTTTCACTGATACACCAGAAAATTGTACAGTAAATGATAAATGGAATAAACTTAAGGAAACTCTTTGTAAAACTGCCGTAAAGGTTTACGGCACTGTGGATCATAAGAGGCAGGACTGGTTTGCGGCCAACAGCGAGACTCTGCAGCCCTTGATTGATAAGAAGAAGAAAGCTCTCTTAAGAAACAAGGAAAGACCAACGCGTAACACTCTGAGTGAGCTAAGGCAAGCTAGGAAGGATGTGCAAAAGGCTGCCAGGCAGTGTGCAAATGATTATTGGATCAAGTTATGTGAGTCCATTCAAATCGCAAGTGATAAGGGAGACATAAGAAGCATGTATGAAGGAATAAAGAAAGCCTGTGGTCCAGTGATCAAAAGAAGTGCACCATTGAAAACCTTGACTGGAGAAGTCATCACTGATAAGAAACAGCAGATGGACAGATGGGTAGAGCACTATTTGGAGCTTTACTCAAGTGAGACCAAACTAGCGGATAATGCCCTCAACGCCATAGAGGCTCTACCAACTCTTGACCACCTGGACACACTTCCCACCATAACAGAAGTTAAGTGTGCTATAAATGAACTTGCATCTGGCAAGGCTCCAGGTAAGGATGGGATTCCAATAGAGGTTATCAGGAGTGGGCAAGACACACTCACTATACAGATCCACCAGCTAATAGAGCTATGCTGGCGTGAAGGACAAGTCCCACAGGATTTCAAAGATTCAAGCATCATAACACTGTACAAGAACAAGGGCGATCGGAGCGACTGCAACAACTATAGAGGTATCTCACTTCTGTGTATTGTTGGAAAAGTATTTGCCAGAATTGTTCTGCGCAGACTTCAAGTCCTAGGAGATCAAGTCTACCCCGAATCACAGTGTGGCTTTCGACAGAACCGGTCTACCACTGATATGATATTCTCATTGCGACAAATGCAAGAAAAATGCCGTGAACAGAATCAACCACTGTTTATTGCCTTCATCGACCTCACAAAGGCATTTGATTTGGTCAGTCGTGAGGGTCTGTTCAAGGCACTAAAGAAGATTGGCTGCCCACCAACTCTTCTGTCCATTGTGGAATCGTTCCACACAGGCATGAAGGGTATAATCAAGTTTGATGGTGCAACTTCTGAAGAATTTGAAATCAAGAGTGGAGTTAAGCAAGGTTGTGTACTAGCTCCCACCCTCTTTGGAATATACTTTTCACTTCTACTGAAATATGCATTTCGTGATCAGGATGGTGGTATATACATTCACTCACGCTCAGATGGCGGCCTCTACAATGCTCAGAGATTGAAGGCTAAGACCAAAATTAGGAGGGTACTGATCAGAGAGTTGCTTTTTGCAGATGATGCTGCAGTTACGACCCACTCTGAGGAAGAATTGCAATGTCTACTATCTGCATTCTCCAATGCTTGTTCTGAATTTGGTTTAACAATTAGCAAAAAGAAGACACAGATTATGTCACAAGGTGCACATGGGGTACCATCAATCTTTATTGACGACGCCGAACTAGAGATAGTAGACCATTTTACATATCTAGGATCGGTGGTAAATAGCAAATTATCCCTAGATCAGGAAATCAACATCCGGATTGGTAAGGCAGCAACAACAATGAACAGGTTAAGAAAAAGAGTCTGGGAGAACAGGAAGCTTACTGCCAAAACAAAAGTCCTTGTCTATCAAGCCTGTGTCCTTAGTACTCTTCTCTATGGCAGTGAAACCTGGACAACTTACTCACACCAAGAGAACAATTTAAACAGCTTTCATATGCGGTGTCTGCGAAGAATTCTTGGTATTAAATGGCAAGACAAAATCACAAATACTGAAGTATTGGAAAGATCAGGTTGTGTGACAGTTTATTCCATGCTCAGTCTTCGTAGACTTAGATGGATAGGACATCTTAGGAGGATGGATGATGGTAGAATACCAAAGGATATCTTTTTTGGTGAATTACAGATGGGTAAGAGATCTCAGGGTCGGCCTCTACTACGATACAAAGATGTGTGTAAGCGGGACATGATTGATACAGGCATTGATAATGCAAATTGGGAGCAAGTCGCCGCTGAACGTGTTGCATGGAGGGCAAATATCAGAAATGGAATAAAGTCAAAGGAGAAAACTATTGCAGAAAAGTCACACACCAAGCGTTTGAGACGTAAGATGGTGCATGATGGTGGAAATGACCACGTGTTCACATGCACCCACTGTGAACGGACATTTACAGCGCAAATTGGCCTTATCAGTCACACTCGCTACCGCCATAGTTAAAAGTTATTATGCCTTTTTAAAGCACAAACTATCGTCTGTCAAGACGGCAAGGTGCCAATGAGAGATTTATCTGCACAGTTTTCCAGGTTCAATATACATGTATAGAAAGGATTTCTCTCTCTCTCTCTCTCTCTCTCTCTCTCTCTCTCTCTCTCTCTCTCTCTCTCTCTCTCTCTCTCTCTCTCTCTCTCTCTCTTGCTCCCCTCCCTGTCTTTGTCTCTCTCACGCATGCACACACACACCCCTCTCCCGCTCTAATCGTTCTAAGGGATGCACCTATCCTTATACGGCGAGTGGCAGATTCTTGTAAAAAGGAGATTGCAAATAAGGGAACTGGTCATTATACTATTAATGTCATGTACTGGTGTATGTGGATTCCTAGCACTCCTCACTCCTATGCAATATTTCTCCATGAAATTATGTTTACCTGTATTTTTATATATCACTTTATGCTGACTTATAGTCCAAGCCATACAAGAGCATAACTGATTATGACAGTAGCTTGAAGTTATACAAGGGCATAATATATTATGACAGTAGCTTGAAACAGTACATTGCAATATGTTTTCAGTGTAAGACAAAGATGACAGAAACTTTATCGAAATTGTATATGTAAAATATTGTTAATTACATTGTGGCTAAAGAGACAAGATTTTAAATATGTAACTATGCAGCTTTCTATATTTTCAATCAATCAATCAATCTGGTGCTGTCTCCACAATGAAGGTTGGCTGCAATGGATCTCCAACACTGTCCATATCTCGCCTTGATTGTACATTCTGTCAGATTGATGTTAATCCATCTCTTGATGTTATCTTCCCACTTGTATAGTCTGCCTGCCTCTTGCTCACTAGCCCTCAACCTTGCCCCCCCCCCCCCACCCAGTATGGTTTTTATAAGAGTGCTATGTCTTTTAAGGCCAGCACCGTTGCGAAGGGGTTACGGATGCAGCTCGTAATTCCATATACCAGTGTTCGAAACACAGCAGTTTTCGGTTTTTTATGAAATGGTATGGGTGCTGGTCGTTCAGAAAGCAATGGCAAACTACTGAACGCAAACTTGCCCAGGAATCACGAAAGCTAAAAAATATGCTGGGGTTGACTGCTATGTCCTGTAAAGGACATGCAACTAACTTTTTTTTTTAAATGTCTTTTAACATGGCTGAAATATTTCACTTGCCTCTTTTTATTTCTTTCATCACCTCTCTTTTCATTCCCAGTTTTCTAGAACCTCTATGTTTGATTGTTTTTGTTTCCATGAAATACGACAAATTCTCCTATATATCCACATCTCCAAGGCCTCTATTTGTCTTTCTAGTTGCTTGTTCAATGCCCAGGCTTCCACACCATACAGTAGTGTTGACTATACATAGCATTTGACAATTCTCATTTTTATGTGTTGTTAATCTCTCTAGATGTTAATATTATCTTTTCCTAATGTCTAAATGTCTATTCATTCAGAAATAAAATGTATATTCTTATTATGCAGATGTATAATGAAGACATCTCAAAGCCTATCAAGCAAGCAACTAGTGGAGATTGTGAGGATGCATATCTGGCTTTGTGTAAGTGTTTTGTGCTTTCCATAGTGCCTAAATCTGATATTAAACATTTATATATTTATTCATACGTATAACTATTCAGTATATTTTTAAAACAGGGTTAAAAGGCAATCAGATCGACTTCACTGCACTGGGTTTGTATCCCTTATAGGTGGGTTTGTCTCTGCAGAGCAGCTAACCACCTGCCAAATGCTTCACACAGAGCAGCTAACTACCTGCCGAATGTTTCACACAGAGCAGCTAACTACCTGCCGAATGTTTCACACAGAGCAGCAAACTACCTGCCGAATGTTTCACACAGAGCAGGAAACCACCTGCCGAATGTTTCACACAGAGCAGCAAACTACCTGCCAAATGCTTCACACAGAGCAGCTAACTTCCTGCCGAATGCTTCACACAGAGCAGCTAACTACCTGCCGAATGTTTCACACAGAGCAGCAAACTACCTGCCAAATGTTTCACACAGAGCAGCAAACTACCTGCTGAATGCTTCACACAGAGCAGCTAACCACCTGCCGAATGTTTCACACAGAGCAGCAAACTACCTGCCGAATGCTTCACACAGAGCAGCTAACTACCTGCCGAATGTTTCACACAGAGCAGCTAACTACCTGCCGAATGCTTCACACAGAGCAGCAAACTACCTGCCGAATGCTTCACACAGAGCAGCAAACTACCTGCCGAATGCTTCACACAGAGCAGCAAACTACCTGCCGAATGCTTCACACAGAGCAGCTAACTACCTGCCGAATGCTTCACACAGAGCACAAACTCTGTATCTCTAGCAATGTCTCTAAGGGGTCTCAGAAAAAACTTAAACTTGTCCTTCTTCTTACATCCACTAATTACATTTGTAAACCAAATAACAGTTAGAAAATGAACCAATGACTTTCTGAGCATAGGACAGATAGATCAACCTCTTTACCACAGAACTCCCACATTCATAGCTATATTTTGAACACTATTACTATATTTTGATAACTAATCAGTACATCATATTTTCAAGCTTGCTTTTACGTACAGCTTTTGCTAAATTCTTATATAAATTAAGCAGTTAATTAAACAAATATTGGTCAATGATAAAATATATGCAATTTCTTTTTTAACATAACAGAATATGAAAATACTACTGCTACAGCTCAAATAAATTGGTTTCATTGATTGCTTTTCTCAATCAGTTGTCACTTTACTTGACCAAATAATGTTCCTACCATAGTAGCTTTCATTGCATAGCTGTAGGTGACTGCAAAAGTCTTCATTTCAGCTTTTTCATTCATTTCTTGCTTCTTTGACTGTATGAATCAACTTATTTGATCTCATAATGTACTTTGGAAATGATGAAAGAAGCCATGGAGAAGCCATTAAGTAATTGGAGTCTTCCTGTCTATCTATTATCAATTCCTATATGGACAATGATGCTTGGTCCACATTTGTCATTAAAAGTGAGTTAAGTTTATAATCTTGAGTCAGAATGCCTGGACTGTATTGTATTTGTGTAGTATAGCTTTGATAGAATCTATCTAATTCTTGGTCTTCCTCAAAGTCTGTGGCCATAGCTCCATTAGGTTATTGGTATTAAAAAAAACTGTTTATTGTTATTAATTTTTAAGTCTTTGCTGCTTCACTCCCAGTACAACTTGTATGTTGGAGATGGTATTAAGTCTCATTTTCTTGTGTATTGTTTGTTTAATACTAATCTCACCATTGTTATGGAAATGTGCAGTAAGGTGAACCTTAAGTGTTGTTTCATTTGATATGGTCAGGTATTTTTCTTGAAAATGTAAAAGAGATAAGTAAAAATAAACACACCTGGGAACCATGGTGTGAACAAATTTTGTATATCTGTATCTGCATTTCTCTTTTCTGCTGATTTCATGTATTAATATTATTTCTGATAAATAAGCTTTGAATAATTTCAGCTTGGGCTTCTGAATTTCCTGTTGTAATGGCCTTTGGTTACATTGTACTTATCTAACATTATGATTTAGTGGAGTCTTTCTCACTTTGAACATTTAGTAACTTATCGGTTTGAGTTTCATACTTCTTTCTGCACATGTATACAAGGAAAATATGTCCTACCACATAAAGATGGATTTCTATTTTAAATTCATAATCTAAAGAGACAATTTTAGAGATTTGTGATATTATAATATAAATAACTTTCATCTACAATGATTTGCAGTAAAGGCTAAAGAAGACAAAACAGAGTTCTTTGCAGACAGGCTGAAGAGTTCCATGCAAGGAACGGGCGCTAATGATACACAGCTCATATGGATCATAGCATCTAGATCAGAGGTGAGTGATTAATTGTCACAGCTATTTCATCATCACAGGTAACTTCTGTGTGTCCATTATAGGTATATTTGAAGACGCTAATAGGTAATAAAAGTTTTTACTCATACTTGATCACAGTGTGTGATTTACATTCAAAGTATGTGCATATATGTGTCTTGTAATTTCAGTTATTCAAATAATTATTAGTTAATGTTTCTATAATTATAAGAGGGTCACAAAAGAAACTTTGCAGTACTTTCATTGACAATTATATACACAAAAATATTTCTAATCTGTTGCATTATTTTTCAATATCCACCTGTTCTGCCAAACAAATTATGCCTAAAATTCTCAATTCTGTTTTGTGACATGCTTTGCATTTTGATCACATCATCGTCATCAAGTATTTCAACCTTTAATAATCTGGTCATGAAACTTCTGGATCATTCTGTTCCATAAGTGTCCGTCTTGTGACACTTTCTTTCTTCTTCTTCTTCTTCTTCTTCTTCTTCTTCTTCTTCTTCTTCTTCTTCTTCTTCTTCTTCTTCTTCTTCTTCTTCTTCTTATAGTCCATGCCATGTGATATTCGTGATCATGTCTATCCACTGCCTTTTGTTTCATGTACTGCCAATCAATTTTGATGCAGATGTTCCAACTATGCCATAATATCAAACTGTCCAGCATCTCCTCTTCAGCCACTCTTTAACTACACTGTTATCTGCATTGAAGATCTGTGCATGTCTGTTTTGTCAATGTTGTCTTTGATCTACCCATATCATGGTCATATAATGTATTTTTTTTTAATTATTAGCTGGATCTCGCAGAAATAAAGGGCCAGTATAAAGAGCTGCATGACCAGCCCCTGAAATCAGATGTGGAGAAAGAAACAAGTGGAGACTACAGAGATGCTCTCATCAAGATTATTGACAAAGTTGGGGAGGAAAAACCCCAACCCAAGAAGAAGCCTGGAAAAGATCCAGAAGATTCAATTAATGACAATGATGAAGATGCTGTGAAACTGCACAAAGCAATGAAGGGTGTTGGAGTAAAAGAAGATGTGATCACTGAAGTCATCACAAGAAACTCAAACAGTCAGAGGCAGACACTGAAGAAAAGATACAATGAACTTTACAATAAGGTTGGTGTGCACATTGTGTGATTATTTTCAGTTTGTATTAAAGATCAATTGCAATTGTAAGTCTTAATGCTAGAAAACACACTGGTCAATTTGTGCAGGTGTTATGTAGTGGCCAACTGTGGTGAATGAACGAACGAACAAACAAACAAACTTTATTTTCAAAGGGTTACAAATTTGGAATGTAGGCCTGTCCGTCTTACATTCTGCCTTTCCAATCACTCATCTTTCATTCATCAATTGTGCATGTTACATTCACATAAGAAAACAACTTTGTCAATTGGATGTTGTAAACATAAACAATGCATATTACCATGTTATGAGACAGGCAGACACACGTACACATGGACATTCATAAGCCCAAACACATACATACGTACCTGCATACATACTTACATCATTTGTACACCTGCATACATACTTACATCATTTGCACAAACTCTCACAGTTATGCACACACGCAATAACATACAAATACACACCCTCTGACAAACACTGCATCCATGCAGACATACACAGACACAAACATATACATATACATAAACGAATACACACACACATAAACCCACACACACTTACACACACACACACTCTCATACACACACTACCACGACACACTGACTAGCTTACTTGCCTGGAGTTCATGTACTAGAATCCCCCTAGAGGTTATGATTTTTAAAAATAGACCTGGTGTCCCATCTAAAATGGTTCTCGCTTGCTTTGAACTCAAGCGTAGTTCGTACACAAAATTTAAATGTATTGAAAAAATGCAGTGAATCATGCCAGGTAACACATTGTGCAACTTGTAGTTATGGCTTTTTTGTTTAAATATTATCACAGATAAGAAGCAGTAGGGGCACCAAAAACAACAGCAATAGCTGCCAACATATGGTGCCACCTTCAGTCATGATTTCATGAAACAACGCAGCAGGAAAGCTCAGTCTAGATCAAGGGCATTACAGCTGACAATAGATACTCTGGCTCTGTGAAGAGCAGAGCAGTAATGTAAAAGAGCGGTAAAATTAGCAGTGTGCAAACTAGTCAGAATCCCCTACAGATCAATGTGCAAATTTGAAGTTCACATGCTTAAGTTGACAAACATCAAATTTCAGTGATTTATTGATAAACAGTTGCATTTATGTCAACATTAGCAGAAGAAAATAATATTTGGGAAATCAACGGTAGCTTTAGATAAAAAAAAATTAGATAATTTTGAGAACAAATGTCTTAGAAGACTTCTAAACATCCACTGGACAGACTTCAGAACCAATACGCAAATAAGACAAGAGACTAAGCAAGATACAGTATCCAATTTCATAAGAAGACGCCGTTGGAACTACATCGGCCATGTACTCAGAATGGACAAGACAAGACTCCCATACCAAGCCCTCATATGGTCACCGGTAGGGAAAAGAAAACGGGGAAGACCAAGAGAGACCCTGCGTAGAACCATCATTAGAGAAGGCTCATTCAATGGCCAAGTAAATATCCAAGATCTACAACAGGTAGCAGCGAACCGCCAAGCATGGAGAGTCAGGACTTCTGCCCTATGCGCCGCCTTAGGCTCTAGAGGAAAGACTAACTAACTAACTAACTCATGACCCAGTAGACCTGCCATCATAGAGACTCAATAAGACTAGAGGCTAACAGTCATCTAGAATAACTATTTATATCTAGAAATAATATTTGGGACTCATGATCCAGTAGGCCTGACATCATAGAGACTCAAGAAGACTAGAGGCTAACAGTCATCTAGAATGGGGTGCTCTTTATCATCAGACCACCTCTTGCCAATTACCTATAAAAGTATCCTGATATATATTTATTTCCAGTAACTATGAATGTGTCTTCTAAATGTTACTTTATTATCCTTACAGGATTTGGTGAAGGATCTTGACAGTGAACTAAGTGGAGACTTTAGAGAAGTCATTCAGTCACTGATGATGCCACCTGTAGATCTTGATGCCTACACATTAAACAAAGCAATGAAAGGTCCTGGTACAAATGAGGAGGCCATTATTAGTATAATCTGTTCCAAATCAGCACCAGAAATGAATGACATTAAGGCAGCCTACAAGAAAGGTGAGAATTGTGAAAGTAAATAAAGTATCTTGGCGTGTGTTAGGGCGTGACACCTGACTGGGATTCTTCATTACCTGAAGACATTGCTGCAACAGGGAGTGACCGGATGATCTGACCATCAATCAGCACTCAAGGAAAGGTCATGCAGATAAATAATCAGACTGAAACTGATACCATTATCATTTGAACTCTTCACTGGTTGATGAAGATGAGGACAGAGCACATATGGAATGTAAAATATGCTGTTATGTCAGTTATTGACTCAACTCAAGTTAGCTTAACTGAGGCAAAAGTCTCACATTAACATTGTATCAGTGATTTTGATATTTACTTCTTACTTACATTTGTAGGTGATCCAAAATGTGTAGCTGATCCATGGATGAGATGTTTAATATTTTTAATCTGTAATTGTTTCCAGAATACAAGAAAGATCTAGAATCCTCTTTGAAGAGTGAGACTAAAGGAGATTTCAGAGACTTGCTTATTGATCTTGTTAGTGGAAAGAAAGAGAAAGACACCAGAGTAGACCAAAAGAAAGCAGAGGAAGATGCAAAGAAATTGCATGGGGTAATTTGTTTGTTTATAATTTTTCTGTTATTTTAAGTAAATTATACTACATACTTCATGCTTAGCAGTTACATAACTATTATGATTTCTTGTTCACTCTCTTTGCAAAGAGAAAAGTCTTTATATCATATCTGCTATGTGTCTCCATTAGTTTTCAAAGCACATCAATGCAGATTTTTATTGTATTATTTAATATCTGTAACTGACTTATTGAAAATGAAAGTTCAGTGAATTTATTGGAAGCAAGAATCTGCCATCAGATATGAAAAAGAACTTATTAAATTCAGGGCAATTGAAAAAGGAGTTAGACATGGATGTTTTATCATCTGATCTTTTCAACATGTAAAGCAAGAACAAAAAGTCAGAAGCATCGAACGAGTTCACTCATTGTGTATCAAGCAACTATCCATACATCTATTGTATCCTACTTATGTGATTCCCAATATGCATCCAGACACAGAAAAGGGTCCTTTATTTTACTGTTTTACTTACGTCATATATTTTCTGATAATCTGTCCTATAGTAAGTATAGGGCCCCTTTTTATACAATGAAGTCTGTTGGGTATATGGTGCTAATCTCATGTTTTATACCAGTCAGCACTCAGTGGGTGATATGACCAATGACATGCCAACCACCTTTATTTTCTATAAAATCTAGAACTCATTTTTGTAGCGGATCACCATGAGAACCCAAGTCAATGAAAGCAATCCTCACCTCAAAACGATTGTGAACACATAGCCACCTGCTGGCAGGCAAGCATGCTAGGCTCTGCCCCATAATATTACTATATTAAATTATTTAGACCTAACCACTTCTAAATTTAAAGCACTAATGTTTGTGATAGAAAGCGTTAAAGTAGCAATCACTTGGAACAGAAAGATTTAAAGTCGATAGACAAAATATAGATGCTATAAGATACTCATGTAACACAGTTTTAATAGTAGAGTCAGAAATTAGTCTGCAAATCATTCTAACAAAGTGATGGACGAGCACAAGAAAGAAGGATTATAATTAACCATCAGTAAAACTGAATGCATGGTAATCTCAATAGAGGCACAAATTCATAAATGATTTATACATATTAAGGGCATAAAGATCAAACAGGTCTTTCTTGTTAAACATCTCGGCTACATCGTGGCATGCGATAAGAAATGTGGCACATAGATTTTTTTAGAAATTGCCATATCCAAGTACTCTTTTACTAGAATGAATAACATCTTGAAAACAAAATATAATAAGCATGAAAATTCACTTACAAAAAGTTTATGATAGGTCTCTACTTTTGTATGGATGTTGGATGCTGGACAATAAGTAATATGCGATGGAAAAACTGAAGGCAGTGGAGGGGTGGTATTTAAGATTAATTTTGAGAATATCATGGACTGGGTGAAAACAAATGATAGATATTGACATCCGCAGGTGTTGCTAAATCACTTATCAAAATCAAAAGAAAAATGAAATTTATGGAGCATATAAATAGAAGAGCTTAATATAAAAAAGTATTCCCTCCCCCCACTCCACCCAAAATAAATAGGGGGAAATGAAGAGGAAGTAGAAATAGGAGGAGGAGGATGTTTAAATTGTTCTGATTGCTTATATATTTTTTTCTTTTCTATAAACCAGAATCCTTCAGCGTCACTTGTCAGCCAGATCTTCAAAAGCAGTATCCCTCAAATCAGTGCCACAGCCGAAACCTATGAAAAGGTTAACTGCATGTTTAGACAGTCTATAATGAGATTAGAATTGCAGTCTTCTAACGATATACATTAACAGATAGCTTTGTTTGTAAGATTCATGCCAGCACAGTGGACAGTGCTCAGGGTTATCAGTACAGTGGCTTATGTTCAATCCCCAATTGCAATAGACAATTTTTCCTCACTACATGTTGCTCTGGAAGAACCAGCTCTCATAAAATTGTTAGTCAAGATTTTATTGTCCAGGAAGGAGATTGTGAGAAAATGGGAAATACTAATCCCTAGATCTAGATCCATAATCATCAATGCCTAATATTCCTTTGGCAATATTTTCCTCTTCTTCTTTTACTGCATTACATCCCTCAATGGAGCATAGGTCCTCACCAACTCTTTCCAAGCCATTTGTAGACTTGTTCAGAATTGGCTGGATTTTGCAGCTATAGAATTCTACGGGATGAGGTGCAAGTTTCACGTCAATCCTCCATAGCCGCCTCTTACATCATGATTGGTAGGTTGCATTGCTTTTCTTCCCTTATGGGCTCCATACATAGTAATATTTAGTATAGGATCATCTTTGACTATATTTTAATGCACCAGATTTATACTGAATTTTATTGTAAGACTTATGAAGATACATGCTGTAAAGTACATATGTTTGCAGTAGAATTCTTTGCAACATACTTCTTTGAGCAAGGGAATGACTAATGATTTATGGTATTTTGATATTTATCTAAACCTATATAAGGCTAACTGTATATTTAACTGTTATTTGTGTTATTTCTTGCTAGTTTTTTAACTGATCATAGTGAGTTTTTCCTGGTATAGGCTTCTTACATACCATGTTTCCATCAGTATTTTCTTCTTCTCTTTAGCCAGATGAGAGAACTTTTCACTGTAGTACTATAATTTTTGCCATCTTCGTGGTGAAGGGGTTACGAACGCAGTTCGAAAACACAGCTGCGGGCGATTTGGCAGCACACTGCCTTGCGATGGATTTTACAAAATGGTGTGGGTGCCGATCATTCAGAAAGCATGGCAAACAACTGAACGTAATTTGCCAAGAGACCACAAGAGCAAAATTGATGGTGTTGACTGCAACATCCTGTAAAGGATATGCAACTAACTTTTTTAACCATCATTTTTACAGTTGTCATCTCTACAACTGATTGTTGTTTTGACATTGTTCATTTTTTTGATTCGTGAAGATGATCTGCCCTTTCTTGGAACTTAACTATCAGATCTCCATGTCGGCCAAAAATATCAATCAATACTGAAGAAATTGAAAATATCACAAACTTTGAAGGCTGTGGCTCCATAATTAACATTAATGGAAACTATTCAAAAGAAGTCAGAAGGAGACTGCCATAGCATTGTAGAAGTTAAACAGCATTAAGAGCCTATGGCACCACACCAGCAATTAAATTAAAGTAAAAATGTTGAGAACATGCGGCAGCAAACAAATGTGTCATGGACCATTTTGCAATCACTATATAAAACAGAGGCTTTTGAACTCAACCGTTACAGAAAATGTTTAGAATAACATGGATCAAAAAGAAGAAAATTACTGACAGTACAAAATCTGAGCATTGAAGAAAACGGGCTCGTAAGCAGCATCATGTCTGAGAAATTAAAACACTGTAGCCATATTAAAAACAAGCAGTGGTATAGAAATAACAGTAATGGAAGACATGGTTACTGGAAGAAGAGGCTGGGGTCAATAAGTATGAGGTTGGACACTCTGGGCATGACAGTAAGTGAGGAAGGGGAATGGGGCAAGGGTCTAAGAGTCTTTCTGGCAGGCCACAACACAGTGACATTTTGCAAAGGGCCTGCAACATAATGATGATGTTTAACAGTGCAGTAGCTTGAGACAGGGTATATCAATTCATGGTAAAATTGATTGACACTTTTGATATATCTATGATATTTTTATCACATTATGACAATGAATTAGAGATTCAGTATGTTGCTCGTCTATTGCATATCTTTTCATAAAGTCTAAATGTTTGTTTGTTCAGAAGTATAATGTATGTTCTTATTATGCAGATGTATAATGAAGACATCTCAAAACCTATCAAGCAAGCAACAAGTGGAGATTGTGAGGATGCATATCTGGCTTTGTGTAAGTGTTTTGTGTTTTATGGCACCTGTTAACTGTCAGTAATCATTCATTTGCTTTTATTTTTTTCGCTCGCTTGCTTTGAACTCAAGCGTAGTTCATACACGCTACTTCTAGCAGTGCCGGACTGAATTTTGCATGTTGATTAGCTTCCCTTATTAACAGTGTTCCCTCGCCATCAGGTGAACCCTCTCTAACTTCAGAGGTACTTGTAATTTACATCCCCAAGTCAAGGAGGCGAGGTCACCATTTTAGTCCAACTGTCTGGTGTAGGGGTTGAACCCCTTACCTCGGCATCAGCACACCGGATGTTTAAGAACATGTGTTCTTATCCACTTGGCCATGCTGACCTATGTGTTTATTAAAATATGTATTATAAAATAGAACATCGGGGCTTTTGAAGTTAAATGTTACCCAAAATAAATTCTTAGAAAATCCTGACATGTTGCAAGTCCTTTGCAGAATGTCACGCTCATCATGACTGACCAAACAGATTCTAGACCTCTGGCCAGTTCTCCTGCCTTGTACTCTCTCATGCCCACAGTGTCTGCAATGACCTGTGTCCATCTTTGGCCATATTTTTGATTTGTTCACTCACTTTGAACTCAAGCGTAGTCCATACATGTGTAACTACTTCTAGTGCCTGGAATGATTTTAGTGTGTGGATTAACTTTCCCTATTACCAGTGTCCCTCGCCAACAGGCGAACCCACTCCAACTTCAGAGATGCTTATAATGTATGTCCCTAAGTCAAGGACAAGAAGTCAACATTTTAGTCTAACTGACAGGTGTAGGGGTTGAACCCGCTACTTCAACATCAGCACACCGGAAGATTGAGCGCTCTTATCCATTGGCTATGCCGACTTCCCCTTTGGTCATATTAAATGTCATAGTGGTTTGGAAATAGCTGTGATGGAAGGCTTGGTTATTAGAAGATGGATACAGGTCATTGCAGACACCTTGGGCATGAGAGAGTACAAGGCAGGAGAACTAGCCAGAGGTCTAGAATCTGTTTGGTCAGCCATGATAAGAGTGACATTCTGCAAAGGACTTGCAACAAGATTATGATTTTGATCACTAAGTGCATTATATATGAAAGCTTGTTATGATGTACCATAACATAAATAATGTTCTTTATTATTATGCCTCTGTCATTCACCACCATTGCCTTCTTGTATATTAAAATCAGTCATTATAAGATGAAGCCTCAGTCATTTATTTATTGCAAAGATTTTAAGTTAATTTTTTACCTGATCTGTTCTTGTTAAAGCATTCAGTCATTTGTGTACATTTCTTCCTTTCAAACTTTGTTTCTATCTTTGTGTCCATTCTCTGTTATCATTTCTTTAATCGCTGTTTTAATGTCACCTTTACTCAGAGCTACATGTTTTCTGTCATTGTTTACTCTGCCTTTCTTATTTCCTTAGCTGACCATTTCATTCCCATTAATTTCTCCATGTGCCAGTGTCCATGAAATCAGCACTAACCATCCTTTGGTGTTTAGAAGTGTAGTAGCTAGAAAGATCGCTTTTACAATGTCTGAATTACTACACTCTTTCGAATATTTTTAGAACAGACAATGAATCTGTTACAACTGTCAGCTTCAGGAGAGGGTTATCATTTATTTTATAAACAGCTTTTGGTTGTTTCTATAGTTATCTCAAATTATAACATATTGTGGTCTTTGCCTCTTTGAGTATTCAAAAACTTATTAGTCTGACTTCTGTATTTCATCTTCTTCTTCTTCTTCAGCGTTCCAAGCCATTGAGGTTCTTTGCTGCAGATACAATCCGTCTCCATTCGTCTCTCTGGTGGAAAATATGTTAGCATAGCACACTGAATTAGCTCTTTTTAAATCTGACTGCTAAATTTTTGTAGCAATCTGTTCAATAGCAAAATTTGCTGTTTTCCTTTTGCAGTGAAGGCTAAAGAAGACAAAACTGAGTTCTTTGCAGACAGGCTGAAGAGTTCTATGCATAGACCGGGTACCGATGAGACACAGCTGACATGGATAATAGTATCTAGATCCGAGGTGAGTGACCTAATATTGTATTTATTTCATCAGCATGTGTCGATATTGTATCCTAACATATTTGTGTTAAGACAACATGATGAAACAGAAATTATATGTTTACAGAATGAGAGTGTTTTTAATATATTTTAAACTATGTGTATACATGTGTGTGTTTTAAAAATGTCAAAGGTTTTAAAGCCATTGTGTATTGTAATTATTACTTCAGTTATTCTTGGTAATTTTTACTTAATCAGTGTTGGAGCTGGCTATTTTATTATGTGGACAAACTGTCACAAAAACCATATCGTAGATTTGTCAAGTGCAGTGATGTTTATTTTGTGTGTTGCTCTATAAGCTTAAAACGGAATGGTTATCACAAAATAAGTTGTTGCTGTATTTGTATAGTCAATTAAAGTCACAAACATTTCTCTCTGTCATATTATCTGTTAAAGTTCACATGTTCTGCCAGGCAGAATGAAATGTAAATATTAATAAATAATTTATAAAATGTTTTGTGCTTCTGGTTATATAATGTATCATTTTCTTCTTTATTAGCTGGATCTCCCAGCAATCAAGGGTCAGTACAAGGAACTTTGTGACCAGCCCTTGAAATCAGATGTGAAGGAAGAAACAAGTGGAGACTACAGAGATGCTCTCATCAAGATTATTGACAAAGTTGGGGAGGAGAAACCCAAACCCAAGAAGAAGCCTGAAAGAGATCCAGAAGATTCAATTAATGACAATGATGAAGATGCTGTGAAACTGCACAAAGCAATGAAAGGGACTGGAACAAAGGAAGACGTAATCATTGAAGTTATTACAAGAAACTCAAACAGACAGAGGCAGACATTGAAGAAGAGATACAATGAACTTTATGATAAGGTTAGTGTGAAATAATTGTTTCAGTTTGAATAATCCAAAGATGTTAACTGTATGACATGTCACTATTGACCAAACTTGGATATTAAACTCTTATGCTTATATAACATGAGAAGTAATATAGACCTCTCTTTTTTATTTTTGGCTAATGAACTGTGCTTGAAAAAAGAGAGTCTGGCTTATGAGACTACAACCTCCAGCATGAGAATGAAGGTGGGAACAGTAACCGCAGATTTCCGATGGTTAGAGGAGACCGCTGCAACACACATTGTATTCATAACAGGCTCATGGAGTATGCTTAGTATGGTGGGGAAAGGAATGTTTCGTATAGAATGGCTTGTCTCGCTTCAGAGGTCACAGATTGTGAGAATTGTATGGAGTTTCTGCCCTGGTTATGAGGGAGTGCAGAGGAATGAACAGGCTGATAGGCTGGCAGGGAATGCACCTCTCTGTGGTAGATTACCTATGGACAAGGGAGAGGTGGTTGGGTGCCAATGGGACCAGGTGGAGAAAGCGGTGGAACAGACTGAGCATCTCTATGTGGTGAGAATGATGTGATTGGGGATCAGCAGAGGCACTGGATGAATCTCAAAACCAGGAGAACTTTCAATAAGATGCCAGTTGGAACCATTAGCAGTGTGACTCTTCACTGGCTGTTGAATAAGGGATGGAGTGCGTGTGGGAATGTCCTGAGTGCAGTGATATTGTTTCTTAGCTCAGCTCAACTTAACTCAACTTTTTTTTTTTACCTTTTAAAATACTCTGTTTTCAGGATTTAGTTGAAGACCTTAAGTCTGAGCTAAGTGGAGACTTTAAAGACACCATTTTGGCTCTTTTGATGCCTCCAGTGGAATTAGATGTTGACACACTTTACAGATCTATGAAAGGCCTTGGGACTGATGAGCCCACACTCATTGGAGTAATCTGCTCTAAGACAGGAGCTGAACTTGATGAAGTTAAGCAAGCATATAAAAAAGGTTGGGAAAGTGTATCTGTGTTGAGCTTTTTTAACTGTGTAGCTACATAATATTTAGAGATTAGATCAAGAATTGCCATGGCAAAGGTGGCCTTCTGCAAAATAGAAAACACACCAACAAAAAGTTGTCAATTGCAGTGAGAAAAAGAGTTTTAAGTGCTATATAGAACCAATGTTGTTGTGTGCGAGTGAAACATGGAGAATTAACAGACAAGCTAATAGCATTGGAAATTTAGTTTTTGAGAAAAAAGCAAAGAATGCCATGGACGGACAGAAAATCAAATGAGACAGTCCTTCAAGGGACAAATTTAAAATGGAGATTTATATGAGAAATTAGAATAGACAGTCATGATTTTTTTTGGACATGTTATAAGGAGAAATGGACTTGAAAATTTAATGAAAACTGGCAAGCTTGATGGGAAGAGAGCAAAGGGAAGACAAAGGCAATAAATACCTTGATGGTTTGGCAGCATGGCAGGATTGGGACAAGAACACAGACCTGATTTGAGATTGGTGACTGTGTAGATGGCAAACCATGACTGCCCATGCCCATGCATGGTACTTGATGATGATAATATGTTTTTATTTCCATTCTTTAACTCTTCCTGTTCTGGGCAAATAAAGGTTAAAGGCGAGAGAATTGACTTCATTGCACCAGGTTTTACTCCATCTGAGTTGATCACTCTCCACAGAATGGCAAGCCACCTGCCAAAAGTATTGCACAAAGCATGAACTCCATAGCTCCATTAGTAACTCCAGACATCTCCAGAAACACTGCACTTGTGGTCTGAACCAAGCAGGCTGAAAACAAACCCAAGACCTTCAGAGTGCCAGTCAGGCAGCTTTTCCACTTCACCATGGAGTTCTGAGCATGTTCCATGGTTCTGAGCAGTTCTCACTGTAACTCATTTCATGCCAAGATCTATGTTTGTGTAGTGGTTAGTGTACTCACCTACCACACAGTGGTCATGGGTTCAATCCTCAGTGGCAGGATGATATTCTTTTTGCTAACAAAGCTCTGGGATCAACTAAGACTCTAAAATGGGTACTGGAGGATAGTAAAGGTAGACAATATAGTACTGACATTATTATCCTACCTGGGCTTAATTTCTTTTTTCTACTTCTTCTCCTCCTCTATTCATTTTTTTTTTTCAGCATCAGGTCAAGAAGAGACACCTGGTGAGAGCTCTAGTGTGTGTTCAATACATGGTGCCTTTTGTAACCTCAGATATTCCTTCAGTCTATCATTTATGAGTGCAACCCCTAGTACTGTTCCTATTTTGTTCAAATGCTAAAGCCCTTTGTGGGGTACTGCCTTGACACAATCTTGTAACATGACCAAACCATGTGGTTTGTTGTTTATTTAATATAGTCTAGAATCTAGATGGTTGCATGCTTCTTTCCTTTCTAGCACTTATGCTGTCTCTACTTGCTTCCTGTTATAACTGTTTCTGGTTCTGTCTGGTCTTGTATCATTTAGAATTCACCTTTGACATTGCATTTGTGTTGTTACAAATTCTTTTCTCTGTTGTTATTAGTGTTTAAGTCTGACATTGATAGAATATTATTTGATAGTGAAAATGTATTAAACGGTCTCATTTCTCATGAACATTTGAAAATCTTTCCCAAATCTTTCCTTTAAGAGTTGAAACGTAAAGAACAAGAAAATTTTACAGATTGTTTTTTTTTTCCCTTGCTACAAAATTCAGCTCCATGCCAAAGGGGTTATGGACGTAGTTCATGATCCAACAAACCCATGTTCGAAACACAGCTGCGGGCGATTTGGCAGCAGACTGCCCTGTGTTGGTTTTTTATGAAATGGTATGGGTGCCAGCCATTCAGAAAGCAATGGCAAACTACTGAACATAAATATGCCAAGAGATCACAACAGCAAAAAATGCTGGTGTTGACTGTGATGTCCTGTAAAGAATATGCACTAACTTTAACTTTGCTACAAAATAGTCAAGGACTCCTTTACATCCAAGAGGCACGTGTCTCAGTGATGTCCTTGTAGCACACTGGTTGTCTATATATCTTTACTTGTCTCAGTGATGTCCTTGTAGCACACTGGTTGTCTATATGTCTTTACTTGTCTCAGTGATGTCCTTGTAGCACACTGGTTGTCTATATGTCTTTACTAGCCACCAATGTGGTCTTGTCTGCTAGTGCTATGTTTAATTCTAAATTTTAACAAGGTCACACATATTTTTGTGTATTGTTGTTTCATCATACAATATCTGGTCATTTATTACTTGTAATTACTCACCCTAACGCAAATGTAATTTGCCATCAGAGTATAAGAAAGATCTTGAGTCTGAAGTGAAGAATGTGACAAATGGAGACCTGAGAGACTTGCTGGTGCAGCTTCTGAGGGAAAAGAAAGACAAGGAACCCAAAGTGGACCGGGTCAAAGCTGAGAAAGATGCTACCACTCTTTATGGGGTATGATATTTAATGTTAATATAACTCATTAAGGAAAATCTAACATAACTTTAATGTTGGCACACGTTTTTCTGTACATTTATCTTATCTTGATGTCCAATTCATAACAAGATGCTTTTAAAATACACTTTTATTTGTTACCATTTGTTTGTTATGTATGTGCAGATGTTTATTAGTTTACAGTTTTTATTGTTGTTGAAGTTACATTCTTTAAAATAGAAATCTATGTTAGCAGTCATTTATTTGTTTATTAAAATATCCCTGCTTCCATATTGTTTTTAAAACGCCTTAAAAAAAATTGGTGAATAATGTGAATCACGTAAATCATGTTAGTTGAGCAGAAATGTAATCTCATTCATTCATTCATTCATTCATTCATTCATTCATTCATTCATTCATTCAGTAGCATGTCCTTTGCGGAACCTTGCTCCCATAACAACCTTCCGGAAAATCTCTCAATCATAAGCAAGATGTCCCGCATCCAATACACCCATCTGGAGATCACTCATCACATCCTGCAACCATCTTCTCTTTGGCCTTCCTCTTCTTCTCTTCCTCCCATTCTCTGTGGTGAAATAGTCCAGCTGCCAGCCTTGCACTACTAAGGTCATGGGTTTGTTGTTCCTCTTGCCTTTAAACCCCTTTAAATGTAACAAATCACAGAAACATGTTCAGCTACTAATTAAGGCAGCTTTTAATTATTAACAGGGACGCTATTATCTAAATACATTTAATATCACAGTGTTTGGTGTCATAGAAATATCATCATGATGTAATAGATCCATTGCAGAATCTCAATCTCATCATCATTATGTAATAGATCCATTGCAGAATCTCGCTCTCATCACGGATCACTAAAAAAATGTTTGATCCTTTGTTGTTTTCCCATCACATAATTATCATGCTCAAGGTGTATGCAATGTCTTGTGTCACAAACCTGCTGCCTTATAAGTAGCCTATCATCATGTAACAGGTCTTTTTGCAGAATGTCACTCTCATCACGGCCCGCTAGAAAGATTCTTTATTCTTGGTCAGTTCTCATGCATTTTCATATCCAAGGTATCTGCAAGTCCTGAGTCCATCTTTATGCTAGTTGACCCCTGCCTCTTCTTTCAGGACTCATACCTTTCATCACTGTTCTTTCCAAACTACTGTGATATTTAATGTGGCCAAAGTATTTCCCTTTTTTTCATCTTACAGCATATCAGTAATTCTCTTCTTCTTGTCCATTATATTCTAAAAACTGTTTTCCCATGGTTTGGAAAGAGGAACCTTCACCTTTATTTACTACAATGTTCCAAATTTACAATTATGCTTTTTTTCTTTTTCAAAATCAACTTTCAGCAACCAAAACCATCAGTTGTGAAAGAAATCTTCGAGAAAAATAGTTTGCCACAGATAAAAGCCATTTCTGATGCTCATAAAAAGGTGAGACCTCATACGTTAAATTGTATCACCATATTTCTTATTCTACACTCCCACTATCATCAATATCACAGTTTCACAGCATCTATCTCAACAATTGTCTGAGAAATCTAAAGGTGCAATAGCTAGTACTGTTAAAGTTTAAGATAAATCAAATAAAATGAAACAAAAAGATATAGAATCCATTTGAAAAATCAGCACAAATTTGTGTTCATGTCGTACGATGATTTCTCTGCAGGATTCTTGCCTACCTTTTTGTTTTATTTTATGTTGTCAATAACTTAAAGCAGAAAGTCTACTGCATATGATTACCAGACATCCTCACAGCTTGTGAAGGCAATGACGGGGGAGGGGGGGGGGGGGGGGGGGGGAAGACAATGAATGAAAGAGGAAGATGGTGTATGGTGTAACTAGATATATCTATCATCACCATTTTTATTTTGTAAATTTCACAAATTTGTTGATTGTAACACAATAAGTTACATGTTTAATTCTTTAATACGCTTAATTTGTGTCTTATCTTCTAGTTTTAAGAGTTAAATAAACATTATAACATAGTTTTCGTGACATGTATGTCTATGATTTCAGATCTTCCATAAGGATATTTCAGTATCAATTAAAAGAGCCAGCTGTGGAGATGCAGAAGAGGGTTACCTTGCTTGTGGTATGTGTACTTAGTGTTTCTGTCCAGTGTTTTCAGTTGTAAAAACTGGTGTAGAATTATAATCATTTATTACATTAGTAGTATGTCATCCAGGTACTAAATTGCATGAAAGAATCGCCAATATGGAATGCATTGGGAGAAGTAAACAAAAACCAGTGAATAAGAGATGAGGAAAAGATGATGGTGCTAGACAAGACAAACATTCAGAAAATCTGAGAATTGTATAACTAGAAAGTCCTTCTGCAGGTCAGCATGGCCAAATGGATAGGAACGCATGTTCTTAAACATCCAATGTGCTGACGCCGAGGTAAGGGGTTCAACCACTACACCAGGCAGTTGGACTAAAAATGTTGACCTCTCGTCCTTGACTTGGGGAGGCAAATCACAAGTACTTCTGAAGTCAGTGTGGGTTCGCCTGATGGCGAGGGACATAAAAAAGGAAACCAAACAACACACGGAGAAGAGAATTAGAGACAGAGATGAATGACATGGGTAGGGCATGATGGAATTGCATGAGACAGCTATGGACATGAAGGTTTGGAGTTAGTTGGAGGCAGTGGAAATATGATTTTTAAGACGATGATGAGAATGTCATTGACAGAAAAGAAAAGAAATGCTGGGGTACTGAAAGCTGCATGTGTAGATCACTTCTCAAATCATAAGGAAATGACAACCGTGGTCGAAAGGATATATATATATACTTCCAATGCACTGATGGCCAGGTAGGGTGTTCAATTCCTACACCAGCATTAAGTTGGACTCGAACATTAACTTCTCATTCTGAAAGCAATGGGAATCTACTGAACGTACAATTGCCTAGAAAATTAACCTGAGGTTGATTGCAACATCTTGCAACATTATCAACAGAAGAGATTAAATAGATGTGGGGAAATATTAGGCGAGAGAATCACAGGATGACAAAGAAAAGTGTTTGTCAAAACATCCATCCATCCATCATGTGCCATGCCGGTAAACGTGGGCGGTCATGCTCTGACATCTCACTCGATCACCAGATTCGTGGATCAGCTCAGTGTTTCTGTCTCAACCATGCCACAAGGCCAAGCCATCTAGGTACTTGCTTCTAGGTCTTCCCCTTGATCTTACCAGTTGTCACCAAGTTCTCCAAATCATTTCTTCTCATAACATGCCCAAAAACATCATCAGTTTCATTAAAATATAGGTAATTAGATGACACAGAACATTGGAATGTCAAGATCACAGATTTCTCCTCCAGGTCAAATATCTTAAGAAGAAATTTAACATTGTCTAATATTATGTATTCATTACAAGCTTATCAGGAAGTTTTTTAAAAAGCTGAAATTCTTGATGATGATGATTACAAACGTATTATCTGTTAGATATTGTTCATAATCATCAATTGTAATTTTATTAGCAGAGAATGTAATTATTTGACTTCATGTGATAGTGTTATCACGTGTTCTATATTCCCTCAACTACAGCTCTGAGCCAGCAGAACAAAACTAAGTTTTTTACTGAAAGACTGAGGAGCTCTATGAAGAGAGTGGGCATCAATAACAGACAACTGATTTGGGCACTCGTTTCTAGGTCAGAGGTTAGTAGCAAAGCCATATTCCATGATACAACCTTGCATTACTCAAAATGATACATGTTATGTGTGAAATATGGCATTTCATTGATTATGATGATGATCTGAAAGGTCGGCAACTGTTTTTAATTTGTGTTTCTTTATTTTTATTAAAAAATAATGTAAATTTCATCATCCAGTGGCATGTTCTGTGCAGAACTGTTCACCTATAACAATCTTTTGAAATGCTTCCATAATTTCTTTGATTGATTGCATCTAGCCATCTGTAAGAAATGTAGTCTGTCATTGCTTTCTTTCTTGGCAGTGACCTTCGTGGTCAGCCACTGTCCCTCTAATGGGATCTTCTGCCATCCAACCCAACTTGAGACCATAACCAGCAACTACTGTCAACTGCTCTCATGCTCAATCCATCACTTGCTCACCATCCTTTCTCATTACCTTGGTTGCAAGCATAGGGGAATAAACAGGAATTCCACCTTGCCAAAGGATATCCTGTAGGCTAGAGAAAGGAGGGAAATGCCTTCTCCATTAATGGGGGATACTCCTACCCCATCACCCATAATTTAAATTTCACACTCAATTATTCAGTCAATCAAGTGCCATCTTCGCAGTGAGTGTTAGCTACAATGTATCTCCAGAACTTTCTGTCTCACTCTCTCATTGTACGTTCTAATAGTCACATTCTACCATCTCTTGATACTTGATTCTCTCGAGTATTGTTGCATACCGCTTGCTCATCTACCTTTGACCCTGAACGTTAATTGGTCTATAAAGATATGGTGGTAGCACCATGTACCTAATACACCTCAAGGCATTGAAGAGAGTCCATTACTTTATTTATATTTTTCATTAGAAAGTCATGTCTTTTAATGTGGCCAAAATAGTTCATGCATGTTTTCAATTCTTCTGTTAGCTGTTTTTTTTATTCCCAGCTTCTCTAAGACTGTTTATTAGTTTTTATTTCCAAGAAATGTGCACTATTTCTCTCCACATGAAAATTTCTGAGTTGATTATCCTTTGCTTAGACACCATATAGTTGTGTAATACAATTATGTAACTTTATTTATTCTCATTTTTAATTTATTGTTTTGTCTGTCTTTTTCTTTTTTTTTCCAGTTCATAAATGTATTTTTAGCATTCCTATTCTATTATTTTTATTTTGGTCTCACTTCTGCCATCTTCTGTTGTTATTATTATATATTCAAGATAGAGGAAGAAGAAACCAGTTACTTGTTCCAGTATCTCTACATTTACTCTGATATCCACTGTTGTCCTGTCCTTTGCATTGCTAGTTACCATAATTGAAGCTTGTTTTCACATCAGAAGTCTAATCTATAAGCTGCACTACACCTATTCTCATGCTTCACAAAGTCCCATAACTCGTACTCACTTTTGCCAACAACACTGTTTCATAAGCATATTTAATGTTTATTATTCTTCCATTGATCATCAGCCAAGACATTTCTCCAATGTTATTATTAAATAATTTCATTATTAAATCATGGCATTATTATCTTGATTTTGCTTCTTGGTTTGAATATTGTTTGTACAGAGTAACTATTATAACCAAAATATATTCACCGAGTATTCAATCTATTAAGATTGCTACAAATACTGCTACTAAACATGTCAGTAATAATACTATAATACTTGACAGGAGGACCTTCCTGCTATCAAGGGCAAGTATAAACAAGTGTATGGCAATCCACTAAGAGAAGATGTGGAAACTGAAACAAGTGGAGGCTACCAGAAAACATTACTGACAATCATTGATAAAGTGGGGGAGGACAAACCTAAAGAAGAAGAAGATGCAAGTCTTGAAACAGATGATGAAATCAACGAATATGATGAAGATGCAGTTAAGCTACACAAGGCAATGGCAGGAAGTGGTACAAAAGAGGAAGTTATCACAGAAGTTATAACAAGAAATTCCAACTCAGAAAGACAAACACTTAAGAAAAGGTACCAGGAAATCTACAATAAGGTAAGCCAATGGAAATATTCTGCTTGTAAATTGTCTTGGCATATGAAGTTTGAGTGTATGTATAACACTTTAATATTAATAATGTACACCTACTGGTCATCGAGCCGGTCTCCCTGGCCAAGGAGAAGACCGAGAAGTAAATACTTGGATGGCTTGCCCATGTGGCATGGTCGAGACAGGAACACAGAGCTGATCCACGACTCTGGTGATCGAGTGAGATGGCAGAACATGACCACCCATGCTTATTGGTATGGCACAATGGAGTGAAGATTTGTTAGTCACGTTATGGGGTGAAATTAACTCAAACACTAGGTGACAACTGGCAAAAGAGAATGGGAATATTGTACTGGAAGGCCCCGGTTAACGTCGGGGTTAAGTTCTTGGAAAACGCAACTTTAAGTTAAACGTCATTGAAACGACCTATAGTGAAACAATATTTCCCATAAAATTAAATGAAATACAGTGTAGTATGTAACGTTTATTTTGATGGTTGTTGATATTTATTGGCTAAATAAAGGTGGATTGAAAGGCGAGTGGTAGAGTTATTGGGACGTAGAGGCATTAAAACCACGACTCGCTCCAAAACTATCATCAGCACTACTAGTACTGCTTTCTTAGCTAGATTTTCATAGAGAGACTTTGCTTTCTCTTGGATAACCATCTTGCTCACAGGCATATTCCGTTGGTTCTGGTCTTCAATCCGGACGGCCAATAGTGCTTCCATGTTCTCCATAAGAGTACTTCTGGTACGAGTAATCTTTTAAGCACTCAAAGGGGTTACATTTTTAGCACCCACTTTGATTTTTTCAGCACCTGCATGAATTGTCCTTACCGTAGTTGGAGGTAAACTATGGACTTTACCGATATCAACAGCCCGATCGCCAGCCTCAAAATGACGTAACACATCTAACTTCACCTCAAGAGTAACACTTTTCCTGGTTCTCTTACAACAGACACACTATCAGCACTTACTGTGCACTTTGAATTCATAATTATGGGTCATTACATGATAAAATCCTGGGAAAATGCACTGTACAAAATGTAAAATGGCGATGTTAATGCAGCATAGCAACACAGATGATGGCGTTATAGTGGAACATAGTGACATAAAGTGAAGTTGTGTCCTATTGTGACAATGACGTTATAATGAAACGATGTAAACCGAAGTGACGTACAGCGGGGCCTTCCTGTACACACTAATACCTGGTACCTGATGGGAAAAGAGCAAGGGGAAGACAAAGAGATAAATACCTGGATGACTTGGCCACATGGCATGATCAGGACAAGAACACAAACCATTGTTGAGATTCTGGTGATCGTGTGAGGTGACAAACCATTGTTGAGATTCTGGTGATCGTGTGAGGTGACAAACCATTGTTGAGATTCTGGTGATCGTGTGAGGTGACAAACCATTGTTGAGATTCTGGTGATCGTGTGAGGTGACAAACCATTGTTGAGATTCTGGTGATCGTGTGAGGTGACAAACCATTGTTGAGATTCTGGTGATCGTGTGAGGTGACAAACCATTGTTGAGATTCTGGTGATCGTGTGAGGTGACAAACCATTGTTGAGATTCTGGTGATCGTGTGAGGTGACAAACCATTGTTGAGATTCTGGTGATCGTGTGAGGTGACAAACCATTGTTGAGATTCTGGTGATCGTGTGAGGTGACAAACCATTGTTGAGATTCTGGTGATCGTGTGAGGTGACAAACCATTGTTGAGATTCTGGTGATCGTGTGAGGTGACAAACCATTGTTGAGATTCTGGTGATCGTGTGAGGTGACAAACCATTGTTGAGATTCTGGTGATCGTGTGAGGTGACAAACCATTGTTGAGATTCTGGTGATCGTGTGAGGTGACAAACCATTGTTGAGATTCTGGTGATCGTGTGAGGTGACAAACCATTGTTGAGATTCTGGTGATCGTGTGAGGTGACAAACCATTGTTGAGATTCTGGTGATCGTGTGAGGTGACAAACCATTGTTGAGATTCTGGTGATCGTGTGAGGTGACAAACCATTGTTGAGATTCTGGTGATCGTGTGAGGTGACAAACCATTGTTGAGATTCTGGTGATCGTGTGAGGTGACAAACCATTGTTGAGATTCTGGTGATCGTGTGAGGTGACAAACCATTGTTGAGATTCTGGTGATCGTGTGAGGTGACAAACCATTGTTGAGATTCTGGTGATCGTGTGAGGTGACAAACTAAAACTGCCCATGCTTTTCAGTGTCAGTGGGCGGGGTGGGGAGGCGATGATGAGATATTGGAGGAGGCTCTGTGTGTTGCGGAGGTGAGGATTTACTTCCCTTGCTGCTTCGCTCTCGATCACTACTCAATGCTCAAGGATCAATGATCAAGCCACTGCCGTTGTGGATGTTGACTTGTGGTACTGTACCCTGTCTGGGTGGATGATTAATAGTCTTAAAGAATGACAGTCACTCCAACCGAACCCTAGGGGTTCCTCACGCCCTCCGACTGCAACTCTCAGCCAGAAGACTTCTCCACTCCATATACATATAACAGGACTCTGGCTGACGAGGGACCAAACATAAAAAGCTTTATTCGCAGTGCTGCATTGATATCACGGTTACAAGTATGCCACGGCCAGCCGCTCCTCAGTCACACGGACCCTTTCATCTGACATCCACTTGATTGCCGAGCATCAGAACAAACCACGAGGAAACGTTAAGTACTGATCTACCAATGCACATACTCCCGCTGCAGACACTGTTACAATACTTCCATCCGTCCCAATTGCAACCGTCCCATATGAGTGTGGGTGTCTCTAGTGTGTGGCGTGGTCCTTTGCTGGATGCCCCTGGCGGTTGGTCTCCAGGTTTTACTGCATACTCTTAATTCGATTAGAATCCGGCACTGTTACCCTTAATGTCTGTGTGCCGCTTGATGTGCTCGATAAGTGTCATGTTGAAGGCTAATGATATCGTGTCTGTGTCTGGTACTAACGGTCCTAAGTTGAGAGTGTAGAATATTCGTGGCGTTAGTGTCAGTGTTCCGTGCTGAAGTGCTGTTGCGTTGTTTTTGTTGTCAAGCGACGCAAATCTATGACGTATTTCTATCGTGGTGCGTTTAATAGTTACTTTTGGTGCTTAACTTCTATTCTTCTATTTCTATTATTAATTTATGTGTGTGCAAACTAATTAACTCATTTCTGCCACATGACAATCAGCATGGCACATTATAATATTGATGGTGATAACAAGTTAACATATTAATTTCATAATAATTTTCCTGACAGAGTTCCATATATTAACGTAAAGTACCATATATTTACTTAGAATACCACATATTTACTGAGAGTGTTGTGTATTTACTTAAAACACTTGCCATGTATTTACTTTCATAAACTCTGGCACATGTCTCTATTACTGTCTCCAGGATTTAGTGGCAGATCTTGAAGCTGAGCTTACTGGGGATTATAAAGATGTCATTTTGGCCCTATTGAAGCCTCCTTTGGAATATGATGCCTATTGCTTGAATAAAGCCATGAAAGGTCTTGGAACTGATGAGACTACTCTCATTTCTCTGATTTGCTCAAAATCAGCAGCAGACTTGGATGACATCAAAAATGAGTACAAGAAATGTATGTTCTCTTATATTACTATTTGCATGTCTACTTCTTAACACTTTTGTTGATCTCAATCACCCATTTTATTATCCCACTGTATTATTTATACATATTAATTCTCCTCCTGACTCAGAAATGTATTACCAAACCCCCTTCTTAAAAAATTAGAAGAAGACAAATAGTTTTCTTCTGACATATACTGAGAAGAGAGGCATTGGAGAACATCATGTTCCCTTGAAAGTTCAGTGATGGACGAGGCAGAGGCAGAGACAGAAATTGTGCTTGATTATCTATAAAGTTGGCATGGAGAAATAAAATCAATAAAATGGATCCAGTCTGTGTAGAGACATGGGCGCTGATACTATTTGGCAAGACATAGGATGATGATGATGCTGATTATTATTAATAACTCTGTCTGATCGATGTTGATGATACTCCCTTATGTCCCTGGCAATTATTAGTTAACTCTACTCAAGCATATTCCATATACTTCTACTAGTGCACTAGACTGATTTTTATGTGTGGATTTTTTTTTTAGCATTCCCTATTACCAGTGTCCCTCGGCATCAGGCGACCCCACTCCGACTTCAGAGGTACTTGTAATTTACATCCCCCAAGTCAAGGACAAGAAGTCAACATTTTAGTCCAACTAACCGGTGTAGGGGTAGAACTCACTACCTCAGCATCAGCACACCGGATGTTTAAAGACCAGGGCACTTATCCATTTGGCCATGCTGGCCTTCATTAACTCCGTCTGATCCAGACATTTATTACACTAAAGTCAGAACTTAAGAACTGCCTTGGTAAAACAGAGTTAAGAAACGTGTGTAATGTGTAGAATATTTGATTTATGTATGGTGCGTTGCCTGGAATAGAAAAAAAAAAATAGCTAAGTATGCAAAAAATAGTTAAGTATGCAAAAAAAAAAAAGTTAAGTATGCAAAAAGTATTTCATATTGTAAAATATGTTGTCCGAATTTGAGGCTTATGTATCTGTTTCGTAACAAAATTGTTTTTACAAGACAATAGGGAAACAAAACTCGCTTACACTCAGGAAATAAATGACCGTAGACCCCGAGGTAGACCAAGAAGACGGTGGAGAGATAATATATATACAGACCTACAAGCACTTGGAATCAACGACTGGCAAGAGAAGGTCAACCAGAGAGACGAATGGAGACAGACTGTATCTGCAGCAAAGAACCTCAATGGCTCAGAATGCTAAAGAAGAAGAAGAAGAACAGTCTGTAGTAGACAGTGAAAGTAATGTATGTGGTAACTCTGCTTTTATGCCAATCATAAAAACTGTGTCGTATCTAGTGCACTCACATATTATTTCAATGGTACCTAGGTCAGATCTAAAGGCTGGAATTGTCATGACCACATGACCTGGGATCCGCCCAGTCTAATGTCTAATAAACAGGATCTGTGACACTTTTCTGGGACATAAGCGACTAGGCACCCACTGAAATAATGAACAAATATGGGCTGGTACCACAATACCTGTATTCTCTTTGTAATTAGGAGTCGTATGAAACTTAGGGTTCTAATTGTAAACAAGACACATACCTTCACCCAGATTTCCACTGATTTGGGGAAGAGGTAACAGGCTCCTCATGCATGTCATGAGGATAAGGACTATATTCAGTAGGTTTTCAGTTAAAGGAGAACAGTTGTGACTGAATGTAATGAAGCATTATCGCTCTAAGTTTGAAAGAGAGAAATTACTTCCATGATGAACTCTGTTATAGTGGGTTTTGATGTGGTCTCCAAATTGATTTATTACTATTAAGGTGTTCTTGTGAATGTAATCTACAACAACATTTTCTTGCACTATATATATATATATCTTCTTCTTCTTTTCGTTCATCCGGAGTGTTTTTTCAGATGTGATTGCGGTGTGTCTGTTATGCGCCCTTGGGCCGAAACCCGTAGGCCAACACATCCGACAATAGCGTGCTTTTTTGACCAGGTAGCATTCCTGGGAGACTCTCACTTTTGTGGTGCCATCTACAACCATGCTGGCCAAGGTTGAACGGTCGAAGACAACGGTCATCCCTCAAAGGAAGGCAGGGACAGTCCATAGCATTTTCCGCCATCCAAGGTTGCTTCCATAGTTGCAGGGTCGACACATAACGCCCTGGATCTGGGCTCACCGAGGGAAATCGTTACGTCCTGCTCATGGCTGCTTTAAATCCTCACTTCAATATATTGGTCATTTCGTTTTCCCCGGGCCATTCCCGCACAAACCAGACAGGTTTGCAGACGGCATCCACTCAGCGAGTTTTCGGACATGTGCTTGTCGTTGCGCCCGTCAGAGCTGTTACAGGCATGACAGACATTCGGAAAACTACCTAGTCAGAGCTGTTCCGAACAAGAGCGGCATTCGGAAACTAGGTAGTCAGAGCTGTTCCTAGCACGAGAGACACTCGGACGAGACATTTCACTCGGACGTAATTGCATAGTGTCAATTTTTAGTTTGCCACCCGTAGGACGACACTTCCGACTTCCGGCGGGCATTTTTTTAATGAAGTTAGCCTTCCTCTGGTGTCGAGGCACGTTAGACTGTTGTGATGTCGCCAACATTTCAGCTGGTTGACTTCCACACAGCAAGCTTTTCCTTTGGTCTGCCACGTAATGGATTCGCAAGCCAGGCGTTCCATTTCGTGTCATCGAGACAATTTTTCACCTTTGACTACACTCACTCCATGAGTGCGGTTAAAGACTTTCATCGGAACGTGCGACTGAGGTGTTTTTCCACCTTTTAGTACTCGTTAACGAGGTAGGCTACATGTGCTGCCGGCTCAGCACCTTACCTCCGTACAGCAGTGAGCAAGAAACGGCCAGGCCCTCTCCGGGCTGAGAGAGCCCAGCTGAGAGCCTTCGGACAAGTATCTGGACTGGGCATGTAGCGTGCCCAGTATCTCACCTCCATTTTTCGTTGGAAGCGTTTGTGTAAGTATCTGGACCAAGATTGTGGCTTCGTGCGCTGGAGCTTAAATTTTGACTGCTATCCTCAGTCTTACCTGCAGAGCAGCAGGTTGTGTCTCTCTTAGTCTGGTCCCTATCCCATATGCTGTCCGATATGTAGTTTTTCATCCATCGGCAAGCACATGGGGTCGATGGGACACGCAAGCTCCCCCACCACGTCAAGGTGGAGACACATCGGGGGATATATATATATATATATATATATATATTTTTTTTTTTTTTTATTTTTTTTTTTGAACATACACATTAATTTCATATATGTTGAAAAAACTTGCTTAACAAGGTTTTGTGTTTTTTTTTTAGTGTACAAAACAGATCTTGAATCTGAAATCAAGAAAGAGACAACAGGAGACTTGAGGGATATTCTGATACAGCTTCTCAGTAAGAAGAGAGACAAAGATGGCAAAATAAACAAGAATGAAGTGGAGCAGGATGCTGAAGAATTGCATGAGGTCAGCTTTATCACATTTGCTTTGTGCCACAATCAAATGTCTGAAAAGTCAGGAGAATACATATACACTATACATAACATATTCCACATATACATAACATAACATAATATATTCCACATGAAAGTCACTAGTCTCATGCTTTTCATGTAGCAGTATTTGAGTGGACATCAATAATTTTTACTGTATTTTCAAGTATAAATAATTTAAGATTAGCAGATCTGTCATGTGCAAATATATGGTGCTCCAATCAGCAGCTCACGTAATCCAAGACTGCCCCAAATGACATATCACGGCAAATCTTTTGGTCTAGAAAAACAATGGTGGAAGCCATAATCAATGGACCACTGAGTGTACTAAAAAAGACAATGAAATTTATACAAAAAAACAACTTATTTCAGGTAAAACAAGAAGTTAATGTACTTTAATGTACATGTATTATTTTTGTTCCTGATCTTTTCAATAACTGTTTCTCAATTGTTAAAAGGCGTGTGTATGTGTATATATTATGTGAAAGAACAAAACACCATAAAACCATTAACTTTTAGTATACCTTACTACTGTATAATCTTGTATCAGGGGGCAGCATGGTCTTGAGATATGGCGTCCGGCTCGAGTGCTGGAGGTCCTGGATTCAAGCCCCGGTGAGGACCGGGATTTTTTTTCACGTGGACTTCTAGTAATAAAATTTCCCCTGGTCTCTGGGTAGTGAAATCGGACGCCCGTGTGTATTGTTACGCACGTAAAAAATCCCATGGCAGTTGAAAATCAAAAAAGAGTAGCTTAACGACGCTGCCCGGGCAAAATTTCAAGTTAAAAATCTACCCAAAGTATTTCAGAATCCTTGCTGGTGCTACGGAGTTCATGCACTGAGCTGAGTTTATCCAGACTCAGGTTTGAGTAAGGAGAAGAACGGAGCACTCATGGGTTACACCCGTGTGCAGTGATGTTGATCCATCGACTAAAACTAAAAAGACTACAAAACATCTTTTATCAATATGCAGAAACCATCGATGCACAGCCTGAAAACACTGTTCACTAGAGAGAGTAAAGCACACGTGAAAGCTGTCGCAGCTGCACATAAAAAGGTAAAATACAACAATGTTGCTGCTTGTCTCCTGTTTCTTGTTCATTGTATATCTTCCTCTAGTAAATAAACTAGCTGTCGCTGAGAATTAATATGCAACAATGTATGCATCATTTACATAATGTGGTACACTGGCCTTTAGGGTAGAACAATTCAATGATCATTTACATAATGTGATACATTGTCCTTCAGATGGAACAATTCATACATTATCTACATAATGTGATACATTGGCCTTTAGGGTAGAACAATTCAAAGATCATTTACATAATGTGATACATTGTCTTTCAGATGGAACAATTCATACATTATCTACATAATGTGATACATTGGCCTTTAGGGTAGAACAATTCGAAGATCATTTACATAATGTGATACATTGTCCTTCAGATGGAACAATTCATACATTATCTACATAATGTGATACACTGTCCTTCAGAATGGAACAATTCATACATTATCTTCATAATGTAATACACTATCCTTCAGAGTGGAACAATTCATGCATCATTTACAAAATGTGATACACTGTCCCTAAGAATTGAACACTTCATACATCATTTACATAATGTGATACACTGTTCTTACAAGTGCAATAATTCATACATCATTTACATTTAACATAATATATAGTTCTTCAGAGTGAATGAGATCAGAAATCTGCTTCTCATACTTTGTTTCTTTAGCATTGAGCATTTCTGTGGTGGTTTCCTTTCCTGTATTTATGTTATCATCGTTGTGTAGCAGATCCTGTGCTGAACTGTGCTCTTATCACAGCCCATCAGAAAGACTCTCAATCCTTCACCAGTTCCCCTCCTCATTAATTTGCATATATAGGGTGGCTTTAATGTTCTGAGTCCACCTTCATTTTGGTTGACACCTTCTTCTTCCAAGTATTCCCCTTCTATTACTATTCTTGCTAAGCCACTGTGATGTCTCATTTCCATCCATCGTGTGCCATGTTGATAACCGTGGGCGGTCATGTTTCGCCATCTCACTCGATCACCAGAGTTGTGGATCAGCTCCGTGTTTCTGGCTCAACCATGCCACGTGGCAAGCCATCTAGGTATTTACTTCTCTGTCTTCCCCATGTCTCTTCCTTCAATCTTGCCAGTTGTCACCAAGTTCTCCAATTAATTTCTTCTCATAACATGCCCAAAAAAGTTTAACTGTCTGCGTCTAATTTTTGATGAGACAGTGAAACGTAATTTTCTTGGCATCTGTAAAGAAGGTAGTTTGCCATTGCTTTCCTTCATACCAGTGACCATACTGGTCAATGACCATGGCCATTGTCTCCCCAAAAAAGAGATCCTCTGCCTACCGTCGTGAAGGTGGAGACCATAACCTGCTACTATCTGTCGGCTGCTCTTCAACTTCATCCATCACCTGCACCCATGGCTTCACGTAACCTTGATTGGGAGGCTAAACAGGTACTCCACTTTGCCCAAGGGTGTCCCGTAGGCTAGCGGAGGGAAGGAGGCACCTTACCTCTCCTTTATTAGGTGACACCCCTACCCCACAACCTATGATGTCTAATTTAGCCAAATTATTTTAGTTTTTGAGAGATGATACTGCTTATGAGGCAGGGTTCTTTGATATTTTAATCTTGTAGAATGGTATATATTTCATATACCTCATATTTTTAGATCAGTCGGCACTTGTTAGGTGATGTGGTCAATATTGAACCATACACCTTAACTTTCCCAACATTGTCTGGTATCTGTTTCAAGCAATATTGTCTTAATTTTGTTTTAGGCTTGGTCAGCCTGGAAGACCCTTGCTCCATCTCAAAAGGGATTTAAACACATGATCACTGGGCAGGCAGGCAAGCATGTTAGCCAGTGCTCTATCTGTACTCCCTGCTCCGGCAATGCTGGTCTGGAATAAATTGCAGCTACTTTGCCGGTGTCTGTGGTGAAGGAGTTACGGATGCAATTCATAATCCTGCATACTGCATTTGAAACACAGCTGTGGGCAATTTTGATTTCCACACAATGGTATGAGTGCTGGTCTTTCAAAAAGCAATGGCAAACTAATAAGCGTAAAACTTGCCCAGGAATCACAAACAGCGAAACAATACTGGAGTTTGCTGTGTCCGGTAAAGGATATGCAACTAACTTTAACTACTAAGAATCAGACCCCCAATTCATTGTATTGATAGACAAGTACACTACCTCCACCCCTAATTTATAGCTGAAGATCAAATCTCTTGTGTAAAAATTCCAGCATTATTACTTTACTTGAAAATTGGTTATGTTATTACCTCACACGAAAACTTATATTTCAGCTTTACCATAAAGACATTACAGACTCTATCAAGAAAGCCAGCTGTGGTGATGCAGAGAAAGCCTTATTGGCTATTGGTAAGAGTTCACTTTAGACATTGGTTTATTTGGAATATATGTCAAATTAATCAGTCTGAAGACTGGTATGAAGCTTCTGAATATGCCACACAAATGAACTTATTTCTGGTAGGATAATGCGGTTTTCTCTTGATTTCATGATTTCTAATGATCTACACCACAGCATTCTAGACAAACCGGTAGATTCTCCATCTCCTTCAGCAAATATCATAAGATGTAGATGCTGATCGTTCCAGTAACACACATGTTGAAGACATGTCAAATTCATCCCCTCTATATCCCTGCTTGTTGGAACCACACTTAAATCCAGACTTACACATCCTCAAATATGTTGTTTCATCTATTATTTTATCTTTAACTAGCAGTCATTCATAGACTTCTGAATGTATGCCTTGTGAGCTTTCCAACTACTGGCATTATTTAAGCCAACAGATCTTCTTGCTAATCACCCCTTGCATTTATAATATAGTTTGTGACCTCCACCTGTGGCAGCAACTTCCAGCTAGCAGGACAAGTGAGTGCCCTGTACGGCTCCAGTGCAGAGTTATTAATTATTTTGATGGATATTCAGTTCCCAGAACTGTGTTTACCACATTTTTATGCCTTGTCAATCCTCTACCAATAGAAAGCATAGCTGTGAGTTTCGCTTCATCAAGTTGAGACGATGATGACATTTATCATACTTTCCAATACTTCAGTGCAGATGGAATATATGCAGGTGAAAAATGGACGAAGCCATTATTTTGTTTAAACTAACAAGTTTAACTTTCAAGCTGCTGTAGCATTCAGAATATAATTTAAGGAAAATGTTCTCGCACATATGAGAATTGTAGATGAATATTCTTATTTTATGGTACATGAAGATAGTTTCATATTAAATTTTTCACCAGTGAAAGCCTTGGAAAACCAGACAACATTTCAAACAAAATGTTTAAAAGATACCATGAAAGACATTGGAACACAAGAAAGACCTCTGACAAGGATTCTTGTATCTCAGTCTGAGGTGGGTATTGTTTGATACTGTGTTCTTCCTTTTGTTGTCTTTCCTCCAACCTCATATATGTGTCCTAGGTAGAAATGATCGAGGTCTTTCATTGCTTGCTTTCTTCAGCAAATTGCACAAGTTCAGCAATACAATAACTTGTTCATTCTTGAATATTATCATGTCCTCCACTGGAGGACTTAGAACCTGGTGAGGAGTGGGTGCAAGTGCCAACAGATTTCTGTACGTCCTTTTCAGTTTGCATCCAACTAGACAGAAAATGCAGACAAGAAAATCCGGCTGCTGAGGAGGCAGAAGTACAAGCGTTGATTTTCGAGAATTCGTTAGACGGTGATGCTGTCATCTACACAGATGGGTCGGTCATCCGGCCAGAGGGAGAGTTGTGAAAGAGGACTCTGGTGCTTTTGTTGAGACCACAAGTAGCTTGACTATGGAAGTCATGGCAGTAAATAAAGCAATAACATGGCTCGAGACACAGACATTCAATAGGGCATGTTTCCTTAGCGACTCAATGAGCATGCTCAAGAGGATAGAGATGGGGTGGATCCGAAGAGAGTGGTTGCTGTCTCTGGAGCGGTCTCGGCTGACAAAGATTAACTTCATCTTCGTGCCAGGGCATGCGGGAGTACAAGGAAATTAGCGGACTGACAAGCTCGCAGGTAAGGCTAAGGTGGAGGGCGGATGCGCCATGGACCAGGCTGACGTTCTGAATGCTCTACGAGAAGTAAGACTTATGCGAGAACCAAGTGATGACTGCAAATCTACAACCATGGTCGGACTGCAAGAACAGCAAATCAAAATAGGGGTGGCCAAACAAGACCACTTCGCAGGATGCCAAAGAAGCTTGATAAACCAATACAGAACTGGTGTCGTTAGCCGCTACATGCTGCGAGATTTGCTGAGGAGGGGATCCGAGCACTTATGGACTGAATGGTTCGATGTGCAGTGAGGATGATCTGTCGACTAACTAACTAACTAACTGAATATTGTCAGTCAAGTATGTCTTTTGTCTTTCTTTTTTTAACTGCTCGTTAGAGGACAACTTTTGATAAAGAATCATGGTACATTACATTGCCAAACTATGCTTGTTTTCTTACATTTTATTACTAACAAGAGCAGTAGCAGGCATATTATTTATTTGTTCCCTAACACGTTCGTATGTTTTATTACATACATTCAAAATGTGATGACACTGTTTTCACTGTAACATGCTTGGAATGTTTATACCCGTTTATATATAAACGGGTAAAATATGATTACTATTCAAATACAAAAGTAAAATACTTTAATAATATATAACTATGCATTAAATTATTAAAATTATAATATTTAATTTCAGTATTATCTCAGAACTACTAAATGGGTCAGATACATGAAGAACGAACTAAAATAATTATTAATAAACTACAATCATTAATTGTGTCTGTACAGAATAGTGGGATTAAAATGGTATGTGAGCATCACCAATGTAGAGCTCATGGTCAGAACTAAATAAATTGTAGTGAACCAAGAGGTTAGGAAAAGGCCTGGATAGGAGATACATTGAAAAAAACCTGTTAATAATAAACTTAGAAAGTCCTTTGTCTGGAACTCACAGGGTGAGCGAAAAAGAGGGAGACTTAAAACACTAAGAAGAGAATTAAAAACAGGGATTAATAATACGGGAAGAATATAAATGGAACTACAAGAGATAGCAAAAGGTAAAACTACTTGACATGAGTCAGTTGCAAACTAATGCCCCAATGAAGGATAAGTAGGCCTCTTTCAGTCCTGAAGGACTATAGAGTTGTGACGCTGGTGACTGTATAGTCCAATGCGAGAGTGACAATCTTTGTCACAGTTTCCGCATCTGTAAGATGAGGAAGGTCCCGCAGTAAGTGACTACATTGTATGCCTGTGCCGCCTATCCTCAGTTTGTTGGATCAGATTGTGCTCGAAGAGCACCAGTCCGTTTCGTACATCTCTTCTCCAGGAACATCTGTCTGTTGCAACTCTTTCCCACGTGTCTGGATCTATGCCAAGGGTTTTCATATCTTGTTTACACACATCCCTATATAGCATTTGGGGTCTTCCGGTTGGCCTCTTTCCAGTGAAGGATAAAGGGCAAAATAATATGCATTAAAATAATTATTTCATTTACTTTTGTTTACATGTTCACTATGCTTATCTTTACATTTATTATTACATTTTCAAGATAGATTGTTATTTCAGAATCTTTTCATTATTATTTAAATAACTGAAGTTGTATATATTGTATCATCACAATTTTGAAGCTATGACTGCTCATAGATGATTAAAAAAATAACATTGTGTGAGGGTCTTATTAAGTGCTCTGTTGGTATGTGGTAATTATAGTAATATATTGCTAAAATATCTATAATCTCTACAGCTGGACCTTCCTGCCATCAAAGGAAAGTATCACAAACTATACAAACAATCCCTCAGAGAAGACGTGGAGGAAGAGACCAGTGGAGACTATCAGAAAGCCTTATTGAGAATAATTGATAAGGTCGATGAAACTGACCCTGAGACTGATGAAGATGACAATAATACCCCGGCAACAGAACCGGATAAGAAAGATGAACTGGATGAAGATGCAAAACGTTTGTACCAGGCCATGCACAAAGCTGGTACAGATGAAGACACAGTTATCAGTATCATTGTCAAGAACTCCAATCCTGACAGACAGAAACTGAAGCAGAGGTACCAGGAACTGTATAACCAGGTCTGCATTCTTTTACTACACTTTGATACATTTAGAAAGATTTATACGCATATCCATTATACGACACAGCTTTTGTGGAGGTATAAGTGGCTCTTCCAATTTTTAAAAATATTAAAAAAAAATAATCTTAAATTATTTAGATTTGATTTTGTCAAAGATAGCCTTCGTTCATATGCTGATACCTCCATTACTGGCTGCGGTGGTAGCATGCTAGCTAGCTTGCTTGTGGACCAGCCCTGTGGACATGTGTTTGAATCTTCTGCAAGAAGATCTATACTATCCGGTATAGGGGTTGAATCCTTTACCTCGGCATCAGCATGCAGGATGTTTAAGAACACGCGTTCTTGTCCATTCGGCCATGCTGACCTCCACTAACAACCATGAAAACCAACCTTTCATTATGAAAATATCAACAGTAAATGCTGGCTTTTCATCCATTAACAGTTAAGTAATATAAAGAAGATATAAAGAGCCGTATGTTTTTGCATTCACCAGTTGTGTAACACTCACTGAAGTTTTATGAAGACAATCTAGTATTTTGATGTAGTTTATGAATGTTTGTTGAAGTGCCATGATCATAAACTGCCATTGAACATTTCATGTTAATCCAGCATTGTAAATCTCATCATCATCATCATTTAGTGCCCTGCCAACTAGTCTAGGCGTTCACACATCTCCGCAGATCTCGGTTCCTGGTTTTCTGTATCCATTCTTTACATAATATCCTTCCATACCACTGTCATAATCCATCCAACGTCAGTTCTCTCGGTGTACCCCTGCCTCTTCTACCACTGATTTTTCCAGTTGTCACGATGTTTTCCAATGCCTTTTGTCTCATTACATGACCAAAGAACAACTTTGTCTATTTCGTATATTTGTATATGATTTTACTTTCATAAGGGGCTGAGTGGTCTCGAGGTATGATGTCCGCCTTGAGTGCTGGAGGTCCCGGGTTCAAGCCCCGGTGAGGGTCGGGATTTTTTCATGTGGACTTCTAGTAACAAAAATTTCCCCTGGTCTCTGGGTAGTGAGATCGGACGCCTGTGTGTATTGTTGCGCACGTGTGTATTGTTGCGCACGTAAAAAATTCCCATGGCAGTTGGAAATAAAAAAAAGAGTAGCCTAACAGCTCTGCCCAGGCAAAATTTTGAGTTAAAAATCTACCCAAAGTATTTCAGGATCCTCGCCGGTGCTACAGAGTTTGTGCACTGAGCTGAGATTCTCTGGACTCAGGCTTGAGTTAGGAGTAGAACGGAGCACTTATGGGTTACACCCGTGTGCCGTGATGTTGATCCGTCAACTAAACTAAACTAAACTATCTTCTGCAAGACATTTGTTAACATTGACGTGGACTTCCATGTTGACCCAGCCTAAAATTGATTTCAAGAAATGTCCCAGGAAGTTTAGATGTCCAGCATCACACTGCGCATCGAAACTCTATAAACATATGGGACAAGCACCATAGTCTTAGCACGCCTCAAGAGACGTAGAAACTTCCTTAGTAGCTCCAGTCTGAGAAGCTAAGTGTTCAATCCATTGCCTTAGGATATGGGGGAAGAGTATACCATCCATTGGTTTCTTATTTTGTAAACATCCAGTGTGATTTGTGCCTGGTCTACTTGAGTCTACACCATAATTCTAAACCCACTCTGCGCTTAAAGTAATATTAAATATATTAGTCACCCTCTCCCTAACATGTATCTACCTTGTAAAATTAGAAAGACTTACATGTATAACTTGGCACCGAAGAGCTATTCCTGCAGTAAATGAATTAGGTTATGTTGATGGGTAGGAACTAGGTCAAGAGAAATACAAAATCTGCTGTCCTGTAGATAGAGTGGAGATGGTCAAAGACTATGGAAGATAAACCTGAAAAAAAGAAGGTGGTATTCGCAGTGCGCTGCGAATAATACTGAGCATTATTCACAGCTGCAAGATTTAAGTGTGGCTCCCATTGAAAATTTAAATAATTTTTTATATATATTTTATAATTTAGTTCTGTATGCAGTTCCTAACCCTAACCCAACCCTAACATGAAACTTGAAAAGAAAGCTCGTTATTCTATCACGATTTTCAAACATTTGTGATAGTAGTAAACATCACGTGACCAGCTGGTACTGCGAATAGCTATGGGAGGCATTATTCGCAGTGTGCTTCGAATAATCACTTCGAAAAAACATGCTTATCAAATTTGAATCTACTGGGTCATAGACTTGATAAAATACTCTGTTTAATGTATTAATAATTAGTCATTAATATAATTACCATCCTTTTGATCAGCAAATATAAAAATATGTAAAGAACATTTGTGGAAGAAATGTTCAAATCCTTTGTTATTATTAAACACTTTAATAATTTCATGCTAACATGAATTATGTCAAAAACCGACATCACAGCACTCTGAACACTTATATATTCTCTGTCCTCATCTTCAACAATCACAAAGAGTCCCAATACTTATTGTACCAGATGCAGTCTGATTAACAACTTTCTTTTGAGTCCTGAGTGTTGGTCAGGTCCTCTGGTCACGCCCTGCCACAATATTCTTTCCAGGCCGAGATGATTTATCTATTCTTCAGCTGTTCACATGATCTCAAAGGACCCTGACCACATCTGCCTTATTGTTCTCCATTACCCTACCCAGTACTGCAGACCCAGCTAATCAGTCTGTTTGCTCATTTCCCTACACACCAGCATTTTATGCCAAAAAGTAGTTTTATAACATAAACTAAACCACTCAAAATGTCCAATAACGTATTTGTGACTGTCATATACAGATAACAAATGCAAGCTATTCAGATTGGTAACAATTTGGGCATGGTAATTTTCAAAGTGTGCTAATTTAATTCAGAGATATAAATAAACACAAAGCATTTGTAAAAAATAAATTATGTATATAAATTCTTACACTCAAGAACAACAAATAATTTGACACAGTTACCAGTTTATAGTGAATTGCATCAAACTGAACAATGAGCTGATGTACATTTGAAATGTATGATGATGTTATTTACATGTATTTAAGGATCTGATCAAAGACTTGAAATCTGAGCTGAGTGGGGATTCTGAACAAGTTGTCCTGTCCTTGATGAAACCACCTGCTGAGTTTGACGCTTATTGTCTGCATGAAACTGTCAATGATGCCAACAGAGATGATTCTTTCCTGATTGGCGCTATTTGCTCAAAGAACAAAAATGAGCTTCGGAATGTCAAAGATATATATAAACAAGGTACAGTTAGCATATTGTGAAACATAATGTTCGCTTGGGCGGAGATCAAAATCTTTTTTCTGAACTTTAAAAAAAGAAACATATTCACGGACAAAACTACATGTCAACCACAAATAATAATCAGCAATAACAAATTTGAAAATGTCACAGACTTTGATTATCTTGGCTTCATAATTAACAGCAATGGAAACTATTCAAAAGAAGTCGGAAAGAGACTGGCCATAGCCATGCAGAGATTAAACAATGTTAAGAGCCTATGCCACAACAGCATTGAGCAAATGAAAGTAGACATTTTGAGAACATGCAATTGATTCCTGTGGAAACATACAGATGTAAATCATCAATCACTGCAAACTCACCAAAGAAGAAAATGAAATGTTTAACTTAAATATTACAGACAATTTCTTAGAATACCATGCATCAAGAATAAGAAAAATGTTTACATTCTAAAAGATCTGAACATGGGAGAAAACTGGCTCATAATCAGCATCATGTCTCAGAAACTGAAATACTTTTGCCATATTCTTCTTCTTCTTCTTCACACTCAGATCTCCAAATAAATGTCATTCATTAGATTTGGTTTCAAGACATCTCCGTGTAGTTTCTAGTGGAATGAAGTTGGCTGGCACCATATGTGTTTATGTTCATTGTAAGATGACCAGGACTGTAGAAAGCTACTTCTACTGTTGGAAGGTATGGACTATTGCCAGACACACATAGATCTGACATACTTCATCATCATCCAGTGCCTTGCCGGCTGGCATGGGTGATCTTGCCTCTCCACAAAATTGCTATCTCCGACTGCATGGATAAATTTGTGTGTTGACTCCCTTCCGTGCCATGACATAAGACTGTCAGTAATCTTATCATACTGTCTTCCTCTATTTCTCTTTCCACAAATCCTTCTGGTTGTCACAACATGTTCCAGTTTTTGTCTTCTCATAATGTGGCCAAAAAACGATGACTGCTTCTTTCTTGTGATATACATGGTATTTTAATCTGTTGTGGCCTGTTCACTATCTTTAGCCATATTAAACATCACAGTGACTTAGAAAGGATAGTAATGAAATTCATTGTTCATGGAAGAAGAGATAGATTGACCAACACAAAGGGAGACATGGGACATTAAAGACACCCTGGGTGCATGAAAATGCATGAGGCAGGGGAACCTGTGAAAGATCAAGAGTCTTTCTGGCAGGCCATGATGAAAGTTATGCTCTGTGAAGGACATGCTTCATAATGGATGTTTTGTTACCTTTATTTCTGATATATCACTTTAGTTATTATGGAAACAGTTTTTATTTCACGGTTGTTTACTTACATGGGTTAAACTGTGGCAAAGCTGTGGAAATGTAGACGTTTGAAAAATATTACTCCTGTTTAAAATCTGGAGCCTATAAGTTAAGTATCACATATCTTATTTCATTCTGTATTTTTAATTTCACACGATTCCATTATATTGTGCCTTAATGTAGTCAATGTATTGTTATTTTTATGTTGTTGCATTTTCTATTTGTTGTTTGCTAATGATGGTTTGTTGCCACAAAATACTTTTGTATGTGTAAACTATGTTTTGTAAAGCTGAGCTATACTCTGTTTTTTTGTTTTTTTTAAATTGTTTACCCAGATATGTTGTGTTCAGAATCTTTGTATTTTGTTTTTTCAAACCAGCATACAAGAACGATCTGGAACTGGACATTGTCATGACCACTAGTGGAGATATCAGAGAGCTTCTACTGCAACTGGTCAGTGGCAGGAGAGAACAGACTACTGCTGTCAACACAGCCAAGGCTGAGGAGCATGCACAGGCCATACACGAGGTGGGTTGTGTCACATTATTCATATATGTTTCAACTAAATATTTATGCATGTGCTATCAGATTGTGGGTGATGAAATTAAAACTCTCACAGGTCTCAAAAGTTTGCAGTATGTAAAAGATATCTCACTTCCAATTAACACAGTGCCATGGTGGGCAGAGTAGCTAGCATACTTGCCTGTTGGCCCTGTGATTATGAGTTTGAATCTGCTTCCAGGCAGAATTTTAAAATAGACCTGAGCTCTTTGGTCAACTCAGCCTAAAATGTGCACCAAGAAATGTCCTGGGAAGAAAAGTTAGCTGGCGTAATATTGGCCCCATTACCCATTGAGAGCCAATTGGTCTATGGCGGCTCTCTATAGCCATCTATCTTTACTACATTTTTCAGTCTCATAGGCAAACTGCAATGGGTTAAATATTAAACAAGTGGTATTCTTTGTATTTAATATTTCTTGCACTCCTGTAAGTAGTGGTATTTACAAGTATGCTTCTGGCAAACACCACACTTGTATTCTTTTGTTTTAGTAAAATAAGTCCACCTAAGCCAAGTCTAAACATTGTAAAGAATTATGAATTAATTTTTTTTTCTCCAGAAACCAACAGCAGCAATCCTGAGAAAAATCTTTGTAGAAAACAGTTGTAACCAAGTTAATGCCATTGCTGAATCTCACCAAAAGGTATTTTTCCTTGATATCATTTTTATTCCCTCTTTGATTACTCTTGGTCTTTAACTGATTAAGTGCCATGGGATGATTACTCATCCCATATCCGCCATTGGCTTATATACAGTAATTTTTATTTTGTAACCCTCTTTAATTTGATATATAATACTTGCCTGCTACCATATTAACATTGAAGTCATAACTGTCATACACCACTACTACCATATTAACATTTAAGTCATAACTGTCAGACACCACTACTACCATATTAACATTTATGTCATAACTGTCATACACCACTACTACCATATTAACATTTAAATCATAACTGTCATACACCACTACTACCATATTAACATTTAAGTCATAACTGTCATACACCAATACTACCATATTAACATTTAAGTCATAACTGTCATAAACCACTACTACCATATTAACATTTAAATCATAACTGTCATACACCACTACTACCATATTAACATTTAAATCATAACTGTCATACACCACTACTACCATATTAACATTTAAGTCATAACTGTCATACACCACTACTACCATATTAACATTTAAGTCATAACTGTCATACACCACTACTACCATATTAACATTTAAGTCATAACTGTCATACACCACTACTACCATATTAACATTTAAGTCATAACTGTCATACACCACTACTACCATATTAACATTTAAATCATAACTGTCATACACCACTACTACCATATTAACATTTAAATCATAACTGTCATACACCACTACTACCATATTAACATTTAAGTCATAACTGCCATACACCACTACTACCATATTAACATTTAAGTCATAACTGCCATACACCACTACTACCATATTAACATTTAAGTCGTAACTGTCATACACCACTACTACCATTTTAACATTTCAGTCATAACTGTCATACACCACTACTACCATTTTAACATTTCAGTCATAACTGTCATACACCAATACTACCATATTAACATTTAAATCATAACTGTCATACACCACTACTACCATATTAACATTTAAATCATAACTGTCATACACCACTACTACCATATTAACATTTAAATCATAACTGTCATACACCACTACTACCATATTAACATTTAAATCATAACTGTCATACACCACTACTACCATATTAACATTTAAGTCATAACTGTCATACACCACTACTACCATATTAACATTTAAGTCGTAACTGTCATACACCACTACTACCATTTTAACATTTAAGTCATAACTGTCATACACCACTACTACCATTTTAACATTTAAGTCATAACTGTCATACACCAATACTACCATATTAACATTTAAATCATAACTGTCATACACCACTACTACCATATTAACATTTAAATCATAACTGTCATACACCACTACTACCATATTAACATTTAAATCATAACTGTCATACACCACTACTACCATATTAACATTTAAATCATAACTGTCATACACCACTACTACCATATTAACATTTAAGTCATAACTGTCATACACCACTACTACCATATTAACATTTAAGTCGTAACTGTCATACACCACTACTACCATATTAACATTTAAGTCGTAACTGTCATACACCACTACTACCATATTAACATTTAAGTCGTAACTGTCATACACCACTACTACCATATTAACATTTAAATCATAACTGTCATACACCACTACTACCATATTAACATTTAAATCATAACTGTCATACACCACTACTACCATATTAACATTTAAGTCATAACTGCCATACACCACTACTACCATATTAACATTTAAGTCATAACTGCCATACACCACTGCTACCATATTAACATTTAAGTCATAACTGTCATACACCACTACTACCATATTAACATTTAAGTCGTAACTGTCATACACCACTACTACCATATTAACATTTAAGTCGTAACTGTCATACACCACTACTACCATATTAACATTTAAATCATAACTGTCATACACCAATACTACCATATTAACATTTAAGTCATAACTGTCATACACCACTACTACCATATTAACATTTAAATCATAACTGCCATACACCACTACTACCATATTAACATTTAAGTCATAACTGCCATACACCACTACTACCATATTAACATTTAAGTCATAACTGTCATACACCACTACTACCATATTAACATTTAAGTCATAACTGTCATACACCACTACTACCATATTAACATTTAAGTCATAACTGTCATACACCACTACTACCATATTAACATTTAAGTCATAACTGTCATACACCACTACTACCATATTAACATTTAAATCATAACTGTCATACACCACTACTACCATATTAACATTTAAATCATAACTGTCATACACCACTACTACCATATTAACATTTAAATCATAACTGTCATACACCACTACTACCATATTAACATTTAAGTCATAACTGCCATACACCACTACTACCATATTAACATTTAAGTCATAACTGTCATACACCACTACTACCATATTAACATTTAAGTCGTAACTGTCATACACCACTACTACCATATTAACATTTATGTCATAACTGTCATACACCACTACTACCATATTAACATTTAAATCATAACTGTCATACACCACTACTACCATATTAACATTTAAATCATAACTGTCATACACCACTACTACCATATTAACATTTAAGTCATAACTGTCATACACCACTACTACCATATTAACATTTAAGTCATAACTGTCATAAACCACTACTACCATATTAACATTTAAATCATAACTGTCATACACCACTACTACCATATTAACATTTAAATCATAACTGTCATACACCACTACTACCATATTAACATTTAAGTCATAACTGTCATACACCACTACTACCATATTAACATTTAAGTCATAACTGTCATACACCACTACTACCATATTAACATTTAAGTCATAACTGTCATACACCACTACTACCATATTAACATTTAAGTCATAACTGTCATACACCACTACTACCATATTAACATTTAAGTCATAACTGTCATACACCACTACTACCATATTAACATTTAAATCATAACTGTCATACACCACTACTACCATATTAACATTTAAGTCATAACTGTCATACACCACTACTACCATATTAACATTTAAGTCGTAACTGTCATACACCACTACTACCATATTAACATTTAAGTCGTAACTGTCATACACCACTACTACCATATTAACATTTAAGTCATAACTGTCATACACCAATACTACCATATTAACATTTAAATCATAACTGTCATACACCAATACTACCATATTAACATTTAAATCATAACTGTCATACACCACTACTACCATATTAACATTTAAATCATAACTGTCATACACCACTACTACCATATTAACATTTAAATCATAACTGTCATACACCACTACTACCATATTAACATTTAAGTCATAACTGCCATACACCACTACTACCATATTAACATTTAAGTCGTAACTGCCATACACCACTGCTACCATATTAACATTTAAGTCATAACTGTCATACACCACTACTACCATATTAACATTTAAGTCATAACTGTCATACACCACTACTACCATATTAACATTTAAGTCATAACTGTCATACACCACTACTACCATATTAACATTTATGTCATAACTGTCATACACCACTACTACCATATTAACATTTAAATCATAACTGTCATACACCACTACTACCATATTAACATTTAAGTCATAACTGTCATACACCACTACTACCATATTAACATTTAAGTCATAACTGTCATACACCACTACTACCATATTAACATTTATGTCATAACTGTCATACGCCACTACTACCATATTAACATGTAAGTCATAACTGTCATACGCCACTACTACCATATTAACATTTAAGTCATAACTGTCATACACCACTACTACCATATTAACATTTAAATCATAACTGTCATACACCACTACTACCATATTAACATTTAAATCATAACTGTCATACACCACTACTACCATATTAACATTTAAATCATAACTGTCATACACCACTACTACCATATTAACATTTAAATCATAACTGTCATACACCACTACTACCATATTAACATTTAAATCATAACTGCCATACACCACTACTACCATATTAACATTTAAGTCATAACTGCCATACACCACTACTACCATATTAACATTTAAATCATAACTGTCATACACCACTACTACCATATTAACATTTAAGTCATAACTGTCATACACCAATACTACCATATTAACATTTAAATCATAACTGTCATACACCACTACTACCATATTAACATTTAAATCATAACTGTCATACACCACTACTACCATATTAACATTTAAATCATAACTGTCATACACCACTACTACCATATTAACATTTAAGTCATAACTGTCATACACCACTACTACCATATTAACATTTAAATCATAACTGTCATACACCACTACTACCATATTAACATTTAAGTCATAACTGTCATACACCACTACTACCATATTAACATTTAAGTCATAACTGTCATACACCACTACTACCATATTAACATTTAAGTCATAACTGTCATACACCACTACTACCATATTAACATTTAAGTCATAACTGCCATACACCACTACTACCATATTAACATTTAAATCATAACTGTCATACACCACTACTACCATATTAACATTTAAATCATAACTGTCATACACCACTACTACCATATTAACATTTAAATCATAACTGTCATACACCACTACTACCATTTTCTACCATTCATTTTTGTTAGGTCCAAAACTAGTTCTTGTTTGGTACTGAATCTATTAACTGATATTGGTACTGCATTTTCAATGAGAGTTTTGTTGAGATAAATTGTGTTGCGTATCTCTTACGGGACGTTGCAGTCAACACCAGCATTTTTTCAGCTGCTGTTGATGTACTAGGCAAGTGTTACGTTCAGTAGTTTGCCATTGCTTTCTGAACAACCGGCCCCTATACCTTTTTCGAAAAAACCAGCACCGCCGTGTTTCGAACCCGGGTATACGGGCTTACAAACCGTTGAGAAAAATAGTTAAAATATTTTTCTTCTTTATCATATTTGGTAAAGCTCAAAGAAAATCTGCATCCCCCGTATCTTTGAAATCTTTAATTGGGCAATGTGGGTGAGAGGTTACAGTGCTCACTGCAGATGTTCATGTCACACCAGTGGGCTGGGCATGTTTACAAGAACCATTGATCAATAATTATATCAGGTGTCCTCGTGATGTCTTGGGTAATGAGACTGAATACCTAGAATTCTTGGATAATGGTGAAAAGCATTGATCTCTAATTTTTTTTTTTTTTTTTTCGCTCGCTCGCTTTGAACCCAAGCGTAGTCCATACACACTATTTTTAGTAGTGGTAGACTGAATTTTGCGTGTTGATTAGGTTTCCCTATTAACAGTGTCCCTCGCTATCAGGCGAACCCACACCAACTTCAGAGGTATTTGTAATTTACGTCCCCAAATCAGGGACAATAGATCAACATTTTAGTCCAATTTACGTTGTAGGGGTTGAGCCCTTAACCCCGGCATCAGCACTCGGATGTTTTAAGAACACGCGTTCTTATCCATTCGGCCATGCTGACCTGTTGATATCTAATGATATATGTCTTCCTGGTTTCATGGGTAATGACATTGGATACTTAGCCTTTTCGGATGAGGGTGAAAAGCAAGTTGCACACACTATAAATCTCACACAACAGTTGAAAATCGCTAAGACGCAGGCCGTACAGCTCCTGTCGTGTTGGTCATACTGAGCTATGGAGATGCAAAGCAAGGCATGACAAATTTCCCTTGAAAGAGGGTGAAAACAGATAACATTTTCATAATCCAAATATATGTAACATCTATTAATTCTTATTTCCTTTTCCTTCATCTGTTAGTTTTATTTATGATTACAGTGTGTTCCTGCATCTTACATTCAATATATGTGTTCACATATATACATAATTATTTTATCTCTGACATTTATTATTAACATCTTATTTTTGTACAATGAAATCATGTTTTTAGTACATACAAAACCATATCTAAATAATTCATTATTAAACACACAGAAGCAAATCACCAATTCACACATTTTGACTCTATTTTAATCAAACATTTAATTTGTTTTTATTTGCAGCTTTACAGAGAAGACATTATCAACTCACTGAAGAGAGCAAATTGTGGTGAAACTGATGATGCATGCATAGCAATTGGTGAGGACTATGTCTTCATGTTCACATATATCCATTAACACTTCATTGTATATTAGTCTTTTCCTAGTTCTTTCTGGGCTCTTCTAATTTATGTTGCAATTTTTTGTATGAACTAAGAGAAAAGTGATCATTGTAAATAAAATCCACCATAACAATTGTCAATGAATTAAGCAAAGAGTCCAGTGATTTGCACTTTCAGCCAACACACACAATATCTTCTTGACATTAATCGTCTGGGTTAGTCTTCCTGTGTATTTTCATAGGACATTCACTGGCCTCAGAGTGATGATTGCATCTTTGACTGCCCACATGCAGGTGGTGTCCTACTATTCAAAACCGAGAACAGCCATATGCATGTTGATTAGCCCTCAAAGGAAGACAGAGGCAGTGTATGAGCATTCTCCATCATCTAAGGAGACTTCCATAAATGAGGAGCTAATACATGATGCTCTGGTACTGTGCTCACCCAAATAACCATCATGTCCTCCGCATGGCAACATAGTATCACTTCCATATAAAGAGCATCCTGTCCTCACAGGTTCACCGTTAGAGATCAGAACTTAGAGCAATCTTCAGTGCAGTGCCAAAACCCTAACTGTTTGGGGTGGTTTTGTCTTCTTCTTCTTCTGCTGCGTTCATCCGGAGTTTCTTTTTTCGGACGTGACTGTGTTGTGCCTGTTTACAGCAGAGCTGCTTTCTTGCATCGTTAGGCTGACACATCCGACTTCTGCGGGCATCTGTTGACCGGGTTAACCTTCCCGGTGGTTGGTTTTGGACATGCACTTGTCAAATTATTTGGGGTGGTTCTGTTTAACTTTCCACTTAACAAATTTGCAAGCCCAGTATGTTTCTATTTGGTAAAGGTTGAGATGTTTTTGCCACATAAACACCTCAGGACATTTAATGTAGCAGATTACGGACAGTCAGGATTCTTACATCAATTATTAGAAACTTGCAGCAATGTTTTTTCTCATAGTACCAATATTTCATTTAGTAGACGACATTTTAACCGAATGGTCATTGAGTACAATTCTTGTTCATTGCATATTTGAACTCAATTGTCCGGGATGGTTAACCCGGCCGACAAATGCCCGCAGAAGTCGGATGTATCAGCCTAACGGCGCAAGAACGCAGCTTTGCTGTAAACAGGCACACCGCAATCACATCCGAAAAAATAAAAACTTTGGATGAACACAGCATAAGAAGAAGAACTCAATTGTCATTTAGTAGAAATTACACAGTGGACATTATAACCCATTTGTCAAATTAATATAGCACACTTTTGATCAACATCAATTACCCATGGTTTCGTACATGGACTGATGAGTGCCATAGGCTTTTCCACTTCATTATTTCTCACCACTACATCTCATTGGGTGGTCATCTCCAAGATCTTCCACCAGTTTGGTTCAAACTTATGATGGTTATTTATCTGTTGTACAACAAGGATGTATGGCAGAAGTCTTGCATGGTGTTCTGTAAAACCAGCCCGAAGTAAGTACAGGGTATCCCTTTGAAAACAGAACAATGGTCTAAACTTTCTCCCGGAACCTGTGACCAAAATTACACCAGCAAAATATTCAAAAGAACTGTAAAGTTATATTCTGATATTTTCACTGTATATAGATATTTGATATGTTGTTGTTTTTTTTTTGGGGGGGGGGGGGCGCGGGGGTGGGGGTGGGGGGGGCTCGCTCGCTTTTAACTCAAGCGTAGTCAATATACATAGAGTAGTGATGGACTGAATTTTGCGTGTGGATTAGCTTTCCCTATTAACAGTGTCCCTCACCATCAGGTGAACCCACTCTGACTTCAGAGGTACTTGTAATTTACGTCCCCAGGTCAAGGACGACAGGTCAGCATTTTAGTCTAGCTGTCTGGTGTAGGGGTTGAACTGCTTACCTCGGCATCAGCACACCAGATGTTTAAAAACACGCATTCTTATCCATTTGGGGGGGGGGGGGGGGAACAACAGATGTTCCACATTCAAATAATACCTTTTATTGTGTGTTTTAATTGTTTCGACTTAAGTATTATCCATTTATTCATTTCATATGATATATAACACTGCAGTAAGTATATTCTGATACCTGAATCAGAGTTCAAGACAGTCATAATGAAGTAGAATTTCTTTATTCATGCTGTGTTTCATTCTTGACATCTTCATGGAAGCCATCTACATCAGAAATCTATAATATCCACAGTGAAAGCTCTGAAGGATCAGAGCAGTTTCTTCGCAGAGATGATCAATGAGTCTGTGAAGAACTTTGACAGCAAGAAAAAGTTGTTGACAAATATCCTAGTTGCCAGATCTGAGGTATACATATTTTTCAGCTTTATTCCTTTTTTATTTTAATATATACATTTGCCATGTTTCTATCTAGTAAATTGTGAAAGCTAAATGACTCTCCTTATGTATGTATAGTATAATGCACACTAATGCAGTTAAAATTAAATAAATAAATGTAGCTGCATTTATTTATTTTATTTGTGACAGCAATTGCTAGAATTGTACTATACTTTGCTTCTTCTTCTTATATTTAATCCTCTGTGGCATTAGTTATCTGTCCGCAGCCTGTCTCGAGTACTGCCGTTCATTTCTGATACCAGTGCTCCTCCATGCCATGATGTCAACCTGTCCCGCATCTTCTCTCTTGACCAGCTACAAAAACAGAAAATTATATTGGAAGTTTCTTACTACTTAATGAGTTCATTTAACTCTTCATCTTCTTCTTCGTTTGTCCGATATTTTTTTAGTTTTTGATGTAATTTTGTTGCGCATGTTTATAACAGAGCTGCAACATTTGCATCTTTTGTCTGACCTATTCCTGCTATTTGTTGACTGGGTTAACCTATCCAGGTAGATTTGTAGGACATTCAAGGGCATCAGCATTATTTTTTATTTCTCTATCCTGCATTTAGCCATTAATGAATTTAACATACTGCTGTAAAATATCGAGTAATTCAACTTCCGTGTCAGTTTTTAATAATTGGTGTATCCTCAGATCGACCTGCCTGCCATCAAGAATAAATATGAACAGCGCTATGGTAGACCCCTCAAGAAAGATATTGACAGCCTTGGTGACAGCAAATACAAGAAGATAATCTTAAAAATTCTTGATAAATAAATTCATATATGGAGTTTTGTTTTACCACTCACTTCATTTTCAACATTTCAATGCTACCTTAACCAGTTCTTGTGTGTAACCTCACTGTTGGCCCTTTGGTGTTTAGGTGGGTTCAGATGAATTTCACTTTATTTATGATACTAATTAGACTTGGGTGCAGGGGCAAGAATTCACATTACAATAAGATTACTCTTTATAACAAAAGTCCTTCAACTGGAACATCACTGGAAATGGTAGCATATTTTGTCAGACCCAATGGATCAGGCTACTTTGATCATTTATTGCAACATCCCAAGATGAATTAAATATGAAAGTCTTCTTGTCATATGCTTGTCCATCTACTGTTACACAACCAGTCATTCTCTGAAACATGATCTTCGATATAGCAAATTGACCATTATATCATCTTCATGGAATATCCATCTACTGGATGCATGTTGTAAGGATACTTCTTAATTGGCACATTCTTTTCCCCAAGGATATTTTGTGTATGTTACTATATGAATTCCTCTATCATCAATGATTACTACTACCGTAAAGTGTATGGACATTAAGTCACTAATACGTCATGATAATCAAACCTGGTCATAGCAAACAAACAACCGCTGGTTTTCCAACCTCCATGTTTGAGGAATTTGTCTATATTGAATTTCTAAACATCATCAATTAAAGTCACGAGTAGCTGTCATCTAAATCATTCAGTATTGATGCATCTCTATATGTCTAAACTACCATTTATATGACTTACATGTTCAGACGGCACTCAACACCTGTTCAGATTTCTGACTTGTACAAACTTCTAGTTATTAGTGAAGGACAAAATACTACAGTAATCAGTGCCCCAACACTCTTCAATATGATATAGCAGCCCAATTATTAGGATTATTTCTATGTGATGGAACCAAACATGCCTTATAGAATACGCAACATAGTGCCATTTTGTTGACCCAGACAGCATTATTGATTAGTTTATTGATGATGATGCTGCAACTTTATGTTACTTTAACAAACAAAATTACCTTTTTATAATGCATATTAATATTAAAATATTTGGCTGCATGTAATATTGCGATCTGTGATAGTCTACATTTTAAAATTGCACTCAATAGCTTTTTGCTATCTAATTTTAGTTCATATATATTGCTATTAATATTTTGCTGTCTCGCAGCTTCCGTCCATTTCTTCTATGTGTGTTTTTTATAAATATGAAATTTGCAGCAAAGGAAGTTATCTTGCTGCGCTTAATTTTTATTAGCATGTTATTAATGTATGCTTTACTTGTAATAATTAGTTCTCACGTATAGGCACTTTCATTTGTCTTCGTTTCCTTACACCCTTACTATGTTATGCAAGTCCCCAATAATGATATGCCTACACCCAGTATTCAAAGAAATTCACATTATATTATAATATTGTTATCCATAATGACAAGGTGCAGTAAATCAACTGAGATATAACTCATTTCTAACTGTTTATGTGTGCAAACATTGAACATTTTATTCTACATTTTTTGGTTTTGAAAATAAACATTTTGATTTAATATAAAACTTTTCAGTGGGTTTTTTTTCTTTTTTTCTTAATATCAGATCCTCATTTTGTGTAACATACAACAAAGTGGAAGCCATAGAAGTGCAGTGGCTGAAACTCTTGTCTGCCAACATGGTAGGCAAGTGTTTGAATCCCCGTGAAGGCAGGGATTTGATCAATTGAGCTGGGCTTTCAGGTAAACCCAACCTAAAGTAGGTACCGGGTAATGTTCTAGGAAGTAAAGATAACCACCAGGATAACCACATGATGCCACTGAGTGCCTATTGGTCTACAAAATATGGGGCGTACACCATATGTCCAATATGCCTCATGGCATGGAAAAGAGTTCTTTACTTTTGATTATTTATGCGACACAATATGTTTTAAATCAGATGAACATTTATTGCCTCTTTTCTTGATTTTTCAATGTGGTGATTGTCCCCTTTGGACAGCGGGTATATTACAACAGATATGAAATCTTCTAAGAGAGGTAATGCATTGTTGGGAAATCTGATCTGACTTGACAAATAATTCAGGAGTAAGCTGGTTATCAGAAATGAAGTGTTCACCAGTGGGTACACACTCTGGTGATCATCTTACCAGAAATGAAGTATTTATCAATTGGTACAAGCTCTGGTGATCATCTTACCAGAAATGAAGAGTTCACCAGTTGGTACAAGCTCTGGTGATCATTAGTCCACTTCCCTAGCAAGAGTGAAATAATCCTGTTTCTTCTTCTTTTCGTTCATCCGGAGTGTTTTTTCAGATGTGATTGCGGTGTGTCTGTTATGCGCCCTTGGGCCGAAACCCGTAGGCCAACACATCGACTTTAGCGTGCATTTTTGACCAGGTAGCATTCCTGGGAGACTCTCACTTTTGTGGCGCCATCTGCAACCATGCTGGCCAAGGTTGAACGGTCGAAGACAACGGTCATCCCTCAAAGGAAGGCAGGGACAGTCCATAGCATTTTCCGCCATCCAAGGTTGCTTCCATAGTTGCAGGGCCGACACATAACGCCCTGGATCTGGGCTCACCGAGGGAGATCGTCACGTCCTGCTCATGGCTGCTTTAAATCCTCACTTCAATATATTGGTCATTTCGTTTGCCCCGGGCCATTCCCGCACAAACGAGACAGGTTTGCAGATGGCATCCACTCAGCGAGTTTTCGGACATGTGCTTGTCGTTGCGCCCATCAGAGCTTTTCCAGGCTCAACAGACATTCGGAAAACTACCCAGTCAGAGCTGTTCCGAACAAGAGCGGCATTCGGAAACTAGGTAGTCAGAGCTGTTCCTAGCACGAGAGACATTCGGACGAGACATTTCACTCGGACGTAATTGCGTAGTGTCAATTTTTAGTTTGCCACCCGTAGGACGACACTTCCGACTTCAGCGGGCATTTTTTAATGAGGTTAGCCATCCTCTGGTTTTGAGGCACGTTGGACTGTTGTGATGTCGCTAACATCTCAGCTGGTCAAGATAGAACGATGAACGACATCGTGGTCGGCCCTCAAGGGAGGGCAGGGGCAGACCATGAGCATTCCCTCGCTATCCAAGGAGGCTTCCATAATTGCAGAGCCGGCACATATTGCTCTGTGACTGGGCTCACCCGAGGAGTTGCCACGTCCTGCTCATGGCTGCTTTAGTTCCTCACTTCCATGTGTTGGGCAACTCGTTTGCCACTGATCGCTCAAGCACACACCAGGGACGGTCAGACTGCAAGCGACACCCACTCGGTAAGCTTTTGCTTTTGACTTCGGACCACGCAATAGGTTCGCTCGCCGTGCGTTCCATTTTGCGTCATTGAGACGTTCTTCCACTTTTGTCTACACTCTCTATGAGTTAGATACAGTTTTCGCAGCCATTTTCTTCGACTGGGGCACTTTTTGACTTTTTGTACTCGCTCACGAGGTAGGCTACTTGTGCTGCCGGCTCAGCACCTTACCTTCGTGCAACGGTGAACGAGAAACGGCCTGGCCCTCTCATCCGGGAATCTCTCATATCCCCCAGATGAGAGCCTTCGAACTTCTATCAGACCTGAGCATGTAGCTTGCTCAGTATCTCGTCTTTATTTTTCGAAAGGTGGGGATCGGCCCGGCTCACAGGTCCGAGGGTTTGTGGCTTAGAGGCGTTCAACCACAGCCCTCGACAGGGAGCCTTTAGTGTTTTGTCCGGACCAAGAACTTCTGCCTTCGTGCGCCTGATTTAAATTTTAGACTTCTATCCTCAGTCTCACCTGCAGAGCAGCAGGTTGTGTCTCTCTTAGTCTGGTCCCTATCCCATAAGCTGTCCAATATGTAGTTTTTCATCCATCAGCAAGCAAATGGGGTCGATGGGACACGCAAGCTCCCCCACCACGTCAAGGTGGAGACACATCGGGGGAGATAATCCTGTTTGACTATTGCTAACCTCTGTCCTATAAATCATCATTTGTTACTAACCTCTGTTGAGCTTGACTCTAGTCCAACTTTGTGAAGACACATGAAGGGTGTAGCATAGGTTGACTTTATGAAGACACATGAAGGGTGCAGCATATGTGGGAGTGCAAGCGCAATTGAAATTCCACTACTTTTATCATTTTTTTTATTTATTCAGTCAAGCGGAGATTTGCTCGCAACAGACGAGCAAAATCTTTGGCGGGCCTATTCTCGCTGGTCGTGGGATCCGCACAGTGGCAGGAAGGGATATTTGCTCGCAGCAGACAAGACATATCTCTGGCGAGCCTACTCCCATTAGTCACGGGAGAAGAAAAAAGAAAGAAAAAAAACTCCGGATGAACGCAGAAGAAGAAGAAGAAGAAGAAGAAGCCGAAGAAGAGTCCGATTCCATCCTTCTATTTTCATCAATGACGAGTAAATTTCATACGGTCCATCGTTCTGCAAGATACATTACGCCCAAGATTCTAACAGTGTTACTTACGCCGAGCTATGTGTGTGTTGACGCCTTGACCTCTATTTGACAAACGACCGGCAAGTTCTGATGCAGTGTGCTTTCCTCACTTTCTCTGCGTTAAATCTTCATCTTCCGATCGTTCTCCGTAATACAGACTATGTCTCTTTTCCTTATCTTCCTAGGGTACTAGATGGCATGTTCGCTATGTCTTTCTGCTGGATATTTGCGTTCATATTTCAGTGTTGTTATTTATCTGACCAGCTCCATGATCATCCTAAAACCTAACTAATTTTGGTGACGTAGTACGCCGTGACGTCATCTAGCAACTTGCGTATTATGCCGCTTCTTGGTTAACTCTTCTTGTTCTGTTTGCCACAATTTCCGTATCTTATTCTGAATCACTGTCCCTTGTCTACGACGCTACATGGCAATTACAACAATTTGATGTTTACAGCAAAACTGAAGGACCACCAAATCTGAAAATGGAAGTGCAGAATGCTCTTAACCATTAATCTGACAGGCCCCAGGTGAAGACAACATCACAATTTGAAATTAGCAATGCCTTTCAAATATATGGATGAGACTAATTCATCATGTTGCTGAACAAAATCTATGGAAAGTGGAGACACACCTCCTGATATATGCCAATATGTGTTTGTAATCTGAAAGAAATAAGACACCACAGGATGTGATAAACAGAGAAACATGAGTGTATTCAGTCAAGTCTTAAAGATTTTGCTAAGAATCGTGGATAAGGTTTGGAAGAAGATACTACCAGAAAAAAAGAAAAGAACATTTAGGTATTGCAGAAGGAACATTCTGTGTATTTGCTAAAAAAAAAAACATTAAGTGAATCTGTCGCAGAAGTAAACAAAGACCTACATATTTGATGTTTCGGGGAAGGGGCAACTACTTCTGACGATCAGAATCTCCATATCATGCTTGCTCCGAGGCAGAGATTTTATTACTACTAAAATGTTGACTCCTCGTCCTTGACTTGGGTACATAATTACAAGTGGATAATTTCATCTAGTGCATGTGATTTCTGCGCTAGGATGTAAACCAGAAGTTTCTTCTCAGGGTTTTCACCGGTGCAACGGAGTTCGTGCATCTGAGCGAATCAATCCTTAAGTGTTTTGTTTTTCCGTGATTCTTCAAAAAGGCGGACGAGCGTGTGTGTACATAAGGTAAACAAACCGTTTCGACTTTTAAGGCGTGGTCCACGGCATAAGAGACAAGGTAGATGGGGCGGTGCTAGACGCCTCAGGCGCAAATGCTATCGACTGGGCCGCAAGTACACGCGTATTCTATATTGGAATTGTGCCAGCGCTAAACAATGTGGCTCTATTTTGGAAAGCTTGGCATACAGGAACGATATAGTTGCGCTTCGGGAGACGAGACTGGGCTTTAAAAATACACTCCAAATAGCCGGCTTCAAATGTTTTTACAACAGGCAACACCTGGGAATGGCGATTCTGATTCGAGACAGTATAATGGTTTCAGAGCTGGACATGTCCAGGTGGGACAGTGACGAGATACAATTACAGGCTGTTAGAGTTCACTCCGGTCTATCATTCGTGTTGATGTATGTTTATGCCTGTAACGTTAGTGTGGATTCCCATAGATGGCAATGTTTGAGTGACATATTATAAGGGCAAATCATGGAGTAACGTTTCTTCCAACACACAGGGGGAGGAGCTCGAAGTGGCACTTGAAACCAGTGACCTTGTGTATATCAACCGTGGCTTTGTCATCAGGACAGCAAGTCGTCCAGGTGACGAGAACAGTGTTATAGACATGATGTGTCTCCGTCACTCACTACAGTGTGTAGATGGGGTGTCCTAGGGCACCATGGCAGCGACCACCACCCTTGCAGAATATTGGTGGAGAATGGCAGAACCAGGCAACATAAGTCAACAGTCAAGACCTTTAAGCTCCTCTGAAGTCGGAGAGTGTCTGCCTACACGGCGAGGAACCACCAGTCTGCACACCAATAAGCTAGACATGGGGCAACGGATACTCACGCAAACCTCAGGTCCTGTATAACATCACACTGATGTTGGACAACATGATGTCTTCATCCGACATACAGGACTTCACGCTGGAGTTCATAGCCAGCGAACACAAGCAAGCAAGCAAGATCTTTAAGTATGACAGTTCAGGGCAAGATGTGGTGAGTAAAATAAGGCGTAAGAAGCGCAGGAATCATCATGGCAGGAAAAAAAAAGCAGGGAACAGTCACCTTGGTTGAATTGTGAGGTGGAGAAGGCCTGGGTGGATAAGCGTGGTGCTGTAAGGAAATGGCAAAACGCCAAGAAGAACAGAGCTGCCCATCCTAGTTTTATTGTGCCATTGGTAAGAGAGATGGACACCAAACTTAGCTATTTAAAAAAAAAAATTGGTTAAAGTGGTTAAAAGTGAAAAAGTGGGCAGAGTTGTGTCAAAGAATAAGCACAGACAAGTCACCGAAATTGTTCTGGTGACTACATAAAAGTATGAATGGCGTAGTCAAGAATTAGAGCGTTCCTGACTTCCAAAGTGCTGATCTTATCTGGCAGAAGTTTGACGAGAATAAGGGCAAAGCCTTTTTCGAATGCTATCTAGAGCAGAGCAACCAGACAGACAGAGGCCGAAATTTTGCCAAAGCGATTACCTCAGATATGTGTAAGGCCCAGAACATTGCAGTTGAAGACACAGTGACGGTGAAAGAGATCAGGGCTGTGCTTCGACGTACAAGAAACAGCGCACCAGGGCCAGATGGTATAAGGTATGACGACATCAGTATGTGTACCGACAGCGAGCTAGAGCAGTGGTTCTCAACCTTTTTTGGCCCATGGCTCTCTTCACCATATGTTCAGACTGTCGCCCCCGGCCCCCCCCCCCAACCTCTCCAAAATTGTCAGCCTCAAAAAGTGCATTAAAAATAACACGCCTATAATACTGAAAATCCTGATTTTCTTCTGTAGTTGTACATAACCTTAACATGCAAAGATAAATTTTATAGTGTAGTTTTATACAGTTAATGGCAAATGAATATGCTGATGGATATTAAAACTGTAAAATAAAAGCATTTTTATAGTCACAATATTTTATTAAAACACCACATTAATCATACTACAATAATCAAACAGTTAAAACGTCTAAGAATTGTAGCTTAATATACGACACCAGATTGCCAGAAAATTGTGCTTCATCAAACTAAACACCCATTACAAAACCAAGATATTGTATATTCGTAATTAACTTCATTTAAATGAAGATTGTAATAAATGAGAACACTGTGATTGTTTTTCCCGCAGCAATTCTGAAATACGCGGAGGAGTGCTTGAAAGGACACAACGGAGATCATTTTCAACATCTAATCTGTTACGTCATTTCGTTTTAATTTCCAACAGAACTTAAAAGCCTGACTCACAAAGATATGATGACGCAAATGGAAGCAATGCACGGATTGCTTTTTCTGCCACTTTTGGGTAGGAATCCCACATCAAAGGCCAAAATTCCGTGATTAGTTTCTCATCTCCTGCTCCCGAATCATTTTTCAGCTCCAGAAATTCATCTTGACGATCATCAGAAATTTTTTCAAGTGACAATTTGAATGGGTTTCGCACGAAATCCAGCTCATCATCACTAAGTTCAGGAAAATATCGCTCAAATTCATTTTCTAGTGCTGTCAAATGCTGCGAAATTTCATTTTTTTTGCAAATTGTGAAAGTACTTGGTCTTTACCATCAACAAGAGAACGAATTTAAATATTGAGCACAACCCACTACTGGCAACGCCGATCGCATTCCGGTATGAACCTAAGGCCTATCCACGTCAATATGGAAGCACTATACTCGAGTTTCGCCCTTGTTTGAGCTCGTCAGTAGTGCATATCCGTGACCGGATCCGGAAACAGTCCCGGATCACGCGTGTGAAGCGGGTGTGTAACCACGCGGCACACACTGGACACACCAAATCATCACAACAGAACACCACAACGCTACCCATCGTAGGCTATGCTCAAGATTGCCCAATCGCCGCGACCGACGTCCGTCAATCGATGGGACCCGAACGATCAGGACTTCTCACTGGCAAGGAACACCAGGCCTCCTAAATCCAGTGAGCAATAATAAATTGATTATGTGATTGTTTCGGGATTTGAAATTTAAATATTGAGCACAACCCACTACTGGCAACGCCGATCGCATTCCGCCCATCGTCATTTAAGCACGTCAGTAGTGCATGTTCTTGACCGGATCCGGAAACAAACCCCAGATCACTGGCATGTGACGCTGGTGTGTAACTACTAGACCACGCGGTACGCGCTACCAAATTATCACACTCGAATATCACGACGTCACCCATCGTAGGTTATAGCTCAAAATTTGCCCGTTCGCCGCGATTGACATCCGTCAATCGATGTGACCGCAAATGATCAGGTCTTCTCGCTGGCAAGGCACACCAGGCCGCCTAAAGTCTAGCCAGCAATAATCAAATTGATCGAGAATTCGTTAGACGGTGATGCTGTCATTTACAGAGATGGGTCGGCCATTCGACGAGTGAGAAGTTCGTGGGCCTTTACGGCTCAAGCCGGAGGGAGAATTGTAAAGGAGGATTCTGGTGCTTTTGCTTTGACGACAAGTAGCCTGACTATGGAAGTCATGGCAGTAAATAAAGCAATAACATGGCTCGAGACAGACATTAACTAGGGCATGATTCCTTAGCGACTCAATGAGCATGCTCAAGAAGATAGAGATTGCTGTCTCGGGAGCGGTCTCGGCTGGCAAAGATAAGTTTCATTTTCGTGCCAGGACATTCGGGTGTACAAGGAAACGAGCAGGCTGACAAGCTCGCAGGTAAGGCTACTGTGGAAGGTGGACGCGCCATGGACCAGGCTGACATTTTGAATGCTTTACGAGAAGTAAATCGTTCGCAACAACCAAGTCATGACTGAATCCACAACCATGGTCAGGATGCGAGAACAGCACATTAAAAGAGGTGTGGCCAAACAAGAACACTATGCAGGAAGCCAAAGAAGATTGAGAAGCCAATACTGAACTGCTGTCGTTAGCCGCTACACGTTGCGGGATTTACTGAGGAAGGGATCCGAGCACTTATGGTCTGAATGGTTCGATGTGCAATGAGGATGATCTATCGACTAACTAACTACAAGTACCTTAGAAGTTAAAGTGAGTTCGCCTGATGGACGAGGGACATTGGTAATAGGGAAAGCTAATCCACATGCTAGACGCATTAGTCATGCAACAATCATCCCCGTGCACATGTATGGACTACGCTTGATTCCATAGCGCCAAAAACAAAAAAAGGTTTGCTACTGAGACGTAGACACATGGTTTAATGCCCCCCCCCCCCCTACCGGCTCTAATTTCAAACTATGCTTTCCACAATGAATTCTGCATCTCGCCTTCCTATTGAGTTAATGAATTTTGTGTATCCCATTGATTTCCGCCCGCTCCCTGGCCTCGGTGTTAGCGACTTTCTCCGTAATCCCGTATACTCTCGTGAGTAACGTGACGACGGCGAGAATCGGTAGCGGTTCTAACCGCAACGGTAACTTACGGGGTTTATGAGCCGGTCGCTCAGAAACAATGGCAAACTACTGAGCGTAATCTTGCCAAGAAATCAATAATCAGCTGAAAGATGGTGATGTTGACAGCGATGTCCTGTAGATGATATGCAAACATTGATTTCCAGAGAGATTTCCCATCAATACTGCCAAAGATCTTTTCATATAGTCCACTTCTATTAATTCTTTTTTTTCCGGTAGGGTGGGGGGAGAGACTTCTCTTTATCTCCCAAGAACGACCGTGTCTATTATGTTCCCCGAAACTGATAATAACATCATTTCTCTATAAAGTTTTGTCCTCCTGCAGGTCCCAATTCTATGGCAACTTCTTTTTCGTCATTTGTCCAATATTTTCTTTTTTGTTTTTACGCACTTGCGTTGTTAGTTTACAGAAGAGGTGCAGAAATATGCACCCTTTGGCCGACTTCTGTGGGCGTTTGTTGATCGGGTTACGCTTCCTTGTGCCTTCATTGGGCTATTCGAGGTCAAGTGTTGACGTCATCAATGTCCCTCTATCCATTGTTGACACACTAAGTGGCCCGTATACAAGCCGGTCGACCCTCAATGAAAGACGATAGAGGATTCCATCCGTACATAGCGGACACATGACGCTCTGATACTGGGCTCACCCAAGATTTCATCACGTCCTGCATTGGTGTTAACTTCTCTTACCTATATTGAGCACCCGATGCCACTCTTTCGGGGGCCACTTTGTTGCAGTTCGCAGATTTTGGACTTTGATGGCGCCCACACGCTATGTGGTCGAGTGAGCTTCCATCAAATGAATTTGCTAGCCAAGCAACTTTCCATTTGGCTGCCACTGTAGTTTTCCACCTATATTCTTGAGGGAATATATTTGTGGTATTGCACATAGTGACGTTAATTGGATGCCTTTCTTAGTTAAAGAGGCGTACTCGAAGCATGGTTATTTTTGTTTCTAGCATCACCAGTATTTCATTTACTGCTTAAGAACATTTAAATCATTTTTTTTTTAAATTTAGTAAATTGAACGCTAAGGGAAAGGAGATTGAAAAGAAATAAAGGAGAGAGAGAGAGAGAGAAGAAATGAACGCATCTGAGCATTGCATCTAAAGTGGCCTCTCCGAGCTCCCCTGTCGGTGCGGATTTGGACAGTTATGGTGGCCATGATACGATGTGGACGTATGGAAGAAGTGTGGCAAGGGTGTTAGCTGACGCCCGAGGCCTGGTACAGACTTAACTTTGCCCTAGGCCTGTGACATAAGTCACCACATATCCTTCCCTTCCGTTTGTAGGTATTTCTCCCAGATTCTGCTAAGTAATGTGTGCAGTAATCCAGGTGACGTATAGGGTGTATTTTTAATAACTGCAGTATTAGAAAATATTGCCGGACCAAAGTTGTCTGTAAAGCTCATGCAACATAATAGGTAAATACAAAACTTTGAACGGCAATATTTTCAAATACTGCACTTTCATTAATAGTACACCCTGCGTAAGTGTGAAAAACTAAAAAGCTGCTTGGATACCACACACACGTATCAGCAGTTTTTGGAGCTCAGCATGGCCGAACAGATAAGAACGCTCACTTTTAGATCTCCCATGTGCTGATGCCTAGTTCAACCCCCTACACCAATCAGTTGGACTAAAATGTTGACATTTGATAATGGTCTATGCAGAAGTTCAACGTATTCAATACATACTTTCATTTGATCTGTAATGTTGGTGAGAACATTCCACTTACTGTCAGCCCACCAGTTTGATATGTTTCCCTCAGAAAGTGTGTATACATATTGCTCCAGTGGCCAGGCAATAACATCCACTCCGCCCTCTACAACTATCTTTCCTGCAAGTGCCAAACTCGATTCGGATTGCAACAGCAAAAAGTTTGTTCGTGTTCCCCTTGCACAACTCCATTGATCTCCAGGTAGATCAGCTAGCTGACGGCATGTCCCACCTACACTGGCCAATGTTCATGGATCAATTATACTTGATTTCTGGGAACCCAATGGTGTACACCCAGTTTGGGGATATCACCCAACCCATGATCTATCTGTATAGGGCTTATTTTTAATGACTGGGGTTGTTAAAAATATTACCGTTCCCAAGTTTTGTATTCACTCTGGAATTCATGAAACATAAAAGGTAAATACAAAACATGGAACGGCTATATTTTACCTTGCCGATACTTATGCATTCAGTCCGAATTGATCGGACACACTTCGTTTAAAAAATACAATAATTAGTAATGAACAAGTTACATTGTGATTACGGCAAAGATGCATAATTTGCAACTTTCTGATGGCATGTTTTCTATGAATGTTTTGACAGGGTTATCCTTCGCAGTTAGTTGCACATGACATTCCATGTTAATGACATCATCTGCGTGTGGCACACCTCAAATGCATGCTTAATTTTTGTTATTGACTTTCTTCGGTCATGTGATAAGAAGAGAGGCATTGGAGAACATTGTGACAACTGGAAAGATCGAGGGGAAGAGAGGCAGAGGCAGGCCAAGAGAAATGGCACGGAGGAACATCATCAGCAGAGTTGATCCACAACACCAAAGACAGATCTGTGCAGAGCTATGAACGCCTACACCAACTTGCAGGGCATTTCATGATGATGACTGTGCCACACAGCATTAACATTGTTTAACTGATATGCTGAAGATCATTGGTGCTAATGTCTTCTATCACCCTAGGATGCAAAATAGCCAAAGAAATCCATACCTTAACAATGCCATTGTATGAGTACCAGCTGGAGACAGGAAAATGCATACTTAAAAGTTCAGTAAGTGGCAGTCCACAATGTTGGATAGTCAATACAAGCTCAAAGCTGAACATCATGTGGCAGCTCATTTACGGACCACCACTTTCATCACAGACTGCAGAAATTGTGATTTCTTGTCATTTCAATGCTCAAGATGCCTGCAATATCTTGTGTCCATGTTCATGCTGCATGATACCTCTTCCAGGGATCATGCCTTTCATTGTTCTTTTCAATTCACTGACATTTATTGTATGACAACAGAAACATGATATAAATATAAGGAAATTTCAAAACAAATAAGACAACCAATCGAATATTCTGCACTTTTAATGCATTTCTTGAAGTGAAGGTCTAAGAGTCGACTTCCTCTCCTGGCTTGTTGAAGACGTAGGTCAAGCAGCACTTCCCACAGTACTGTCTGTCAAAATGGGAGGCCATGAAAACTCCAGCACCACAGTGTTTGTTGGGGCACTCACGGCGCAGGCGGGTGATTTTACCATTCTCGTCAACCTAGCAACAGAAAGGATTGATAAACATGACTATTGTTAGCTATAGAGATAAAATAACTTTTGGATAGCAGGTAACTGCAAATTAACAGAAAACTCAAGTAGGGAAATAACTGTTCACGATGTCCATAGGTTACGACGAGTCTGGTGTTCAGCTAACCATCATGCAACAGGAACAGTCAGCATCCACACCTACGGAATTCTACTAGCAAAGGCCAAGTACTTGTAGGTTTGCTCCATGCACAATAAATTCTGCTCATAATAAGAGGAATACTTTTGTCCTACTTCTGCCTTTCCTCCTTTCCTTGAGGATTCTTTGTATGCCAGATAGCATGAATATATATATTTATAAAAAGCTTCAGTCAATCAGAGAGTATGTCGACACAAGGTTAAAGTAATGTCCCAGTAGAACATTACTGCTAATGTCTTCTATCACCCTAGGATGCAAAATAGCCAAAGAAATCTATACCTTAACAATGCCATTGTATGAGTACCAGACAATGGCTTCAAAAACAAACAGCTTCTGATCTATTGTTATGAGAAAATGTTCATTTCAAATATACACTTTAATAAATGTACCAAACAAATGTCTTTTTAGGCCGACTGCTCAGTAAATTACAGAGTACATGTGAAATTCATGGATATCTTAAGCATGTCATTAAAGCAACCATCTTCTAATGTATACGTAGATGCAAACAGTTAAATACAGAGCAGAGTCTACCGTACCTTGTAGTACTTCAGTACAGCAAGCTTGACCTTCTTCTTCTTGTGCTTGTTCTTCTTTGGGGTGGTGTAATTCTTCTTCTTGCGCTTCTTGCCACCACCACGAAGTCTCAGCACAAGGTGAAGGGTTGACTCCTTCTGGATGTTGTAATCTGACAGAGTGCGCCCATCCTCAAGTTGCTTACCAGCAAAAATCAACCGTTGCTGATCAGGAGGAATGCCTAATTTAGAAACAAAGTGTCAACAGTAAGCATGTTAGAACTATTATGAAGTATTTAAATATGGCAGAAACATGCAAAAGTGTTACAGAATTAATGTTATTTTCCTCTAGAAGATACTGGCAAACAAGGCTCCAGATCTTTAACAAGGAAAAGATGTTCCTTTACTGTATCTTCCAACACGAAGGACTCATTACCAATGATCAAGTATGAGTTCAGACCAAGGAAGAATACAAACCAATAACAAAACTTAAAATGTATACATGTTCACAAAATACTTATGTGCCAGTAATATCACTGGATGTTTACAGTGACTGTTCCAATAAGAAATTGACAAGAAGCAACAGGTGAACAGTAAAAACTTAAGACTGATCATGGAAAAAAACTGCATCAATGTACATAAAATAATTATTAACCAAAGAACAAAAACTAGGGTTATCAATAAAATATGACTGGGTAAAAGACATGCAGAAGTGAACAAGCTTAATAATATTTAACATGACATAACACTACCAACTGCCAGCTTTATTGAATGTAAAATTACTGAATGTAAATTTGCCAAAAGATCACAACAGCAAAAAATGCTGGTGTTGACTGCAACGTCCTATAAAGGATATGCTTCTAACCAAAAAAAGCACTACCAGCAAAATATATATATATAATAATATAAAACGCAAAAATAGGACAGCAAGGCGATGGATGCAGTGTAGGCAACCATGGTTTGGGAGAGAGAAATGAAAGAGGATACAGACTTGTAGAATGGGCAAAAGAACAAGAAATGGTTGTAGGAAACACCTGGTTTAAACAGCATCCTAGAAGATTATGGACATGGAGGAGTCCAGACAGCAGGATTAAAAACCAGATAGATTACATCCTGATTAGCAAAAGGTTTCGAAATGCGTTAACAGTCGTAAAAACAGTTCCAAATGCAGACTGTTACAGTGATCACAGATTAATTACAGGCACATTGAGGGTAAAGTTAAAGAAAGTCAAGTATACAGCAGGAAACCCTAAATATGACTGGTGCAAATTGAAAACTGACAAAGAAATACAAGATAATTTTAACATAGAAGTAAAGAACAAATTTGATATATTGTCTGATCTAGAGATCCTGTTTCAAGATGTAGATGATCAATGGGAAACGATGAAGAATTCAATCAGTTGCGCAGCAGAAAAAACTATTCCAAAAGTAAAGAAAGTGGGCCGTAAGACATGGATGACTGAAGAAATTTTACAACTAATGGAAACAAGAAGACAGAACAAAAATAATCCTGCCAAATATGAAGAAATTCACAGAAAAGTGAGAACCTTATGTAAGGAGGCAAAAGAAACATGGCTTGAGAAAAATTGCAGAGAAATTGAAAAACAACACAACAGTAACAATGCGAAACTAATGCACAAAAGAATTCAGGAGCTTACTAATCAAAGAACACGTACATCAGCAGGCTGCCTAAAGACAAAAGATGGAAGAGTCATAATAGAAAAAGATCAGATATTACATGAATGGTCAGATTACGTGAAAAACCTGTATGACGACAACAGAGACGAACAGTATGATGTTCAAAATAATAATGAAGGACCAGCAATTTTGAAGATGGAGGTTCAGAATGCTCTTAACCATATGAAATCTGGCAAGACCCCCGGTTCAGACAGCGTCACAACAGAAATGATTAATGCTTTAGAAGAATATGGAATAGATCAAGTTACCAGTCTGCTTAATACAATATATGATACTGGAAATATACCTCAGGAGTTATGTAATTCTGTATTTATTGCAATCCCAAAGAAATCAGGAGCCTTGGAATGTGATCAACATCGAACAATTAGTATAATGAGTCACATCACAAAGATTTTGCTAAGAATTATCATGCAAAGAGTTAGGAGGAAAATACAACCTGAAATAGGAGAAGAACAATGTGGGTTTGTGGAAGGCAAGGGTACAGTAAATGCTGTGTATATACTGAGAAACATAATCGAACGTTCTATAGAAGTAAACAAAGATCTACACCTTTGCTTTATTGACTACACAAAGGCTTTTGATAAAGTGAGACATGTCAACATGATAAGGATGCTTGAAGATCTACAAATTGATGGAAAAGATCTTAGACCTGTAAAAAACATATATTGGAAACAACAAGCTGCCATAAGAGTTGATAATGAAGTAAGCCAATATCAGCCTATTAAAAGGGGTGTGAGACAGGGATGTGTAATGTCTCCAGATCTGTTTTCCCTGTACAGTGAAAGTATTTTCAGAAATATTGAAGATATGGAAGGAATCAACATTGGGGGACGATGCATCAATAACATTAGATATGCAGATGATACAGTCTTGATTGCAGACAATGAACAGGACCTGCAAAATTTAGTAGATGCGATTGTGACACACAGTGAACAACTAGGGTTAGAATTAAATTGTAAAAAGACACAGATTATGGTCGTCACTAGGAAGGACGAAATACCACAATGTAATATACAAGTAAATGGGAATATTCTTCAACAAGTGAGCAGGTACAATTATCTCGGAACAGTAATAACATCTGATGGGAGATGCCTTGAAGAGATTAGAACAAGAATCGCCATGGCAAAAGTAGCCTTTAGCAAGATGAAAAACATATTGACCAATAAAAAGATGTCAATTGAAACGAGAAAGAGAGTGTTGAGATGCTACATTGAGCCTGTACTTTTGTATGGATGTGAAGCGTGGACAATGAGCAGTCAGGCTGAAAAACATCTGATGGCTGTAGAGATGTGGTTTCTGAGGAAAATGCAAAGAATACCATGGACAGCCAGAAAGACCAATGAACAAGTCCTTCAAGAAACAAATGAAGATCGTAAATTGATTAGAGAAATTAGACGTAGACAGTCAAAATTTTTTGGACATGTTATGAGAAGAAATGGATTGGAGAATTTGGTGACAACTGGTAAGATCGAGGGGAACAGACCAAGGGGAAGACCTAGAAGCAAGTACCTGGATGGCTTGGCCTTGTGGCATAGTCGAGACAGAAACACGGAGCTGATCCACGACTCTGGTGATCGGGTGAGATGGCAGAACATGACCGCCCACGCTTACCGGCATGGCACATGATGGATGGATGGATGGAATATTATAATCAGAACTGACTGTCATTGGGCTTATTTTTTTTTTAAAAACTACTACAACTCTTCACCACAGAAACAACAACACCCTCGCCCCAGGACTAGTCATGAATGAAACATCAAGGGTATCCATGACAGGAAGCCTGAATCCCACGTTTCAAAATAAAAACAAGACAAGATAAATATGTTGTAACCAAAACGCTCATCTGAATTAAGTTTGTAGGTGGGTGCACAAATGAGAGACTCCTCTCCTCGGAGTATAACACCACAGAGCACAACCTCATGTCTGTTCACTCTATTAAAAGATAAAACCAGCTTTGGCCACTATCACGTCATTAAAAAATGATTCATGTGCAAAGGGGCGTATTTATTGATTAAAATAGTTTGAGGCTAGAAATAAAGGACCATGGAAGACAAGACTATGCACAGAACTAATGTTATTTTCCTCTATAAGATATTGGCTGGCAATCAAGGCACAAGATCTTTAACAAGGAAAACATGTTTCTTTGCTATATCTTCCAACACGAAGGACTCAGTACCAATGATCAAGTATGAGTTCAGACCAAGGAAGAATGCCAATATTCCACAAACTAATAACAAAACTGCTGTGCCAGTAATATCACTGGATATTTATACTGACTAAGAAATCAATAAAAGGCAACACTGAAGATTGACCATGAGAAGTTAAGGAAAGAAACTACACCAATGCCCATGGAAATACACATGGAATCATAAAAAAATGAATAAGCATATCAATTAAAAATAACTGAGTAAAAGGCTTGTATGAGAACATGAACAGGGCATCAATAATATTTAACATTTGGAATATAGTGTAAACATCTTCCCATGTAATATAAAATATAATTGGATATTTATATTTATTGTAAGAATTTTTTAAAAACTACTACAACTCTTCACCACAGAAACAACAACACCCTCGCCCAAGGACTAGTCATGAATGAAACATCAAGAGTATCCATGACAGGAAGCCCGAATCCCACATGTTTCAAAATAAAAACAAGACAAGATAAATATGTTGTAACCAAAATGCTCATCTGAATTAAGTTTGTAGGTGGGTGCACAAATGACCGACTCATCTCCTCGGAGTATAACACCACAGAGCACAACCTCATGTCTGTTCACTCTATCAAAAGGTAAAACCAGCTCTGGCCACTATCACATCATTCAAAAATGATTGATGTACAAAGAAGAATCTGCAAAGGGGCGTATTTATTGATTAAAATAGTTTGAGGCAAGAAACAATGGACCATGAAAGACAAGACTATGCATAGAACTAATGTTATTTTCCTCTATAAGATATTGGCTGGCAATCAAGGCACAAGATCTTTAACAAGGAAAACATGTTTCTTTACTATATCCTCCAACACGAAGGACTCAGTACCAATGATCAAGTATGAGTTCAGACCAAGGAAGAATGCCAATATTCCACAAACTAATAACAAAACTGCTGTGCCAGTAATATCACTGGATATTTATACTGACTAAGAAATCAATAAAAGGCAACACTGAAGATTGACCATGAGAAGTTAAGGAAAGAAACTACATCTATGCACATGGAAATACATATGGAATCATAAAAAAATGAATAGGAATATCAATTAAAAACAACCGAGTAAAAGGCTTGAATGAGAACACGAACAGGCATCAATAATATTTAACATATGGAATACAGTGTAAACTTGTTCTTCCCCTGTAATATAAAATATAACTGGATATTTATATTGATTGTAAGAATTAGAAATCGACAAAATTACATCAATCCACACGCAAAATTCAGTCAATCACTATAAATAGTGTTTGGACTACACTTTAGTTCAAAGCAAGCGAGCAAAAAAAAAAAAAAAAACATCAATGCAGATTAAAAGTGATAACCCAAAAATATAGGGTTACCAATTAAAAATTAAACCAATGAGTGAGAACAAAAACTGCATAGAGGGAAAAAACTACTGCAGTATGATAGAAAGTACTTTTACAAACCTTCTTTGTCCTGAATCTTAGCCTTGACATTTTCAATTGTATCACTAGGCTCAACCTGAAACACAAGATACATTTCATTAAAATCTATAGCATCATTGCAGGTAACATATTTTTGGTTTGAACTCAAGCGTAGTTGTCCATACACACAACTACTAGTAGTGATGGACTGAATTTTGCTTGTGGATTTTATTTTTAGTGTTGCATATCCCTTATAGGACGTTGCAGTCAACACCAGCATTTTTCAGCTGCTGTTGATGTACTAGGCAAGATTACGCTCAGTTTGCCATTGCTTCCTGAGCGACCGGGTCACATACCCCCGTAAGTTAACAACGCGGCGAGAACCGTTACTGATTCGTTCGCAGGTTACATTACTCATGAGAATATACGGGATTACGAAGAAAGACGTCAACCCCTATGTTGTGATTTAACTTTCCCTATTAACAGTGTCCCTTGCCAGATGAACCCGCTCCAACTTCAGAGGTACTTGTAATTTACGTCTCCAAGTCAACATTTTAGTCCAACTGTCCGGTGTAGGGGTTGAACCCCTGACCTCAGCATTAGCACACCGGATGGTTAAGAACACACGATGTACCCATTCGACCATGCTGACCTCAGTAACAAATATGAATGCCAGCTAATTAAAATCAATCGTAACAGTTCACACGTTTACCTAATTTTTCAAAAAACTATGACATAATGACATATTTCAACATTTATTCCTTTAAAGATTACATGAACTCAAACCTCTTTACCGTGAGAATTAAACAGACCACTACAGTATTAATGTGAGTTCTGTATGCTAGATGTACAATAAAACTAACTACTGAAATATAAAAGAAAAAAATGCCAAACATTTCGATGACATACCTCAAGTGTGATGGTTTTGCCCGTGAGGGTCTTGACAAAAATCTGCATGATGCAACCTGGAAAAGCAAGAGAACTTAGAATTTAAAAAAATGCTATCAGAATTTTCTGAACATTAGATAAATAAATACATGACTCAGAAAATAACTGCTATTACCAATATAATTTTCCATTGCAATTTAAGGTGTGGCAAGGAAGAATGACAACAAACCCATAATAAGAAACCTGGTTTTTCAGAGAAATACAGCCAAGTGGAATGGTCATATAACTGACCAAACCTAAAGATTAAGCAATCATGACATGTATTTAAAAAAATGACCATTATTTCTAATCACAGAAAAGGTCTGGCAGTACTTTACAATGCACTGAGAATTCTCAATAGCTCAAATATGCAAACTCAAACACTGCTAAGAATAAGATTGTGATCGCAGAGAGCAATAATGGAAGCAGGATCAGGATATCACCAGCATAATGCAACTAGCCAGCCTGAGTGCCCTACAATTGACTTAGGTGTTTAATGACTCTCCATAGATCCTGTCTGTGGTGTTATGGGTCAACTGATAATATTCCTCCATGCCACTATGTCCATCCAGCGTAATTTCTGCTGGTCTGCTTATTTTCCCCACTGATCTTTCCAGTTGCCATGTTCTCTAATGCTCCCTTATTTGACCAAAGTGTGGTTTGTCTCATATAGTTGTAAATGATCTGGTTTCTTTTAATGTCAATCTTTGATAAATACTTTGACAGTCCAAGGTAAACTAAGTGACTAAAAAGCAACGCAAAATGAACCACCCACAATATCAGTTACGAAAAAGTCTGAATGTAACAAGAAATCTACCTCTGATGTCAGAGGGTGTTCACCTGATGATGGTGAGGGACACTGTTAGCAGAGAAATCTAATACACACAAAATGTAGTCCAGCTACTACTAGATGTGCGTATGGACTATGCTTGATTTCAAAGCGAGCAGGCGCAAAAAAAAAAAAAAAAAAAAGCAAGAAATCTAATCTAAACTATGACATACAGTACAAAGAGTCAGCTAAAGAACAACATTCCCTGTTCACACAGTCCCAAACATCTTTTAACACTGCAACCCCAAATCAACTGTGTTTTTACCAAGCCCCAAGAAATATTTCAATATAATCAGAATTGACTATGACATTGGCCGTCATTTGTTTACTCTTCACCACATAAATCTAGACCCATGGTATCCAAAATAGGAAGCCAGAATCCTACATGTTCCAAAACAAAAACATGTAACCAAGACTTGATCTGAATTAAGTTTGCAGGTGCACAAATGACAGCTGACCCCTCTCCTCAGGGTATAAATAATAATACAAAGTCTTAGATCACAGATCTGTTCACTCTTTCATGAGACAAAACTTGGTCACTATTCACTATACTATCTTCTTCTTCTTCTGCGTTCATCCAGAGTTTTTTGAGTTCATCCAGAGTTTGTTGAGTTCATCCAGAGTTTGTTGAGTTCATCCAGAGAGATGTGATTGCGTTGTGCCTATTTACAGCAAAGCTGCGTTCTTGCGCCGTTAGGCCGACACATCCGACTTCTGCGGGCATTTGTTGACTGGGTTAACCATCCCGGGGATTATACTATCTATTAAGTTGCATGTCCTTCACAGGATGTAGCAGTCAACCCCAGCATTTGCTGCTCGTGATTCCTGGGCAAATTTTACGTTCAGAAGTTTGCCATTGATTTCTGAATGACCGGCTCCTATACCTTTTTCGAAAAAAAAAAAAAAAAACAAGCACCGCTGTGTTTCGAACCTGTGTATACAGGCTCACAAACCGCGTTTGCAAGCCCTCAGCCACAGAGAATACTATACACCAGTGAAAAATGATTCATGTACAAGGAGGAATCTGAAAAGGGGCAGATTTATCAATTAAAACAGATGCCCTTTCTGTTTGGAAACCATGTATCATGGAAGACAAGTGGGTATTTTATAATTCTCCAAGTTTTCAACAACAAAATTTTAAAAGATAAATATACTAGAGAGATAAGAATGAAATTCAACAGTACTGTAATTACAAGCAAATATTACTTTTGTTAAATAATTGTGCATTAAACAGTAAAAACATGATATAATAAGTTTTTAAGTAAACAAGTTGGCATTAGAGCATCTAGGTCAGAAAAAGATCCATATTCAATTATGAAGTGAACAAGTAACATTCTTAACCCTTTTACTCCGGCCCGGCCGAACAAATGGCCGTGACGTCACCACACGGTCTTAACGAAAAAGACGAATTGGCAGATTCCTTAGGTCCCGTTGTAAGAACTGCTTTGATTGGTTTGCTTTTAACAGTACAGACCAATCAAATGCTTCCTTGCATTTGTCAGCCATTTTAGCTTGAAAATGGCCATTTGTAGCGTGATTCAAACAAGCGGATATTATTTTGTGCTTTATTTCCGAAGTAACCCATTTTTTCGTGGACTTTTTATTTTTAAAATGGCCAGCTTTGAACCCGACTAGCTCTGATAGCTTTTTTGACAGTTCAGGACTGTCAGATAATGACTTTAGTGATACAGAAAGTCCCATTAGGATTTCGACCTCGTGTCCCGTGGTTTTGTGTATTGGGAATAAAGAGGATCGTGTTCATCTATATCTATTCATGGCGCTATATCTATTCATGGTGATGTCCGGACCAAACCACGTCACCAGATAGCCCACCTATTACAAATGTAAAAAGGGACTTCCTGGTTATTTTTTTAACCATAAGTGTTTAAAATTATTCTAAAGTGGTATAGGTATTCAATGAGGAAATTTTAGGTAAGTACCATTTTTTTAAAAATATTTAGTACCAATTCATACATAGTGGTACGAAATATTTTTTTCACAAAATACAAATGTTACCAAATTTGCATAAACATGAACAAAACAACTTCAACCATACGCAGAAATAAACTTTACTATATCCTCTTTAAGAATACATATACTTTTATATACATATATAGGGTTCTTAATATTTTGTTTTTAATTTTCAAAATTGTCACTTGTCATTTCTGTACTCCATAAAAAAATGACTCCATCTTCTTCAGAGGGAAAGCTAAATTTGACCCAATGTTCCGTAATAAAAGGGTTAATCTGGAACGATTTAAATGAAGGAAGTGTCTATTCATAGGGCACTATGTATAAACAAAGTGTTTATGCATAGGGCTCTATGTATAAATAAAGTGTCTATTCATAGGGCACTACGTGATTTGCCAAGTCACGTGATTTATCGTCAGTTTGTGGCTATATTACATATTTTCGTTGATTGGAAAATGTGTCGTCAGTAGCATAATTGATAGTGCGCCCGCCTGATGAGCGAGATCTCGAGGTTCGTTTCCTTGCCGGATAATTTTTTTTTTTAATTGTTCAGCAATTAATTGGAACAATGATGTCAGATGTCATCGTTCGTTTCCTTGCCGGACAATTTTTTTTTTTAATTGTTCAGCAATTAATTGGGTGAAAGTCAATCCTTTATCTCTTTGGGTATTTAGAATTGTGTTGTTTAAAGTGAGTGTAAGTTAGTTAGTCTTTCTTCTTGAGTCCTGACTTTACTGGACTTAGGTATCAGTATAGAGCAGGGTAGGTGGTCGCTCGCTTCTATAATCCCCAAGGACACTCCATTTTATGTCTGATGCCGCCTCTTTTGATACAAGTGTCAGGTCGATGGCCGTGTCAGGGTGCAAGAGCAGTGCCCTGCGTGTTCTCTACTGACCTGTCCCACTCTTTGGAGCGTGCACTGGAGGTGGAAGCACTTCTCCACCTTGCTAAGCATACACTTTGAATCTGTAATGAATACAACGTGTGTTGCAGTAGTCTCCTCTAGCCACCAGAATGCCGCTGTTACTGCCTCCACCTCCATTCACCACCCAGGTGTAATAGTACAGGGGTCAGAAGTCCAGGAACCCATGCGCAGTGCAACCTTACGCTCACAAAGGACTGCCGCAACCCATCTAACAAGGCAAGGGCAGACCTCCATGCCCAACAGTGTGTTTATTAACCGATTATACCTAACCCTGTTATATGCATCCTTCAGGTACCTGGGGTGTCCACTAAACCTCGACCAGTCCCAACTCTCTCTGCTTATGCAAGATTCCCCACTCACATATATATTTATCAGGTTCCAGCTGTATCGGCCGATTTGTATGCGCATTCCCTGCACCTCTTTACTCTCCTGACCCCAACCAGTACAGTAAGTGTACAGAAACACAAGTTAACAATTCTTAAACTCGCCTGGGACATAATTATTTATATTGGGGATACCAATCTGGAAAATTATTCTTGATATTTAAACAGCCATACATCAACTAAGTATAAAGTATCGATTCATAGGGCCCTATGTATAAACAAAGTGTCTATTCATAGGGCCCTATGTATAAACAGTGTCTATTCATAGGGCCCTATGTATAAACAAAGTGTCTATTCATAGGGCCCTATGTATAAACTCTCCCTTAAATGAAACATTCAAAATGTCCTCCTTTTTGTCTTATTATGTCCTTTTGGTGCCCACGTATCTGGCAACCCTACTCTCATGGTGATTGAGCCCTGTCGATTGTCTTCTTGGTAGGCAAATGCACTTCTTTAAACCACTAATTTAATAATTATAATATACCATTGAGCTTTGTATTCTCCACATCATCCACGTCATAAAATGACCGAATGCAGTAAAATAATTTTCCGTGCTTGAAACATTGCTTCAAACCAACTTGATATTTGGTTACAAAAGCGTCCCAAGAGACATGAAATGGAATATTGCTTGGATAGCAAATCCATTACGTGGAAAGTCCGAACCAAAAGCTTGCTGTGTGGGCTTCATAAAAGGTGGAAAAAGTGTCCTAGTGGCGCGAAATGGAATATTGCTTGGATAGCAAATCCATTACGTGGAAAGTCCGAATCAATAGCTCACTGTACGGATGTCATCTGCAGACTACATTCTTCTGGTTTCCGGAAGAACAGCTTATGGTGAACGGAAGGCCAAATATACGGAAGTAAGGCTAAGCAGCCATGTGCAGGACGTGACGATTCCTTGGGTGAGCCCAGTACCAGAGCACTGGTGTGTGTCGGCTCTGCAAGTATGGAAGCCTCCTTGGATGGCGGGGAATGCCCATGGTCTGCCCCTGCCTTCCCTTGAGGGCTGACCAGGATATCTTTGGCTGTTTCCAAACACCACAACAGTGAGAGTCAAACGTCCTAAGAAACCCCCGGGAAGGTTAACCCGGTCAACAAATGCCCGCAGACGTCGGCCTAACGGCGCAAGAACGCAGCTCTGCTGTAAACAGGCATAACGCAATCACGTCCGAAAAAAAAAAAAACTCCGGATGAACGCAGCAGAAGAAGAAGAAACCAACTTGATATAGATCAAGAACCGGCAGTAAAAATACACTGTCCACTCAAATCAAACGATTTAGTGTAAACCACTAACTGCACTTAGCACTACAGACTACAGTCTACACCGACACACCGTGTCGAGTGGTTCCAGTCCAGGTGAGATTGGTGGTTCACCTCGCGTGCAGCAATCACTAACACCTTAATAAACAAATGACAAGCTCCAGCTGAAACGTAATTTTCAATTATTAACTAATATGTTTATTTATATTTTAATGCTGTCGCTTACCGTAAAAATGTTACATCAACTAGCACGTCAAAAAATTAAAACAACCATGCAACAACTGCCATTCGGATAAAGGTTCGCAAACCGGAAAGACATTGTTAGCGCATGCTGCACATAAAATATCCTCCAAGCATGTCTTCTCACGTATTATTCATCAATAGTGCAATCAAACAAATGCAATGTTTCTTTAAAAAAACCATAAAAATATAAAATAATATGTTGTTAATTTCTAAACATTGTGTCGAACAAGTAATAACATATTAAATTAAGTTATAAATAATGTAGTTGAATGGATTAGAGAGTACTTTTGCCGCTAATTTTATATTCGTATTATAACAGATTTAAAATAAAATCATCTTGATTATCACTGTCGCTTTCAATAAGTCAGACATGGGGCAACGGATACTCATGCAAACCTCAGGTCCTGTATGACATCACACTGATGTTGTCAACAGGATGTCTTCATCCGACATACAGGACTTCACGCTGGAGTTCACAGCCAGCGAACACAAGCAAGCAACTATCGTTTTCCAAGAGATGTATTAGTGTTAGTTAGTTAGTTAGTCGCAGTTCCAACTTCACAGCAACGGGTCGTCCCCATTATGCTCCGTTCCTGTGCCAGTGAATATCACACAAAACGCTCCCCACTGCCCAAGGTGAAAAGTGGAAAAGACAGGAGTCTTGACAAACAACAGCCCGCACAGATACACTGTGCATAATGCCGCCGCCAGAATGTCAACACAATAGACCCCCACAAACACCGAGTTCATTTCTGATGGAATCGGCAGTCATTTTCCCATCTGGATGTTTCCTAGATGTTCACCCACACAGTCCACGAAATACAGTTCATCGTCGATGGTAGTGGCAGTCAACCAGAAGCCCAGCAGCCACGCATTTCTGCATAAGGCAAAAACCGGTCAACTCTGGGACATAGCCATCTGCCATCGCTCCGAACATGCAGTCAAGTTCCAAAAAAAAAAAAAAAAAAAAACCAACCTCGGGCAGATTCAAAAGCATTTCACACAAAACTCACAGCTCACAGTGTCGCGCCACGCACTCACTCAGTAGCAGGGCGACGGAACCATGAAGCCTCCTTAGTCGCCTTTTACGACATGCGTGGTAGGCTACAGTGTTGCTATTCTTTGCTTCCCTTATGGGCCCCGGCAACACACGGGATGTATTAGGGTGCTGATATGTAACATATGTCCCCAATTTGTGCCTTTGTTTTCCTCACTACGTGCTGTCAAAACGCTGTGTATCATGTGGCAAGAGAAGGTCCACCAGAGAGACGAATGGAGACGGATTGTATCTGCAGCAAAGAACCTCAATGGCTCGGAACGCTGAAGAAGAAGAAGAAGAAGAAGAAGAAGAAGAAGAAGAAGAAGAAGAAGAAGAAGAAGAAGAAGAAGAAGAAGAAGAAGAAGAAGAAGAAGAAGAAGAAGAAGAAGAAGAAGAAGATCATGTGGAGGCTTTGGTGGTGAAGGCCGGTAGGGGACTAAATGCATTGAGGGCGATGGCAGCAACCGGGATAGAACAGAGGATGTTTTACAGGCTCTTTCAGCAGTTATTAATATCTGTCATTGAGTATGGTTTGGGACTGCTGACAGTATGTATATATATATATATATATATATATATATATATATATATATATATATATATATATATATATATATATATATATATATATATATACATACATATATATCTTCTTCTTCTTCAGCCTTCCGAGCCATTTAGGTTCTTTGCTGCAGATACAGTTCGTCTCTCTGGTTGACCTTCTCTTGCCAGTTGTTGATTCCAAGTGCTTGTAGGTCTGTATATATATTATCTCTCCACCGTCCTCTCACTTTTGTCTGGATTTGTAATGATAGTCTATGTTCATCTTTCCATGGGGCTCGCTCTGGAATAGTTGTTAGGGGGATACCAACTGTGGTCAGATCGGTGGTTTCTCTACAGAGGCGTTTGGCCTGTGGATAAAACGGTTATATGCTAAATCTCATAATTTTCCCTCAGTTGGTTACTGAGATATGGAATTTTATATTGGGGCAGAAAAAATTATCAGACTATACAACGGTATGATTTAGTCCAAGGGAGGCAACCTTCTCTTTCATAGATGTTTGGTTCTATAGAGCCTAAATATTTCATTTTCAAAGCATCATTTTATAGTTAGAAATACTTTGATTTCTTAAAATCTGCGATCAGAATCTAGATAAAACTCTTTGAATATAAGTAAAACTTATAGAATGCTGCACATCTGCTTGTAACGTATGGTACAAATATTAACGAGCTTACATCAAGTTCCCTGTAGTTGAAATTGTAATGTTTACATTTATGAACGGGACTGAGATTTTTGATTTTCTCTTGAAGGGGAAGTGGTATGGCCGTAAAGGCCCGCCAATCCCTATAATTTTCTGAATATATTGTACTAGCTGGCCCAGCCCCTGGCAGGGATCTATCTATCTATCTATCTACTATCTATCTATTTGCCTGCCTGCCTGCCTGCCTATCTATCTACCTACCTACCTGTCTGTCTGTCTGTCTGTCTGTCTGTCTGTCTGCGGTGGAGATGGTCCCACAGCATATACTACCGACGGAGTGTGATGTGTTAGGCTTTCACAATGGAAGGTAAGAGGGATGATTTCATTGCAACTGGTTTTATCCCAGATAGCTGGATCCCTTTCCACAGAGGGAACTGTCAAAAGCGTCGCACAGAGCACACACACTACGGCCCCACTGGAGTCTCCCAGAAAATGACACCCATGAACCGGATCACTGTGTCCCATAACAAGCCCATTTCTTTCGGAGCGGGAGGCCAGCGGTTTAACCACTACACCACGGAGACCATCTCGGTCCACAAGGAGATGTGGTGGCCAGTTTACTTTCCTCGTCACATTTCATACCCACATCATGTCTCTATTCACAGCTCTACTATTTATTGTGAGGCGTTGGAGGTCACCTTTAACAATCCTATTCTCCAGAGAGCACCACAAGACGGACGCTTTTTCTGGGTTAATGACGGCATTCATCTCCGTACACCACGCCATCACTTTGTCCAGTGTCGCCTGCATCTCCTGGGCTGTTTGATTTCTGTCCCTCCCCTGCCTGTATGCAAGAACATCATCTGCAAATGTTAGTATCCTTCCAGCCCCTGGAGCTTCGAGGCTGGCAATCTTGTTTCTTATACACATTGAAAAGCACAGGGAAAACTGCTGACCCCTGTGGTAGTCCTGCGGCTATGATTCACGGCTCAGAGGTCCATGTACCCAGCCGGATTGATTAATTGATTGATTGATTTAGGAACCGACATCACAGCATTCGGGACATTCCCATAAGCGTCCGTCCCCATCCTCAGCAGCCAGCGAAGAGTTCCACGACTAATAGTTCCAGTAGCAATCTGATTATATGTCCGTCTCGCCTTTCCTCTGAGCGTCGAGCGTCGGCCAGATCCCCTCGTCACACCTCGCTGCCTCAGTCTTACCAGATCATGGTGCTCCATTTGCTCTTCCGAGGTGTACACTTGCTCCCACAAGGCCGCAACCACGTCTGCTTTGTCATGCATCAATACTCCACCAAGGTTTGCCGAGCTAGCCAATCTGTCCGCCTGTTCATTCCCCAGCACACCGGCATGCCCCGGAGAAAAGATCCAGGTGATGCTTGCTACCCGTGACCTCGGAGGCGAAGCTAGCCATTCTGTATGAAGCCTGCCTGTCCTCACCTTCCTCAGCATGCTTTCTGAGTCAGTTACAATCACAATGTGTGTATGTATCTTGTTCTCCATCCAGCGAAAAGCTGCACTGACCGCCTCCACCTCCATTCTAAGCTAGATTTGTGGCATAATACGCCAGGCTCTCCTGCACCAAACGTCGACCATTAGCCTTTGCTAAGAACCCCCAGGCACTTCTCCTACCTCCAAGAGCATGATTGGTTGCCAGACTCTGGAATTTCTAGGTCACACCATCACCCCAGGACAAATTGTCCCAGAGGAAAAGAACCTAGAGAAAATCAGAAGTGCCCCAAGGCCAAAAACGAAGAAAGATATGCGATCTTTTCTCTCGTTGTGTGGGTTTTACCAAAAATTAATCCCACATTTCACTGAACTGGGAGCTCCATTAACGGAAACCTTGAAAAAGGGATTCCCGGACCAAATCATTTGGACACCAGAATGTGAGAGTGCCTACAGTCTGTTGAAGGAGGCCTTGGTCAGCAAACATGTGTTACAGCTCCGGGACCTTTCCAAACCATTTGTGTTGAGAACGGATGCAAGTGGGGTTGGAATTGGGGCAGCTTTGTTACAGGAAGGGAAAGACGATGCTTCGGTTTTAAAACCTGTGGCATACGCAAGCAAGAAACTTCTCCCGGCTGAGAGGAATTATTCGACCGTCGAGAGAGAGTGTTTATCTCTAGTATGGGCCGTACACAAATTCCAGCCCTATTTGTATGGAGTTAAGTTTCGAGTTCAGTCGGATCATCAACCATTGATGTTTCTGACAACTTCTCAGAAGCTCAACGCCCGTTTGATGCGGTGGTCGTTGCTACTTCAGCCATACCACTTTACAGTGGAGTATATACCTGGGAAGGAAAATGTTGGAGCTGATTTCTTGTCAAGACATCCAGCTCCGGAAGAAGAGGAATAGATCATCTGGATCGAACCTCCAAGGAGAAAGAGTTGCTGCGGACTACTCTCTTAGGAGGGGGCCTATGTCACGAAAAAAATAAAAAAACTTGATGTTTCGATCGATGACAGAAAGACGTGAAGGTCGTCTACCAAAAACCGACAAACCCCTTTGATGAGTGGGAGAATGTGGAATAAACAAGTCGCGAAAACTGTCTGCACACTGTCGGCATTTTTGTATGATGTGGGTTGTTCGAGAAACGGACAATAGCGCCATACGTCTGCCATGCGGTAGTTAGCCTTTGAAGTGTAGACGAAATGTCTGAATACACGTCGGATGGATTCTGTGATGTGGGAAAAAATTCCCTGGTTCACAGGCAGACAAGACTTTTGTTGTACGAGACAAAGGATTCCCAGATGAAAGCAAACTAGACAGGGGGGTGATTCCACACTGTCTAAAATAGAGGGAGAAAACCAGATTCTGGACTGTACAGCGTCTAGATAATTTGGTGACGTCACTCAAGCCTCGAAATTAAAACTAGTTGAGGTAAACAAAGTTGAGTTAGTCGCCCACAAGTTCTGAAGTGATGAGGAGAGGAACGGCATTCTCTGTTGTGTTATAGAGCGAGATTATAATGTCAATTTGTTGATATAGATATATCGGCGGACATCGATCCAGTCTGTGATTATATAATCTCCATCTACAACGAGAATTGCTATATGGTATTCTATTAATCATATTTAGCTTAGTTTATGATTAGTGATAGAGTGTATGATAAGTGCGGTGATAGAAAGTATCATAGGAGCGTCGGCACCAGTAGCCAGTTGTGTAGTTTAAACTAGCCTGTGTGATATATTATTTAACTCAGGGAGTTAAGGCCAATGTAGTGGGACACTGTTTAGAGAGATTGAGGATGGTGGGGAGGGATGGGGAAAATGTGAAATGGTAGGATCTTCCAGTAGGGCCTCTGCTGAGTTTCTACCCCTTTCCTTTAATCTTTCCTTGTTTTACCATGACTCAGATAATGTGATGAGCTATTTGGCCGTATGACAGAGTTCGGTTCTCTGTTATAGAGCTGAGTGCTGCTATCGGCCTACATTCACCTAATGAAGATAAGAATTGAGTTGCTCTCACCAGGGTGTTCTATTCTACAGGTTCCATCTGGGTGTGCTTCGATATTCCACAGTGAAGCTATAAACACAGTTATTGAAAATGATGGCTTGCAAACAGAAGACAGAGATTTCTGAGAGGCATCTTAAATTGGGTTTATACCCCAGTTGGTCTGCGGGATCCTGGCTTCAGATGAGAAGGACATGCTAATGATATGTGTGTTTATTAAGTGATAGCTTGATCACTGAACAGTCAGAACATTATAGATAACACGGATACCAGGAACACTCATATAACTATATACATACCTGGAACATTTAGATTGTGTTATTGAGATGGGGAATCTGTTATAACCAGTGACAATAGACCAATTAAGATTTCCCAAATAACGGTAACGATAGTGATAGAATTCTGTGATTAACAAACAGTTAATAGCATAGGAGATTCACAGAGTATAGGAAATTGAAGCACAATGTTAGACAGAGTTCGACATGGATGTCCAAGCATCCTAATGGTTCGAGAGACAACGGAGAAAGTCGTCACGTGACCGGAGAAGCATCACCTGGGTGAGGCTGTCTGTCCGGAATACATGGTGCTGGTGTGTGCTCAGCACAATGATGAGAATGACTTTGCTCCTGGAAACACTGATCTGAGTCTATATACACCTTAGAATATACGACACACATTCTACACCTTATACACACACACATTTCTCCCACACATACTCTTTGCTTTAATAAATTTCTTGTATTTATTTGTTGAAGCTAGAGTTGTCAAGTATGTTATGTTGGGGAAGAATGAGAGGGGCATGATCCAGGGGTGAGTAAGAGTGAGAAGAAGGTGTCTTTAGACTGAGGGAGTGCTGTGGACGGAGTCTGGTGGATATCTCCAGGATAGTGATATTGAATTAAAATAAATGTGGGTGTTGATTCCCCTCATTCCAGGGACGACACTAAAGTAATAAAGCATAACTACTACGACAGCACGTTAGACTTATTGTTGTGATGTCGCCCACATCTCAGCTGGTCAAGATAGAACAATAAGAGACATCACGGTCGACCCTCAAGGGAAGGCAGAGGCAGACCATGGGCATTCCTTCGCTATCCAAGGAGGCTTCCATAATTGCAGAGCCGGCACATATTGCTCTGAGTCTGGGCTCACCCAAGGAGATGCCTCGTCCTGCTCATGGCTGCTTTAGTTCCTCACTTCCATGTGTTGGGCTTGCCACTGGTCGCTCAATCACACACCAGGAACGGTCAGTCTACAGGCGACATACACTAGGTAAGCTTTCGCTTCGGACTACACAATGGATTCGCTAGCCGTGCGTTCCATTTCGTGTTATTGAGAAATTTTTCCACTTTGTTTTTCCACCTTTGTCTACACTCTCTGTGAGTTAGATACAGACAGTTTTCGTAGCCATTTCATACGACTGGGGCACTTCTTCAACCTTTTTGTACTCGCTCACGAGGTAGGCTACATGTGCTGCCGGCTCAGCACCTTACCTCCGTATAGCAGTGAGCGAGAAACGGGCTGGCCCTCTCATCCGGGGATCCCTCATATTCCCCAGCTGAGAGCCTTCGGACAAGTATCTGAACTGGGCATGTAGCGTGCTCAGTATCTCCTCCGTTTTTCTGTAGGTGAGTATCGGCCAGGCTCTCTCATCCAAGGGTAGTAGCTTAGAAGCGTTCAGCTACATCTCTCAGATGGAGGCCTTTTGTAAGTGTCTGGACAAAGTTTGTGGCTTCGTGCGCCTGAGTTTAAATTCTGACTGCTATCCTCAGTCTACCTGCAGAGCAGCAGGTTGTGTCTCTCTTAGTCTGGTCCCTATCCCAAGAGCTGTCCAATATGTAGTTTATATCCATTGTCACCGCGCTTGGGGTCGGTGGGACACAAATATGAGTCCATGAAACGTAGTTTTGAAACACAAAGAAATCTCTTCACGAGAAAGTTTGCTGAAAAAGAATCTGTCACTCTTACAAGCTACAACATTGTGTATAAGATGGCAGAACGAGGAAAACAGTTTACTGATGGCAACTTCATCAAAGAGTGCATTATGGAAGCAGCAAATGACTTGTGCCTGAGAAAGCCGATTTGTTTGGAACTATCGGCCTTACGGCAAGTTCAGTTGTGCGAAGAACAGAAGAATTTGGAGAGAACATAGTGCCACAGATACTCGAGAAAACTAGGAACGTGTTATGGTATTCTCTGGCGCTGTATGTACTATGAGTCTACTGATCTCTCGAGTACGTCACAACTTCTTGTGTTTATTTGTGGTGTCAATTTGGACTTTCAGATAACGGAAGAGTTGGTATCCGTTTGTAGCATGCATGGAACAACAACAGGAAAAGACATTTTAATGGAAGTGCAAAAGGTATAACTTTCAGTGGAATCAGCTTTTATGGAGGAAAAAACATGACTGGAATGAGAAAGATTATGATGGTACAGATCAGGTCTCAGTTGGAAAATTTGCAAATTCCGTGCCCTCTGTTCATACACTGCATCATACATCAGCAAGCACTCTGTGACATTACTTATGTACTGAAACCAGTCGTTTCTGCTGTGAACTTCATTCGGGGATATGCACTCAATCACCGTCAGTTAAAGGCGTTTATTGTAGAAATTGATTCTGACTTCTGTGACTTGCCTTATCACACATCAGTAAGTGTGGCTCAGCTGCGGTCAAGTCCTGTTTCGTTTTTACAAGCTCCGAAACGAAATAGATGTTTTCCTCACTGAAAACAATAGAGCTGATCCACAGCTGCCATATCCTACTTGGCTACCAAAGTTGTCAATTTTGATCGACATCACATCAAACATGAATGATTTGAATTTGAAAATTCAGGGAAAGGATAATCTCGTCTGAGATCTCTACAGAATCATCAAAAGGATTTCGGAGAAAGCTGTCATTGTTTGTAATACAACTGGAAGGAGAACACGTTTCTAATTTTCACTGCTTCAAAGAGTTTTGCGCTACAATCGCCGAAGATGTCAAACTCGATTTTAATATCAGTCCCAAAGAAAGGAAAAGACCTGGAAGAACCAAATGGCTATCGACCTATCAGTCTACTTAGCTATGTAGGAAAATTAATGGAACGCATTATCAATAGCAGGCTAACATAGCATCTGGAAGAAAACAAACTCTTAACACCACACCAAGCAGGATTCAGATAGTACAGATCCACTGACGATCAAATAACCTATATAGCTCAGGAAATAGAGGATGCCTTTCAAGAGAAAAAGCACACACTAGCGGTTTGGATAGATATAGAAAAAACATTTGATAAAGTATGGAAGGAAGGACTGAAAGTAAAACTGGAAAAGATGCATGTTTGTGGGAAAACGTACAAATGGATCAGCCACTACCTTGAGAACAGAACTGCCAGGACAAAAGTACAAGGACAAACCAGCAAAATGATGCTGTTGGAGCAAGGTGTCCCCCCAAGGAGGAGTTATTTCACTAACATTATTCCTAGCATATATAAACGACATCACGGAAAATTTTCCAGCCAGAGTACACACATCCTCCTTTGCAGATGACCTAGCCATATGGACATCTGAAGAATATCTAGCATATATAAACGACATCACGGAAAATTTTCCAGCCAGAGTACACACATCCTCCTTTGCAGATGACCTAGCCATATGGACATCTGAAGAATATATTAGTGCAGCTAACACCAGAATACAGCAACCGGGAAGGTTAACCCGGTCAACAAATGCCCGCAGAAGTCGGATGTGTCGGCCTAACGGCGCAAGAATGCAGCTCTGCTGTAAACAGGCACAACGCAATCACATCCGAAAAAAAAACTCCGGATGAACGAAGAAGAAGAAGAAGAAGAATACAGCAATCTTATTAGCGCTAGAGGACTGGTCAAAATCATGGCTAGTGAAGATAAGAGAGGAGAAAACAACATGCACAGTGTTCTCCCTCTCAAATACAACTCAGCAACCTAAACTGGTATTGAATGGAAAAAAAGTCCAAACTATCTAGGAGTCACCTTTGATCGTCGCCTGACATAGAAGACACAGGTTGAGAAAAGTCGAACAAGAGCAAGGCAAAGAATGGCAATCATGAAAAAGCTTGCTGGTACAACGTGGGGAGCAGATGAGAAAGTTCTCAATAAGTTATATACTGGACGGGTGAGGCCAGTACTGGAATATGGCATTGCAGCTTGGGCAACAGCAGCTAAGTCAAACTTTAACAAAATAAGTAGAGTCCAAAATCAAGGAATGCAAATCATAACTGGAAGCATGAAGACAATGCTTAGTTAGTTAGTTAGTCGACAGATCATCCTCGTTGCACATCGAACCATTCAGTCCATAAGTGCTCGGATCCCCTCCTCAGCAAATCCCGCAGCGTGTAGCGGCTAACGACGCCAGTTCTGTGTTGGTTTATCAATCTTCTTTGGCTTCCTGCGTAGTGTTCTTGTTTGGCCACCCCTCTTTTAATTTGCTGCTCTCGCAGTCTGGCCATTGTTGTAGATTCACAGTCATCACTTGGTTCTCGCAAAAGTCTCACTTCTCGTAGAGCATTCAGAATGTCAGCCTGGTCCATGGCTCCACAGTAGCCTCACCTGCGAGCTTGTCAGCCCGCTCATTTCCTTGTACTCCCGCATGCCCTGGCACGAAGATGAAACTAATCTTTGCCAGCCGAGATCGCTTCAGAGGCAGCAACCATTCTCTTCGGATCGACCCCTCCTCTATCCTCTTGATCATGTTCATTGAGTCGCTAAGGAAACAAGCCCTAGTGAATTTCTGTGTCTCGAGCCATGTTATTGCTTTACTTACTGCCATGACTTCCATGGTCAGGCTACTTGTGGTTTCAGTGAAAGCACCAGAGTCCTCCTTCACAATTCTCCCTCGTGCCCGAGCTGTAAAGGCCCATGAGCTTCTCACATGTCGGACGACCGACCCATCTGTGTAGATGAACGCGTCACCGTCTAGCGAATTCTTGAAAATCAACGCTTGTACTTCAGCCTCAACAGCAGCCGGATTTTCTTGTCTGCATTTTCTATCTAGTTGGATGCAAACTGAAAAGGATGTGCAGAAGTCTGTTGGCACTTGCACCAACTCCTCGCCAGGTTCTAAGTCCTCAAGTGAACACACCTGTTGAAGAATGTCTTCCGCTTGACCCATCCACGACAGTCCTCTTTTTAACCTGCTGCCCTTCACCTTCCTAATTTCACTATGCAGTGGATGTTGTGTGTTTGCGTTAATTCTGAGATAGGCGCGTGCCCTGCAAACTTGTATTCTCTCTTCAATGGTTGGAAAATCAAGAAGGTAGCGCATCGCCCTGCATGCTGTATCTCTTGTACATCCAAGAATAATGCGCATAGCTTCATTCTGTATCCTTTCCATCCTTTCTATCTGCTTATGGCTGAGAGTCAGGATTGCCATTGCATACTCCAAAACAGACATGACCAGCCCCTCGTACAGAAGACATAGATGGCGCTGCTCACAGTTTGCTGCCGCCATCACCTGCATCGCTGCCAAACCCCGCTTGGCCTTTGTTATCACCTGGTCTATGTGCACATTATAAGCAAGGCTTCGATCAAACCGTATCCCCAGGTAATTCATTGCCTGCGTTCTTTCCACCGGCTCTGTACACAGCATTACAGTTGGTGTTGGATTGTTGACAATATGATTATTCAACGAGAACCAAGTCAGTGTTGCCTTTGTTGGGTTGACCATTGCCCCAGCTTCATCACACCAAGTACTTATGCGATTGAGTTCGGTTTGTAGTTCCACAGCAACCTCCTCTCTATCCTTACCCTGACGATACACTAAAACATCATCGGCATATGACAATGTCCTGCCAGGTCCAGTGATCTGCTCACTGGTGATTCTCACTGTGTAGGCGTTGAACAGTACCGGAGATAATGGTGATCCCTGTGGTAGGTCAGGATAAATTGTTGTTGGTTCCGAAGTCCAACTCCATCCATCCATCATGTGCCATGCCGGTAAGCGTGGGCGGTCATGTTCTGCCATCTCACTCGATCACCAGAGTCGTGGATCAGTTCCGTGTTTCTGTCTCAACCATGCCACAAGGCCAAGCCATCCAGATACTTGTTTCTAGGTCTTCCCCTTGGTCTGTTCCCCTCGATCTTACAGTTGTCACCAAGTTCTCCAAATCATTTCTTCTCATAACATGCCCAAAAAATTGTGACTGTCTACGTCTAATGTCTCTGATCAGTTTACGATCTTCATTTGTTTCTTGAAGGACTTGTTCATTGGTCTTTCTGGCTGTCCATGGTATTCTTTGCATTTTCCTCAGAAACCACATTTCTACAGCCATCAGATGTTTTTCAGCCTGGCTGCTCATTGTCCAAGCTTCACATCCATATAAGAGTACAGGTTCTATGTAGCATCTCAACACTCTTTTTCTCGTTTCAATTGACATCTTTTTATTGGTCAGTACGTTTTTCATCTTGCTAAAGGCTACTTTTGCCATGGCGATTCTTGTTCTAATCTCTTCAAGGCATCTCCCATCAGATGTTATTACTGTTCCGAGATAATTGTACCTATTCACTTGTTGAAGAATATTTCCATTTACTTGTATATTACACTGTGGTATTTCGTTCTTCCTAGTGACGACCATAATCTGTGTCTTTTTACAATTTAATTCTAACCCTTGTTGTTCACTGTGTGTAACAACCGCATCTACTAAATTTTGCAGGTCCTGTTCATTGTCTGCAATCAAGACTGTATCATCTGCATATCTAATGTTATTGATGCATCGTCCCCCAATGTTGATTCCTTCCATATTTTCAATATTTCTGAAAATATTTTCACTATACAGGGAAAACAGATCTGGAGACATTACACATCCCTGTCTCACACCTCTCTTAATAGGCTGATATTGGCTTACTTCATTATCAACTCTTATGGCAGCTTGTTGTTTCCAATATATGTTTTTTACAAGTCTAAGGTCTTTCCCATCAATTTGTAAATCTTCAAACATCCTTATCATGTTGACATGTCTCACTTTATCAAAAGCCTTTGTGTAGTCAATAAAGCAAAGGTGTAGATCTTTGTTTACTTCTATAGAACGTTCGATTACGGTTCTCAGTATATACACAGCATTTACTGTACCCTTGCCTACTACAAACCCACATTGTTCTTCTCCTATTTCAGGTTGTATTTTCCTCCTAACTCTTTGCATGATAATTCTTAGCAAAATCTTCGTGATGTGACTCATTATACTAATTGTTCGATGTTGATCACATTCCAAGGCTCCTGATTTCTTTGGGATTGCAATAAATACAGAATTACATAACTCATGAGGTATATTTCCAGTATCATATATTGTATTAAGCAGACTGGTAACTTTATCTATTCCATATTCTTCTAAAGCATTAATCATTTCTGTTGTGACGCTGTCTGGACCGGGGGTTTTGCCAGATTTCATATGATTAAGAGCATTCTGAACCTCCATCTTCAAAATTGCTGGCCCTTCATTGTTATTTTGAACAATATATTGTTCGTCTCTGTTATCGTCATAAAGGTTTTTCACGTAATCTGCCCATACATGTAAAATCTGATCTTTTTCTATTATGACTCTTCCATCTTTTGTCTTTAGGCAGCCTGCTGATGTACGTGTTCTTTGATTAGTAATCTCCTGAATTCTTTTGTGCATTAGTTTCGCATTTTTACTGTTGTGTTGTTTTTCAATTTCTCTGCAATTTTTCTCAAGCCATGTTTCTTTAGCCTCCTTACATAAGGTTCTGACTTTTCTGTGAATTTCTTCATATTTGGCAGGATTATTTTTGTTCTGTCTTCTTGTTTCCATTAGTTGTAACATTTCTTCAGTCATCCATGTCTTACGGCCCACTTTCTTTACTTTTGGAATAGTTTTTCCTGCTGCACAACTGATTGAATTCTTCAGCATTTCCCATTGATCATCTACATCTTGAAATAGGATCTCTAGATCAGACAATAAATCAGATTTGTTCTTTACTTCTATGTTAAAATTATCTTGTATTTCTTTGTCAGTTTTCAATTTGCACAAGTCATATATAGGGTTTCCTGCTGTATACTTGACTTTCTTTAACTTTACCCTCAATGTGCCAGTAATTAATCTGTGATCACTGTAACAGTCTGCATTTGGAACTGTTTTTACAACTGTTAATGCATTTCGAAACCTTTTGCTTATCAGGATGTAATCTATCTGGTTTTTAATCCTGCTGTCTGGACTCCTCTATGTCCATAATCTTCTAGGATGTTGTTTAAACCAGGTGTTTCCTACAACCATTTCTTGTTCTTTTGCCCATTCTACAAGTCTGTAACCTCTTTCATTTCTCTCTCCCAAACCATGGTTGCCTACACTGCATCCATCGCTTTGCTTTCCTATTTTTGCGTTGAAATCACCCATTATGATATTTATTTCTGATTTTTTACAGTTCTTCAAAGCAGACTCCATGTCATTATAAAATTCCTCTATACTTTCTTCACTGCTTTCACTTGTTGGGGCAAATACTTGAATTACATTTATTTTAAAAGGTCTTCCGTTTAATTTTACTAATAGAACTCTGTCTGACACAGCCCAATATCCTTTGACAGAATTTGATGTTTGCTTATCTAATATAATGGCTACACCTCTTTGCTGTTCTTCTCCCCCCGAGTAAATAATCTTACAATCCTCTCCTGTCCTTATCCCTGCTCCTCTCCATCTCGTTTCCGATATTCCTAATATGTTAATCTTCTCTCTCTCCATTTCTTATTTTTTGATGTCCTCCAACTTTCCATCTGCATTCATTGTTCTAACATTCCAAGTTCCTACTTTCAATGATATTAATCTTTTGCACCTAGTAGCCTGTTGACGGTCTGGAGTCACCTGGTGCGCATGACTATCCCTACCGGGCGAGGGTGTTCCTATGGAGCACCCATTTACGCCGTTTCTCTGATTATCGATAAGTGAACACAACATGATTTTCTTGGCATGTGTAAAGAAGGTAGTTTGCCATTGCTTTCCTTCCCAGCAGTGACCATACTGGTCAGTGACCGTAGCCATTGTCTCCTCAAAAAAGGAGATCCTCTGCCTACCGTCGTGAAGTCCAACTGCCACATCTAATAACTACTTTCCGTTGGAAGAGGGCTGCAGCGATCCAACTAAGGAGGAATGGACTTACGTTTAGTTCAAGAAGCTGAAACATTAAAAAATCCAGTGGAACTCTGTTGTATGCGTCCTCAAGATCAATCGCTGCAGCAACGGTTTCAGTGCCTGAGTGGAAACCTTCATAGACATCATGGGCAAAGACTGCTGCATTGGTCCAGGTTTCTCTTTTTGGACGGTACCCATCCAGGGTAGGTGGGAAAACACCTTGCCTCTCTAGTTGGCTTGATATTTTCCTGGCAATTACCTTCTCCAGCAGCTTGCCTATTGTATTCTGCATGGTTATAATTCGATATCCCTGAATTTTTTTGTGGTCTTTGTCAGGCTTCGGCAAAGGAATCAGATAGCTGTGTAACCATTCCTCCTTGATGCTAGCACTCCCTATACTGTTGTTATACATGTCTGCTAGTTTCTCTAGCTCATTGTCGGTACACCTATTTATGTCGTCGTATCTTATGCCATCAGGACCTGGAGCACTGTATTTTGATCGTCGAAGCACAGCCTTGATTTCTTTCACTGTCACTGTGTCATCATCCGAAGTATTCTGGGCCTTGCATCTGTCTGAGGTGACCTCCTTGGCCAGATTTCGGCCTCCCATGTCTGTCTGGTTGCTCTGCTCAAGGTAGCGTTCAAAGAGGGCTTTGCCCTTGTCCTCGTCAGTCCTCTGCCAGATGAGGTCAGCACCTTGGAAGTCAGAAATGCTCTTATTCTTGACTGCACCACTCATACTCTTATGTAGTCGCCAGAACAATTTCAGTGACTTGTCTGTGCTTACTCTTTGACACACCTCTGCCCATTTTTCGCTTTTAACCACCTTGACCAGTTTTTTGAAATAGCTTACTTTTGTGTGCATCTCTCTAAGTGCAAGCAGGGACTAGGATGACCAGCTCTGTTCTTCTTGGCATTTTGCCATCTCCTTACAGCACTACGCTTATCCACCCAAGCCTTCTCCACCTCGAAACTCCACCACGGTGGAGCAGGGACTAGGATGACCAGACCTCGCACAGACCTCGCATGGAAAAAGTCGGATGCGGATAAAGGTAAGGCCCTTCTTGCACGCTACATAGAACAGACTGACCAGAAAGACGAGCCCGCCAGACAGAGGACCACAACAACACTCTCTCAGTTGTGCGAGTGGGTCGGGACAGACGAAGAATGGACAATCACAGTTGACATATTGCGTGCGATGCTCAAGAAATCACCTAACACCGCCCCAGGCCCAGACGGCATCCGATATGGTGACCTAATATTGATATCAGATGATGACATGGAAGAACTGGCCAGAGAATTCAACACCAGTATCCAGAGGGTCAAAGAAGAATGGCTACACAGCTACTTGCTGCCGCTGCCAAAACCGAACAAAGACCACTCCAAGATAAGCGGCTACAGAATCATTACGATGCAGAATACTGTTGGCAAGCTACTGGAGAAAATTGTAGCACACAGACTTGCTTGGGACTTGGAACAGCTCGGCTGCTTCCCGCCCACACTTGGAGGATACAGACGCAACAAAGAGTCATGGCTGAATGCGGCGGTCTTTGCTCAAGATGTTTACGAAGGATTTCAGGTCAGAGAAGAGACATGTGCGGCCGCCATAGACTTAGAGGACGCATATAACAGAGTATCTTTCGAGCACTTGATGCAAACCCTCCTCAGACTGAAAGTGCACCCTCACCTTGTACGATGGATAGCTGCAGTTCTACTCCAAAGGAAGGTGGTGCTAAGATGCGGGAGTTGGTCTTCTGAGCCGATAACGATATGTCCAGGATTGCCGCAGGGTTCACCACTGTCACCAGTACTATTCAACGTGTATACGGTGCCGATCACTGAACAACAGTTGGATGGGAAGGGTAGGACTCTATCATTCGTTGACGACATCCTCGTGTATCGACAGGGTCGAGATAGACAGGCGGTTGCCAACTATATGCAGGGCGAACTAGATCGAATTTCCTCATGGTGTGCTGATGCCGATGCCCTTGTCAACCCTGCAAAGGCAACGGTTACATGGTTCTCACTAAACAACCATATTGTGAAAACAGACCTGCCGGCAGTAAGAATGGATGGGAGCATTCTGAGTAGAACCCAGTCAATGACATATCTTGGCGTGAGGCTTGATCGTAGCCTGTCCTTCAGAGATCATGTCGATTATGTCATAACGAAGGCTCGAAAAGGTTTGGCAGCAATGAGAGTCATGGCGACTGCCAATATCGAGCAAAGACTGCTATTACTTCTGTTCCAAGGACTTGTGCTTTCACGCATCGAGTATGCCCTGGCCATCCTCACTGTCAGCCCTACACAGATTGGAAGACTTGAAAAGGTACAAAACGAAGCCATGCGCATCATTTTGGGCTGCACGAGAGACACCAGCTGTGTAGCAATGAGATACCTCCTTGACTTCCCGACAATGGAACACAGGATCAAGATCTGGAGAGCTCGTGCATACTTAAAAATAAGTGCAGATGAGCAGCACCCTCTGCATGACGCTGTATTCAGAGAAAAGGGTGACAGGCTAAAGAGGGGCAAATCATGGATGGGTCGGGCGGAAGATGTCGTCGGACAGGTCTGCAGTCTTACCAGTATCAACCCCGGCAAGGAATGGGTGCCGGTGCCTCCAGCTTTTAAGTGTACCTTCTCCTGCATTATCACACTCGACAGACGGTGCAGAGAGCAGAACCCTGCCGCTGTCAATGCAGAGGTTAACGCGCTCATCTATGATCACTCAGATAGCCCCGAAGTGCTCATCTATACAGATGGATCTGTTGTAAAGCAGCAGAGAAGTGCGTGGGCATTTACAGCCCGTTCAGCGGGCCGAACCGTTCAAGAATCCAGTGGTGCCCACTCTATGACCACGAGCAGCATGACGATGGAGGTGATGGCAGTTACACAGGCTTTCATATGGCTGGAATCACAGCATTATACCAACGTGTGTGTACTAAGTGATTCAATGAGCATGATTCAGAAGGTCGAAGTTGGATCTGTACGTAGACAGTGGACTGAGTCGCTGCGGAAGTCTGTTGTCCGCAAAGTCACCTTCATCTTCGTCCCGGGACATGCGGGAGTCGAGGGAAATGAACGAGCTGATAAATTGGCTGGCTCTGCACCCCCTGTAGATGGCCAGCCCATGGATCGTGCCGATGTTATTAACGCCCTTAAAGATATGGCGAGAACAGAGGATTTTGACGCCAGTGATTCCACATCGCTTTCCAGGATGAAAGACCTGGGAGTAAGAATCGGCACAGCCAGACGCGAGAGGTACATCGGGAAAACAAAGCGCCTCGTCAACCAACACAGAACTGGCACTATTAGCCACCGGACGCTGATGCATATGCTGGGGGGAGGATCTGAGCACCTATGGACATGTCCGGAGTGCAACGAAGATACCCCAACTGATAACTAACTAACTATAACTAATAACTCCACCACGGTGGCTGCTCCCAGCTTGTTTTCCTGCCCTGAAACGTTCTGCGCTTGTCACGTCTTATTCTACTCACCACATCTTGCCCTGTACTGTCATACTGGAACGTCGTTACCTTTAGCTTGTGCTGCCTGGTTCTGCCTTTCTCCACCAATATGCTGCAAGGGTCGTGGTCGCTGCCATGGTGTCCTAGGATACCCCATCTACACACTGTAGTGAGTGAAGGTGAAACTAGCGCCAGATCAATAGCACTGTCCTCATCGCCTGGACGGCTTGCTGTCCTGGTGACACCGCCACTGTTGATACAAACCAGGTCGGTGGTTTCCAGTGCAGTCTCGAGCTCCTCCCCTTGTGTATTGGAGGAAGTGTTTCCCCATGATCTGCCTTTAGCGTTGAAGTCACCACAGAAAATAACATTTCTCTCGTGGCCTAATATGCCACTTAAGCACTGCCACTTCTGGGCGTCCATACTCGCATTGCGGGCATAAACATTAACCAACACGAATGGTGTAATGGAATGAACTCTCAACGCCTGTATTTGTATATCGTCACTGTCCCAACTGGACATGTCTAGCTCTGACGCCACCATGCTGTCGCGAACGAGAATCGCCATTCCCAGATGCCGTCTGTTGTAGAAACATTTGAAGCCGGCAATTCGGAGTAGCTGATCGCCCAGTCTCGTCTCCTGGAGTGCTACAATGTCGTTCCTGTAAACTAGGGTTTCTAAAATAGAGCCCCGTTGTTTTACACTGGCACAGTTCCAATATAGAATACGGATGTTCCTGAGTCCTAGACGGTGACACTTGAGTCTAAAACGTCTCAAACCACCGCGCTTACCTTGCTTCTTTTTCCCTGCGCGGCTATCACGCCGCTTCGTTATGTTGACTGCTGACCGCCAAGACAATGCTTATTTACGAACTAGAAAAGATCATTTGTTTACAACCAATGCAGGATAGAAGAAATAGCAGAGCCCAGCAACAAGCAGAAAAATTCAGAAGATTGACAGACCACCCTATGTATAACAGGTTTAATGGTTTTGGAAAGGGAAGACTGAAGCGTAGCAACTTTGTAGAAACTGCAAAACAAAAGATTAGGGCAGATCCTATACTTAACATATCAACAGTCAAACCCATTTACAATGCACACAACTTCCCAGCTTGGAGACAGCAGCAACTGCCTGAGATGATAGAAAACATTCCTGGTATTGAGAAAAGGAACACTCAGAATGAAACAGAAAGAATAAAAATAACCATAAACTACATAAAAGAACATTACCCAAGCAGCAGTTGGACCCATGCATATACAGATGGATCAGCCAAAAATTCAATAGAAAATGGAGGAGGAGGAATTCTCCTAAATTTAAAAAATGGAGTGAAAACAACACAGTCAGTGGCAACTGGAAAATTTTCAAGTAACTTCAAAGCAGAGGTAGAAGCTTTGAAAACAGCAGCAGAAATGCTCCTGATGGAGGAAAATAAAGAGAAGCAAATAACTATTGCCATGTAGCACTTCAGAATGAGATACAGAATTTATAAGTGAGAAAGAAACCAAACATTTAATCTCAAAGAAGCAGGCGGCAAAAGTCGCCAAGTGACGTCACTATGTGGAAAACATCACGGCGTGATACATTAGCAACCAGCCAGTTAGGGTTGGGCTGACAACAAAGAAGGCGGCATAAAGTTTTGAAAGGCGAATTATTAACGTAAATCATTTAGAAAATGGAAATCGTCAAAGGGAACCATCATTTCTGAAAGACATAGGATCAAGGCACACTCCACAATCAGGACTGACGACTGGCCATGAGTATTTAAACTAAAATTCGAAGGAATGGCTCACGGTTAGCAAGTGTCAACAAACAGGACTCATCGTAAGTAGTTGATATTATGATAAGCGGCAAGGGCACAGCTTCCACAACGATAGGCGGTTAAGCATTATCTTAGCAGTCGATTAACTTAATATAAATATGAACAGCATTGTGCATATGCTATTCACACACCGCCGACCCTTTCGATCAACATGGGAACGGAGATTTTGATTGATTAATCACGTCACAAGCTATTCTATATCAATAAATATTGCATTGCAAGAAATGTCGGCCTGCCTCAAGTTGTTTCATATTTATTGAAGTTGCTCCGGTTATTCTGCTGGACAGTTTTGTTTGACGGCGAGCTGAGATGAATTTGTAAATAACAGTCGCTGGCAGCTATTGTCGCGAAATGCTGCGTTTACCCAGAATATTTTCATGTACTTCAACATCTTAGGTACCACTTAGAGAAAGAAACGTAAGAATGAATGTATCCTCTACTAGCATGTAAAAGACCACTGAACCGTGACGCAAGAGGGCTCATAATGGCTGTTCAAGCAAATAAAACCGCACAGGCATGACGCAAGCAACCTGGTTTATCTAATGAGTTGGAAAACTGGTCTAATCCGAGCCTAATTGCTCCTTTGACATGACACATGATAAGCAGGGCTAGGAGAATCGCTCAACCGTTAAGGCTGACCACCTTGTGAAACAGACCAGAGACGCAAGGTGTGAACTCATTATTTGATAAGGTTCCCAGGGGGAAACAGTGTCAGACTGACAGGGGCCTCTCAACCACACAAGGTATGAAAGTCTGGCTGACTAGAGACTGCCCACGGTCACAGGTGTGAAGGCCAGTGGTTCAGAAAGAATTTATGACTGGACATGCTGGGAGATAATGAGTCCACACAGGGAATGTTGGCACTAAAGCAGAACTGGAAATGTGTGAATGTAATTTGCACAGACAGGAGAGTACCACAGTTAATTATGGGAACCAGACCCACAGGTCAACTAAGGCAATTGAAGTCACGAGAAAGTGAGAATTGCAATAAATGCCAGGGGGAGATAAGGATATGCTAGTCGATTCTGATACTCAAATCAGAATAAATCTGACTTTTGAACAGGTATGAACCATCTCAATGTTCTGTAGTCATATGTATGATTATTATGTTGTCTTCTAGGAAGGATTTCTTAGTAACTATGCAACAGTCTTTGAGACATATGGACTTTCAGTCTATACCTGACCTAGGTTATTTCAAGAACTATCATTGTCCCAGGTTACTTGAGTGTACACTATTCTTTCTCAGTTCAGTGTACTATATCATATTGCTTTAAGTGTTACTCTTCTGAGAAGTAGGAACCTTATGTAATGCAGATCTTGGCGATCTTAGTAGATGCTTGTCATTTCTTTGTAAACTAGCCTAGTTGCCTTTTGGTGTGTGCATTTGTTGTACAGAATATAGTCAACAGGCATGTCTTATACTTCTTACCATAGCAGTGGCTAAGTAGGGACTGCTCTGAGTATTGTTTCTATGTCTCATATTTATGTAAACAATATTGTTACTAACTTTGCATAATGCTATTATGTTAAAGTATTGGAGGTTTGATATATTTGAACTGCCGTATGCATCATTGTTGTTACACTCTGGATATGCACTCAGCAGACATTTATTTGTTCTGTTAAATATATGGAAACTATGTTTTCCAGTTTGTTGTAGACAAGGATATTACTTCCTTTTTTTTGCATTATACAATGTATGTAAGAATAACCTCATATGCTAATTTGAACTCGCATGCCTTAGGTTATTTGAGGTTGATTGGTTATATGGTAAGTCACTAAGAAGAATTTGGTGTTATGCTATTGTGTGCGCATTGGCACATTGGCTATTGATTGCGCTGGAAGCAATAGTGTAATGGTACAGACATTACCCACAATTGGTATAGGGTATATGGTGCTTAACCCTCTGTGTGTTGTGGTCGAGCGTTCACAGACATTGATCACGGCATGTAAGTCCGAGATCAAATACTCTTATGATACCACTACATTGGCGGAGGAGGAACTACATGTCTGCTGGAATTAGTGACATGAACGTAGGACACTTCATTCATCATGACGGACATTATAAGGGGGCAGAAATGTAATAATTATACAGGCGTGTGAGACGATAGAAAAGTCCTTCCCACGACTAGACAGTAGGACAGAGATATAGAGGGATAAGGAGGAGAGTTAACGCACAGAAAAGCTGGAAGAGAGACTTGACCAGACTGGTCCTTGTATAGGGGGTGATAGAATGTATGCATTAATTAGGATTGTACTGATGTAGAACTAGATAATACACATTCTTGATGTTCTCTTCCAAGCCCTCAATAGGAGCCCAGTACCCGTGCTGTGACAAAGAAGAACTAGGGGAGACAGGGCAGACACTTTGTTCTGAACACCGTCCGGCTGTTCGCTGATCTGACCACGGCTGTTTGCTGATCGGAGCATAACGGCTGTTAGCGGATCTCTCACTGATCCAGACAGGATTCAGAGTTATGTATTTATATTAATCATTTCACTTTCATGATTACTGTTGTGCATAAACTTATACGCATTCATTATCAACATCTCGAAAAACATCAGCTGTCTAATAATATGATTAGTAATTAAAGTGAGTGTAGTTTGTTTTAACTCATAGTTCAGTGTTATACTTTTAATTCCAATTGTGCATACGTGTTGTGTGTGTACATTGGTGGGGGGGGGGGGGGGCTTACTTACACACCAATGAAGGGAACAGTCATGGGAGAAAAACCTGTATTGGAATAGTTGCCAATTACTCTTAAATTTACACTTAAAAATCTATCTCAGCTAACCTTCTCCTTCCTACTCCTTGGCGAATATTCAGAACAGTTCATTTCAGTTTTGTTACGAGCCATTTGGAGCTGTATGTTGGATATTCAGGGCTTAATCTGTAGTTCAGCCATATAGATTTTGTCCCTAGTTAATTTCTGACTATTTGGGGTTGCACGCCAGTGAATAATACTTTCATCTAGCCGGTGGCCACCCCGACTCCTGACAGCTATCTGATGAAAAGTCAGCTGTCTCAATACTGAAGAGCAAAAGCAGCATAGAACTAGCTGACCTAAGAGCAGTACTCCATGGTCTGTTAGAAATCCAAAATAGTTGTAATACAGTGGATCCCATCACATTGCAGTATACCTGGAAATGAAGGGGCTGACGGACTGGCAAAAGAGGACGGACGACTACCTCAATCTGACATAGACATTACCTATAATGAGGCAAAGAGGTTTATAAAAAGCACTTATAGAACCAAATGGGATTCAGAGCATCTAGGTCACCAGAAAGCTGATGCATATTACAAACTCGACCGAAGAGAAGTAGCAATCTTCAGACTCCGCACAGGACATAACAGGCTGAAATACCACTTGTTCAATAAATTAAAGATAGGAGATACCAATGAATGTAATTGTGGAACTGGTAAAATGATAGCTAAACATCTTCTGCAGGAATGCCCAATATATGCAGAACAGAGAAAAATATTTTGGCCCACACCTGCTTCATTTGACGACAAGCTCTATGGAGATATCAACAAGTTCAAGTTGACTGCAGATTACTTTAACTACATTCAGGTTGACATCTAAAGGTGCATGAAGAAGTATTTAGACTGCTACATTTCATACCACAGGTATGTCGGTTACAAAAGCACCCCAGAGGCATGAAATGGAATATTTCTTGGATAGCAAATCCATTACGTGGAAAGTCCGAATCGATAAGCTCACTGTGTGGGCGCAATCAAAGGTGGAAAAAGTGTCTTAGTGGCACAACATGGAATATTGCTTGGATAGCAAATCCATTAAGTGGAAAGCCCGAATCGAAAGCTCACTGTGTGGATGTTATCTGCAGACTGCATACTTCTGGTTTCCGGAAGAACAGCCTGTGGTGAACGGAAGGCCCAATATATGAAAGTGAGGCTAAGCAGCCATGTGCAGGACGTGACGATTCCTTGAGTGAGCCCAGTACCAGAGCGCTGTGTTTAAGATATTTTGGCCCACGCCTGCTTCATTTGTCGACAAGCTCTATGGAGACATCAACAAGCTCAAGTTGACTGCAGATTGCTTTAACTACATTCAGGTTGACATCTAAAGGTGCATGAAGAAGTATTTAGACTGCCACACTTCATACCACAGGTATGGTGTTTACAAAAGCACCCCAGAGGCATGAAATGGAATATTGCTTGGATAGCAAATCCATTACGTGGAAAGTCCGAATCGAAAGCTCACTGTGTGGGCGCAATCAAAGGTGAAAAAAAAGTGTCCTAGTGGCACAAAATTGAATATTGCTTGGATAGCAAATCCATTACGTGGAAAGTCCGAATTGAAAGCTCACTGTGTGGATGTTATCTGCAGACTGCATTCTTCTGGTTTCCGGAGGAACAGCCTGTGGTGAACGGAAGGCCCAATATACGGAAGTGAGGTTAAGCAGCCATATGCAGGACGTGACGATTCCTTGGGTAAGCCCAGTACCAGAGCGCTGTGTGTCGGCTCTGCAAGTATGGAAGCCTCCTTGGATGGCGAGGAATGCTCATGGTCTGCCCCTGCTTTCCCTTGAGGACTGACCAGGATGTCTTTGGCTATTCTATATGGGCCAGCTGGGATGTGGGATAATACAACAAAAGTGAGAGTCAAACGTCCTAAGAAACCCCCGGGAAGGTTAACCCGGTCAACAAATGCCCACAGAAGTCGGATGTTTCAGCCCAACGGCGCAAGAACGCTGCTCTGCTGTAAACAGGCACAACACAATCACGTCCGAAAAAAAATTCCGGATGAACACAGAAGAAGAAGAAGAAGAAGAAGAAGAAGAAGAAGAAGAAGAAGAAGAAGAAGAAGAAGAAGAAGAAGAAGAAGAAGAAGAAGAAGAAGAAGAAGAAGAAGAAGAAGAAGAAGAAGAAGAAGAAGAAGAAGAAGAAGAAGAAACTAGATTTTCCGAAAAAAAAATTATTCGTGACTTGAAGAAGCATTTGTTTGGAGAGATTTTCAGATCTTGACAGAATTGAAAGTGACATTCTTCTGTTCCAGAATCCGTTTGATTGTAACCTTTATGATGTGCCAGTTGAACTACAGTTTAAGCTCACCGATTTGCAAGCAAATGACTTGTTGAAAGAGAAGCACAGAGAAGGAAAATTTGTTGAATTTTACCGCTGCTTAGTTGATGTTGAGTTTCCGAAAATGAAGCAATCTGCCGCTGGTATGGCATCAGTGCCGGTCTCCCTGGTCTAGGTATTACATGAATTTCTTCGTAATCCCGTATACTCTCGTAAGTAACGTGATGTGAGCGAGAATTGGTAGCGGTTCTCTCCGTGTCGGTAACTTACGGGGTATATGAGCCGGTTGCTCAGAAAACAATGGCAAACTACTGAGCGTAATCTTGCCAAGAAATCAACAATCAGTTGAAAGATGCTGATGTTGACAGCGATGTCCTGTAAAGGATATGAAACAAATAATGGTATCAGTGTTTGGAACAACTTATGTCTGTGAGCAAACATTTTCAACAATGACATATGTGAAATCAATACATCGAACGAGATTGGTTGATGAACATTTGAAAGTAATTCTCTAGATTGGATGCTGCAATTCCAAACCAAACATGGATGAAATCTTGAAAACCAAATATCAGCTTCACAAATCTCACTAACCTTTTTTGCTGCTTAGTTTGTGAGATTCGGATATGTGCACACTAGGTCTGATGTAACTATCTGTGTTGCTAACGTAGTCTTCTTTGATAACCTTTAGTAGTAAATAAATATATTGGTTGTCTTTGTTTTTGTGTGCATTTCACGCCACTCACCTATGATTAACTTAGTTGTTCGTCTTTTTTCCCAGAGCGTTCGTTCTGGCTTGCAAGTATTGTTAACGTTAGTCGCATATCCTTTACAGGACGTTTGCAGTCAACACCAGCATTTGTTGTTGTTGTTGATGTCTTGGCAAGTTTACATTCAGTAGCTTGCCATTGCTTTCTGAGCGACCCGAAACCCATACCATAGCGTAAAAAACCCCAGCGTAATGCGGTCTGCTACGAAATCTCGCGCATCTGTGTTTCGAACGCAGGTATACGGGATTACGAACCGCGTCCGTAAGACCTTCGCCATGGAGACGGCGCAAGTATTGTACAGAATGAGTATGCGGCCCGCGCTCGTCAATTTTTCAGTTATCAGGCCCGCTGAGAAAAATGCTTGGTGACCCCTTGTCTAGCTCATCGTCATTTTCATTGGCATCATGTAACCTGCCAAACAGCGTAAGCACTCATGTCATTCCAGAGGTCTCAGTCCTTGGTGTTCCGAATCATGTCTACCGCTGCCTTTACATATGCCATATGCCACGATTTTGGATCATCAAGCCTCTTGTACCGCTGATTTATCCAGTCGTCGCGATGTTCTCAATGTCTGCCTTCTCATTACTACATTCTCCAAGATCACTGTCTCTTTCTCATAGTTGTGTAAGATATTCTACTGTTACTCTGGCCTTTGTTGTATGTATTTAAGAGCTCGTTGAGTTACCTAACTAGTTTTGTGCGGATGATTGCCCCTGTGCGCCGGTGACGGATATGTTAGGGTTAGTTGTTGTTTATTCGTTAGTAGCGATTCCAATTCCAATGTAAAGCGTCACACCATAATGCTTCTGCCCCAAGTGAACAGTGTAACAGACAGCAGTCCCGGCAAACCAACAGGACGACCAGACATATATGCACAAGGCCGCTGCAGAATGCCAAGACAACAGTCCGCCACTAAAATTACTGTTCATCGTAGATGGAAGTAGCAGTCACTAGAAAACCAACCACCCACTACATCTGGAGTCTGAGTGTATTCACCTGATGTCGAGAGACACTCAACTGTAATGAGTAGTAGGGAAAGCCAATCCACATGCCAGATTCAATCCAGTGCTACTAGAAGTAGCGTTTATGGCCTACGCTTGGGTTCAAAGCCAGAGATGGCAAAAAACAATATATCCCAATTATAACCCAGGAGTTTGAAGCGTAAACTAAAACTAGAAAATACATTTTAAAAATCCACAATATCCTGGAATCGAACCGATGTCAAGGAGATCCTGTTTCAATCAATCAATCATGTGCCATGCCGGAAAGCGTGGGCGGTCATGACTCGCCATTTAACTCGATCACCAGAGTCGTGGACCAGCTCAGTGGTCCTGTCTCGTCCATGCCATGTGGCCAAGCCATCCAGATATTTTCCTCTCGGTCTTCCTCTTGGTCTGTTCCCTTCGATCTTGCCAGTTGTCACTAAGTTCTCCAGTCCATTTCTTCTCATAACATGTCCAAAATTTTTTGACTGTCTACGTCTAATTTCTCTAATCAGTTTAAGATTTTCATTTGTCTCCTGTAGCACTTGGTCATTGGTTTTTCTATCTGTCCATGGGCAATGGTATTCTTTGATTTTCCTCAGAAACCACATTTCTGCAGCCATCAGATGTTTTTCAGTTTGACTGCACATTGTCCAAGTTTCACATCCATACAAAATAATAGGCTCTATGTATCCCCTCAACACTCTTTTCCTCGTTTCAATTGACATTTTTTATTGGTCAGAATGTATTTCATCTTGCTAAAGGCTACTTTCGCCATGGCGATTCTTGTTCTAACCTCTTCAAGGCATCTCCCATCAGATGTTATGACTGTTCCGAGATTATTGTACCGATTCACTTGTTGAAGAATATTCCCATTTACTTGTATATTACATTGTGGTACTTCGTTTTTCCCAGTGACGACCATAACCTGTGTCTTCTTATTTAATTCCAACCCCAGCTGCTCACTATGGACCATTTATTTGGCGTCTCTCGTTCGCTATAGCCTTTATTTGCCAGCTTGGGCCTAAACAACTTAAAAACTGTATATGACAAACTAACTAGAATCACCACAATTTAACAAAGATATAATACGAAAATAACAATATCCCAATGCTTTAATGTGTTTTAGTTTGCCTTTAAAAATAAAACTAACAAAATCAATGTTTATGCATTTGGAAAACTTATTAAACTTGCATTGTTAAATAATTTGGCCTATTTACATCATGGCTTCCAGAGCAAAGTATAGCAGATACGAATCCGATATAGACAAATTTCGAGCGGAGTGCAATTGGAAGAAAGCATTCGAACTAGCAAAACAATGTGCCACAAAACTCACAGATATGGGTATTCTATCTTTTTATCCGGTTAAAAAAAATATGCTACAATATTTTCTTCTTCTTCTTCTTCTTCTTCTTCTTCTTCTTCTTCTTCTTCTTCTTCTTCTTCTTCTTCTTCTTCTTCTTCTTGTTCCTCCTCCTCATCCTCCCCCCTCTTCTTCATATTTTTCTGTGGTGCGAACCTCTTATGGAACTATTCTAAAGAACAGGTGAACTTGACACTGTTTGATTTCCTCCTCCATGTTTATCCTCTCCACATTTATCATTTAGTAGGTTCCATCATGATTTAAAATTGAGTATTTCATAATGAGACCACCACAGATAGATAGGCCTTGAAAAACCAAATCTATGGTACCTCATTGATGCCTGTATGTCAATTCTAAGCAGAGATATTCACATTTGAGTGTCGGTATCTCCGTAAAAAAAAAATTGACATGATTTCCCTAATTTCAGGACTATTGTGTCCATTTATCTTCACTTCTGGTCTATGTGAGATTGTCTCAAACAAGTCACAGACGGATATGACAACTGACTTCAGTAATATGTTCTGTCATGTTAAATGATAAAAAAAATAGGGTACTACAATTTTAATTCACCACAACAGACGTCATGAGGCTATATTTAGCTTTAGCAGCTATATATAGCATAGTTAGCAGCTATATATAGCACTAGCGGGGGATCTCCGTTCAATTAAAGTTTTTTTCAGTGCGTGTCATGGCGCGAAAAAGGCACGAAAATGGAGCAATGAACGGTAACACAGTGTGTGTAGTACATTTTTACATTGGCTTTCTGCAGTTATGAATTTTATCGAACTGACAGCAGCTGTCCATGACAAGCAGAGTAGTGTTGCCTTTTTTGTAACCCTAACCCTAACTCATGCATACAGCAGTATCATCCAGCAATGGGCCCTTTTCAGCCATACGTAGAAGTATGGCATTCAGGGTCACAAATTAGCACACAATAACAGCCCCTAAGTGTGCACAAGAGTATACAACCACTGAAATATTCAGGTCAACTCATACACATAACTAAACCATTTGCTGCACACCGACAACGTTATTCCGGTCAAGGTCATGCACACTGAGATACAGCACGAATAAGGGAACTCCAGGATATGACGTGTGCCCTGGAATTCCCTTTGTTTGAGGTGAATTAAAATTGAAGTTCCAAAAATAGTACATGTATACAAATAAATTATTAATAATCTTTAAACTTGCATTCTCTTTAACTTTAGTAGTTCAAATTCCCGTTTGAGCGTTAAAAGTTTCCACAGCTGGTTGCCGCCATCTTTGAGTTCCATTCACACATCTCGCAGACATATTTTTTTTAACGACTTGTAAAGCAAATTAAGTGATGAAACTCTCCAAATATATGTAAAAATGGATGCTGAATTTGAATATCCATCTAAAAATATCTTAATATTAAATAACAAGCTCTAGAAAATAAAATTACTTACATTTTGCCAAGTAATTAAATTTGTTTAAAAGGTCACGATAATTTCAATCAATAGCTGTGCACGGAATATTATACTAACCTTTTCTGCTTAACCTAAGATGGCGTCTGTTATTGTCACATGATATTTGAATGAATGAATGACATCGTAAGCATGAATGATATTTACAGCAGCCATTTTGGGGACACAATGGATCAGGCCGTGGTGTCACGGTATATCACTTCCGTTTTCAGTTCAGGTCGCGGCACGATTGAATTCCCTAACATTTGTTTATGCTTGTTGCATATCTTGTTTTGATTCCTTTCTCTGTCATTCCTGAAAAAGGACTATAGTTGTATTGTCTGTTTACAGCGAAGCTGCAATGTCTGTGTCTTTAGATGACACACCTCACTTCAGCACGCAGGTTACCTTTGCTATTCAACTTATTCTTATAATCCGTACTGTGTGGTGTTGGTCATCATGGGTGTCCATAGCCTTATCTTGAGTACTGCAATAATTTCTTATACCCATATTCCTCCATGCTATGATGCCAGACTGTCCAGCATGTTCTTTTTCTGTTCTGGACAGGCCTCGTGGGATGCACTGCCTTGTTTATGGCATTGGAATGTCCATCTGGGAAAGCTAACCTATTTTAACAATTGCTGGGGAGAAGTCTAATTTAGGGGATGAATGAAGAATAAGAATGACTCTCAAATATATGCTGTCCACATTTTATTTTTGTAGTATGTACTGTGCCAGTTTCCATGGCGAAGGTGTTATGGACGCTGTTTGTAATTCTGCTTACCAGCGTTCGAAACACAGATGCGACCGATTTGGCAGCAGACTGTGTAATGCTGGGTTTTAACGTGTTGATATGGGAGCTGGTCGTTCAGAAAGCAATGGCAAACTACTGAACGTAAACTTGCCAAGACATCGATAACAGCAGTAAAATGCTGATGTTGACAGCGATGTCCTGTAAATACCAAAAAAAATAAAGTATGTACTGAACATAATGCTTTCTAATAATCTACAAAGCACACATATATACACACATCTGTATTTCAAGTGACCATTAATTAATGGTTTTAGAAGTTATAAAGTCATATTTGTTGGCAGTGTTGTACCTATAACAATGCCACTTCCTATAGTCTGCATAAAAAACTGTCACTGTCATTTACTGCCAATATAGTACCTTGCTGTGTATGGCAGAGGGGTCTTTGAGCCTGAGGAATTAAGGCCGCCTGGCTAGTGCAGTCGCCGCGAACTATGCAGGTTAGGATTTTCTTTTTGCCTCTGATAGAAAAAAATCCCACACCTTACAGAGGGATCCAACCCGGGTCTCCCGAACAAGAGTCCGGCGTCCTAGCCACTCGGCTAGCCACTCGGCCAGCCGCTCCTCAGTCTGCATAAATATGTGTCCATTTAACTGTGTTGTGTTTATCCCTCATTCATCATCTCTGGAGCTAGCACTTTTAACTGCAGGAAGTTGTATTTTTCTTATCTTCCCTAATTTTCCATGTTATCTTTATACAAATGGACATACTTTTGTGGAAACAGCCAGGATCATCACAATGAATTAGCCTTTCTACTTCTCTGCACTTTGCCTGCACAGATTCACATTATTTCACTTCTATTTCATGTCTTATTTTGTTTTTATTTTACTCCTTTAATGAATATTTTATTATGTGAATCTGTTTTATTTAGAATGGTAATAATTACTGATTTTAATAAATCTTCAGGATTGTGTTTTCTTGTGTATAGGTTTATTTTTTAAGCTGTGACATCATTTATTTTTAGACACGCAGTCAATAAATAAATTTATTGATCATGCACTCAGCCAGTCAGTCATCGGTATTCGTTAATATTTGATACAGAGTTTGAAAAGGAATTTGTAGAAAAGACATTGTTTTCACCTGTAAAGGTATTTATTCAGATGTTCCTGAGAATTATTTTAATATTATTTTGTCCATTCAACTTTTATCCCACAGCCACAGTAGTGATGTTTCTTCAGGGGGAAATGACTCTAGAGGAACACATAGAATCACATGACCCTAACGATGAAGAGAACATTCTTGTGGCAAGGTCGGCTTTATCGGAAGCAAATGAAAACTTATCGAAAGTAGCAGAAGGGAATTCAAAGGTTCGTAGTTTGACCTTAGTGTATTTCAGCTGTCTCAAATCATTTCTCGGCCACATAAAATATTGAGTAGTAGTCTTTTGGTTTGTTTAGTAGCGCAAGCCAAAGGTGTTGCAGACGCAATTCGTAATCCCACATGCTGCATTAAAAATGCAGCTGCAAGCAGTTTGGAAGCAGACCACCTTGCAATGGTTTCCATAAAATGGTATGAGTCCCGGGAAGGTTAACCCGGTCAATAAATGCCCGCAGAAGTCGGATATGTTGGCCTAACGGCACAAGAATGCAGCTCCGCGTAAACAGGCACAATGCATTCACGCCCGAAAAAACTCTCTGAATGAACGCAGCAGCAGAAGAAGAAGTATGAATGCCAGTTGTTCTGAAAACAATGACAAACTACTGAACGTAAACTTGCCCAGGAATCACAAACAACCAAAAAGTGCTGGAGTTGACTGCGATGTCCTGTAAAGGATATGAAACTAACTAACTTTGTAGCACACAGTCAGATTTCCTTCTGTAGATAGGCATGTCTATTTCAGCATGTTGAGTCTCTTTTCTTGTCAGAAAGGAAACAAGATTTGTCTCGAAGCAGTTTTCTGCTATTGTCTGTAATGTGATAGGGCCATTACATTTTGTAGGCCTGAATGCACAGAGGAATAGGTGGCCAGTCTTTCCCTCATATAGCAGATGATGAGCCCAGGCATTGAACCCTTGTCTAGTCCAACTCATGGCCATTCTCTATCAACTTCGCTAATGCATCTGCATGTCAGAGCAAAATTAAATCCTTTATCATTTGTTTGTTTTAAGCATAGTAAATGTCTGTGTTCACAAGTTGATTGTTATAGTCTTATTGAATGTTTGTATCTGTGTTACAGGTATTGTTCATATTTTTTATTTGTTGTCCATAAGAATTAATGTTTCTCTAGGCTAGAAGGTTTGCCCAGGTATGTCATACTTGGGGCAGTCTTGGAGTATGTGATCTGCTGTCTGCGACGCGAGTCCACAAATGCACATGGCTGATTTGCCTATGCTGTTTTGCTATACTTAATGGAATGTAGACATAAATGTATGCTATTAACATATGAATATTTATGTATGTTTGAATCAAAATGTTTATTATTGTACTCTTCAACAGTTCAAAGAGCAAGCAATATTGCTGCTAGTGAAGATTCAGTTTTGCCAGGGCTTTTACCAGGTTGCCTTAACAACACTCGACAAAGTTGATTTGGCAGATATTGCAATGAAAGAAAGTGAAGGAAACACAATGAGGAATATAAGGCTTTTGTACATAGTGTCAGAGTCATATGCAATTAAAGGTGAGGCATAATTTGTCTAGTTACAACATATTTAGCATTTTCCGAGTGAAGTGGCTTACAACATTCAACCTCAGCTACAAGACACAGGGTGCGAGGATATGGATTTTCTGCCCAGGACATGCAAGTATGCAGGGCAATGAACAGGCAGATAGATTGGCTGCTATGCCCTTCTGGATTGAAAACTACTTTACAATAATAGTGATGTGGTGAAAGCTGTCTGGGACCAGGTGGAGAGTGCATCTGAAGTTATCCATATCTGGAGAGACTGGTTTAGAAGGAAAAAGCAGCAGCTGCAGCAGGATATAACAGTATGAATTGGAAACAAATAGGTATATTAAGCTCCTGCGAGAAGAAACGTACTAAATATCAACACGTTGCACATACCTTACAAGGAGATCCATCGTATCGCAAAATTTAGGTGAAAAATCCAAAATCAGAAGCACTCAATAAATATATAAAATGAATAATAAAATAAAATAAAATACACACGAACGCGTACAATACGACAACACAGGACGGCCGACGTTTCGATTCTTTTCCGTGAGCCATCTGATCCAGTAACTAGGAATTAGTCAGCCTAGATGGAGGGCAGGGAGGGAATAACAAGACTTGTATCTGCTTGTTTAATAAAAACTGGGAAGGTTAACCCGGTCAACAAATGCCCACAGAAGTTGGATGTGTCGCCTAACGGTGCAAGAACGCAGCTATGCTGTAAACAGGCACAGCGCGATCACGTCTGAAAAAAACAAAACTCCAGATGAACACAGAAGAAGAAGAAGTTTAATAAAAATAGTTGTATACAACTAGACTTGTATTTGCTAGCTCTAATTGCACTTGTATCTGTTAGCTATGACTAGTCATGTATCTGCTAGCTGTAACTAGTCATGTATCTGCTAGCTGTAACTAGTCATGTATCTGTTAGCTGTAACTAGTCATGTATCTGTTAGCTATGACTAGACTTAGCTGTAACTAGTCTTGTATCTGTTAGCTGTAACTAGTCATGTATCTGTTAGCTGTAACTAGTCATGTATCTGTTAGCTGTAACTATTCTTGTATCTGTTAGCTATAACTAGTCATGTATCTGTTAGCTGTAACTAGTCATGTATCTGTTAGCTGTAACTAGTCATGTATCTGTTAGCTGTAGCTAGTCATGTATCTGTTAGCTATAACTAATCTTGTATCTGTTAGCTATAACTAGTCATGTATCTGTTAGCTATAACTAGTCATGTATCTGTTAGCTGTAACTAGTCATGTATCTGTTAGCTGTAACTAGTCATGTATCTGTTAGCTGTAACTAGTCATGTATCTGTTAGCTATAACTAATCTTGTATCTGTTAGCTGTAACTAGTCATGTATCTGTTAGCTATAACTAGTCATGTATCTGTTAGCTGTAACTACTCTTGTATCTGTTAGCTCTGACTTGTCTTGTATCTGCTAGCTGTTAACTACTCTTGTATCTGCTAGCTCTAACTAGACTTGTATCAGCTAGCTCTAACTATACTTGTATCTGCTAGCTCTAACGAGTCTTATATCTGCTAGCTGTAACAAGACTTTTATCGGTTAGCTCTAAGCCTCTTACCCACATTGGACATTAAAAGGAACTATTTCAAATTGAGAAAATATAATTTGTCTTGAACTGCAAATATTTTGTCATTGCTTTTTTAATGAGCAGGTCGATGTTTGGACAAAACATTAGGAGTTGTGAAGAGCAAGTTCAAGCTTGCTGAGAGGGAAGAGGAGATTATTACTTGTTACGAGGTTGCCGGAGACCTGGCGCTCTTGTGCTTGCAGCAGAGAGATAAGAGGCCCAGTGGGGCACAGTCAACCGTAACAAGCACCTATGATTCCAGTAGTAACTTTGTTGTCACATCTTTGATTGAAATGGCTATCAGTCAGGTTCCAGTGCTGTATCTGAAAAGAGGGTAAATATATATTCTTTTTTTCCTGCCATTGTATCTTTCATGATTAAATCATCAGGCGATATGTATGTGGGTCACCGTGTCAAAGTGGTTAAGTTGCTTGCCTCATGCTTTGAAGGTCATGAGTTCAATCCCAGACTGCATTGTTCAGACCATGAGTGCAATTTTCCAGAGATTCGTGAGGCTCATCGCCGGAGCTATGGAGTTCGTGTTCTGTGCAATGCTATTGGCAAGTGACTTGCTGTTCTACAGAGAGAGATTGAGCCAGATGGGGTAAAACCCAGTACAATTAAATCAACTCTCTAGACCTTAGTACCATGAGGCCAGGAATTATATTTACTCTGACTCACAGTTTTATTGCTGGCATTAAGAGTGGGAAATTTTGATAGCATTATGGAGCAGCACCGAAGGGGAAGAAACTAATGACATTGAAATGTTAAGAATCCAGTTGAGACAAAGAGTTTGCAAGCAAAATCAGCATGAGTGGTTAGATTTTGCAATTTTGCAGCTAAAGTTTTCTATGGGTTAAGGTAGCCAGTCTCATGCCAACCCTCCTTAGTGTATCTCTTGTGAGAGAAAAACAGCAATAAAGACAATAATAATGGTAAATTATCTGGAACGACAACAAGCCAGGAAAAAAACAAACATTCCCATATGTGTGGCACGTTACACCCACCTTGGGTATTTATGATGCCCATGTTAAACATTGCCTCAACGAGTCCTGTATTATTATTGATTATTTTTCATGCGTTTTAATGCTTATTGTTCTTTTGTTGTTAAAGAAGTGCTTCATAAGAGATGTTGAATCAAAGAATGTATGAGAGGAAATAGAGAAGAAGGGCAGAATGTCAGACGGGCCTGCATGCCCAATTCTTAACCCTTTGAAAATAAAGATTTTTGTTCGTTTGTTCGTTCTTGTGACATGCATGGAAGGTTACAGTGTTACTATTCTTTTCGTCCCTTATGATAACCCTCGGGCAAGAGGGGGTACATTGTGAACAATAATTGGCACTTGGTGCATGGTGACACATAACATAGCCAACATTCACACCTTTCGACTGAACGTAACATTGTCTATTAAATCACAAACAGTCAGTAAATGATGGGGTTGATTGCAGCGTCCTGTAAAAGACATGCAGAAATTTTTAAATTTTCAATATCATGTCTCTATAAAGCCAGTTACATTGCACTGTTTGACAAATCTGTGGTTCAACATATCTTTTATTCCATCTTGTTTGCTCGCTTCGGTGTAACTAAAGCTATCATTACTGATTCCCATTGTTGCTGTATGCTGAGATGCTTTTGGTAAGGACTGAGTTAATAAAGACTGCTTACCCAGTTGCCATGCAGTGTTCAAGCTCAGCATTTTATGTTACATCCAGTAGGGATTAGAACCTGGATGGATCACCTGTCTGTGAGATATAACTTCTTGATCACCCGTTCCTATTTTGTTGTTATTCTGAAGCAGTTTCTGGCTGTGGATCTGTGATACGATAGAGTCACATTTTGTAGGCTTGAATGCACAGGGGGATAGATGGCCAATCTCAAGCATAAGTCCATGCATGTGCTACTATTTCTAGTGCACTGGACACATTACAGACCCATAGTGGATTCGCCTGATGGTGAGGGACACTGGTAATAGGGAAAGACAATCCACATGCAAATAAGTCCAGTGCACAGGAAAAGATAATCCACATGCAAATAAATCCAGTGCACTCACCAGTAGTGGCAACTACTAGAAGTAGTAGCACATGCTCTGCATGAATTCAAAGCCAGCAAGTGCATTAAAAAATGCAACGTTTTACAGTTGCGTACGTATATTGATTGTAGCAAGTTTTTTTGCAGAATGTCGCTCTTATTACAACCCACTGGAAAGATTTTGATTTTCTTAGAATGTAACACTTCTAGCTAAGTAAGGTGGAGAAAGGAACGTTTCATGTTCAGAGGTCACAGATTGTAAGAATTGTGTGGATTTTTGTCCAAGCCATGCGAGAGTGTGGGGGAATGAACAGGCTGATAGCTGGCAGGGGATGCAACTCCTGGTTGTTGATTACCTATGGACAAGGGAGAGTTGTCGAGTGCCTGTGGGACTAGGTGGAGAAGGCGGGGATACAGATTGAGAACCCGTATGTGGAAGGAATGATATTGCAGGGGGTCGGCAGGGGTTCTGGAAGAATCTCAAAATTGAGAGGGAAGACCAGGAGAACTTTCAGTCAGATAGCGGTGGGAACGATTAGTAGTATGATTCTTCACTGGCTGCTGAATGAGGGGACGGAGAGCGTTTGGGAATGTCCTGAGTGCAGTGATGTCAGTTCTTAGCTCAACTCAACTCAACTCAACACTTTCTAATGATTTTCATACGTTTCATTTTTTCTTGACCAGGGAAATAACAAAGTGTATTAACCGATATAGAGAAATGCTACGGGCTGTTGAATCTAGATTCTCCCAAGAGATCAGAAAGGTTAGTATTTCGTGATTATTTTATTGGTCTGTTAACACTATACTTGCATTGTTAACACTATACTTGCATTGTTAACACTATACTTGCATTTTTACTGCCTTCTCAGAGATGTTGTGGCCGCCTTCATGATCTTCTTCTGCCTTTTGTCCTCTAATGGAACATAGCCTGATAACTATCTCATGTGGCCGAAAGGATAAGAGCGCTTGCTTTTAAACTTCATGTGCGCTGATGACGAGGTAGGGCATTCAGTATCTATACAGGCATTAAGTTGGACTTAACCCTTTACAGGGCACACGTTTTTCTCGTTGTAACTCCGAACGGGCAAAATTATTTTTAGGTTGTCAGTAAGATTTAGGGTTACATTAGTAAAAACATCAAATCTAAGGTGTTAGTCAAAAGATTTTTGTTAAATAAAAAACAAAATGAAGGAAAATAAATGCAGATTTATTATTTTACTCACATGTGAAATAAATAATCCAATGTTGCCTGCATTTCGGTTGCATTTGTTGGAACCCATGCTGGATCATTTATCTGTTCGATCTTTTTGTCTAGCATACTCATTTGTTTGATCGGCAATTGTTTGAAAAGTCTCGGAGAGATCCAAAGTGTGTACACTGCTTACGCTGATAATATCACTTATATCTAGCTCTGATTCATAGTCAACTTCGTGCACTTCAATGTCGCTTAAATTTAACCCAGCGAAATCTCTGCTATCACTTGAAGAATCGTCAAAATCCATTTTGAAAAACAAAGCATAAAAACCCTGAAAACTATAAAAAATATCTGATCACATTAAAAATTTTAACTTGCAGATTGCGCCCACGTTATCAAGTTATCTGCAAACCCTGAAATAAACAATGGGAAGTCTCACAGAGTCTCGAGATGCGCGTGTTTACAACGCTTAGTTGTCACGGACGCTTTCGACTGTTTTGCCCATTCGGTAGTAAAGACATTTGTATGGTGCTGTGCCCTGTAAAGGGTTAAACATTGACTTCTCATTCAGAAAGCCGTGGCAAACTACTGAATGTACAATTGCCTAGAAAATCAAAGAGGTTGATCACAGTATCCTACAAAGGACATAAACAATTCAAACTATTCTTTGCTATCTTTTGTAGTTGCTTCCATGTCTTTTACAATTATTCATCTGTTTCTAATTCTCTCCTCCATGCGTTTTTAGGTCTCTGAATTTCTTTGGCCATGCCGATTCCAGAGGAAGGAATTTCTAGTGATATTATTGGTTTTCCCATTGATGTTCTATCCGGTGCCAGCACTTCCTCACCTGATTGACTGTATTTAGTCCAGTTCTTTCCTTGAGCTGCACATTGATGACTCTATTGCACCATTTAAGTCCTTCTATTCTGTGCAGTTAATGGGTGCATTAGCAAAGTTGATAGGGAACTGCGCTGATAATGTCATGAGCAGGATCGGACAAGGGTTTAACTCTGGACTTGTCACCTGCTAAGTGAGGAAAAGATTGGCCACCTATTACTTCGTGCATTCAGGCATTCAAAATGTGATGGTCCTATCACATCACAGACCCCTAGTAGGAAAATGCTTTAGGAAAAAAATAAAAAAATTGTGTGCTGTTACTTATTAATGCATGTTTGTAATTTATTAGTAATTATTCTGATCACATTCCATGTTTCTAATCCATGCAGCAGTACTGACCTGGCAAAGGAGTTAACAATTCTGAGTTTGGTACTGGTTTTAATTTCTGTTGACCACTTGTTTCTGTATCTGCTTCTTTGCCTCATCATAGGTTATGTCGTGTCAGTGTCAGACTGAAGTAGTTTTCACCTTCTTTTGCCATGTTGTCAGCCTTCATTACCAGGTATGTTCCAGAGAGATGGGATCCATTGTGTTATAACCTTTTGGATTTTTGAGTCGACACAGTGCTGTTCTGCACTGCTTTTGTTTTTCAGTATTGAGGCACCTGATATCACATCTGTGGAGCGAGTTGTGTTTCTTCTCTCTTCAATTTTCTCTGTTAGCAGCATTTCTGACTCACTTTTCAAGGTCTCTGCTCTGAAGTTAGAAGATTAATATAATTTCACATGATACGAATATTTTGTTTCAAGTTTTCCTGACAACAGCACATTGTTAGAATATTGAAAAAACTGCTCTAGATTCAATTTCGTGACTGTTTTTGAAGTTTCTTGACAACTGAAACATTTTTCTTTATTAATTGGTGGTTGTCACAGATGTGTTTTTCATGAATTTGCATTTTTTACTGTCATGTTATTCAGTTTGAAGACGGATATGATGTTTTTTGAGCCTGTCCACTACACCATAAATCTAACTTTGTGATCATCCATGAGCTTTTTTTGGGGGTGGGGGGAATTACTGTGGTGGTTTCCCCTGGAACATTTTCAAATGCTGCAGTAAAATATTTTATTCCTCTGATACATTTCAGACTTTAGCCCTCGAGCTGGCTCAGTTGCTCCTACGATCTTGTAGTGCGTCTTCATATAAGCCAATCGATGTCAATGATAAAGGGATGAACAAGGACACAAAGACACCTAAACCTTGTATATATTCTTCAGAAAAGTAAGCAATAAGAAAATGTGTCTTGTCTTGTCTATCTGCTGGTCAACTGAAGCTAACATCACAGGTTATCTTATGGTATAGAAAAAAAGGAAATAACTGCTGCCAAATGATGCTAGAAACCAAATAAACATGAAATATAACTAGGATTTGATTGTGATACTTTAGTTTTCTATCTAAGTGTACATGTTTTTATTTTGTTCATTGATAAAGTCTTTGGTTGAAATGTTCGCTTGTATCCTTGTGTGTCATTTCTTTCTTTGAGCTTTCTAGTTACAGTTTGTGTGAATTCTTTTATCTTCTGGTCTTTGCCTGCCATGATTGTGGCTTTATGGAGAGTTTGGGTTTTCTGTCTTGTGTCAGGTTTGTTGCTCCAGCCATCAAGATCCATTACAGTTTTAGAATAATTTTCTTGGCAGAAATGGGTGGTTGGTTTGTGTTCTGGGATTCACTGTAGAGGAATAAATTGACACACTCAAGCCCAATATGCTGGATAATTCACACATCGAGAAAGACCAATAATAGTATGACGAAAGTATTTTGTCCATAACCAACAGGGGCCAATTAAGTAGAGAGAGACCTAAAAACATACAGAAAAGAGAATCAGAGACAGATATGAATAATATGTGGAGGACTTGCCCAGAAATGCAGATGATAGCAAATGAAGACATCCTGGCATGAGTTAGTTGAGGGCTTGTTTCCCAATCGGGAATAAAGGACAGCTGGGCATACAAGCATGCAGTTATGCACCCCTGGTTATAAATATGACCAACATAAATGTGAAGAGCAACAATGCTTTAATGCAGAATGAATATCTGCAAAGTTGCATGCCATCTCCACAGTGAAGGTTGGCGATAAAATATCTCCAGCAGTTTCTGTTTTGAGTGTTGGTTGTCGATTCTGTTAGGTCGCATCCTCACTGATTCTTAATATCATCAGCCCATTTATATCTTTATAGCCTCTGACTGTTTTTGTTCACAACTGTTCCCTCCATTATGTTTTCATCAGATTTTATGATATTTGATGTGACTAGTGTACCTTGTCTTTTTCCTTATTATTTCCTTCGGCAGACCCTTTTTTTTTTATTGTGTTCTGTAATGTCCTTGTCTTTTCAGTCCAAGAAACTTGCCCTAGTCTTCTGAAGATCCACATTTCATCATCAGAATCATAATGTGCCCTGGCAAATGGTGTAGGCATTCATGCCTCCCTACAGATCTCAATCCCTGGTGTTCTGGATCAATTGTAATGTAGTTATTCCTCCATACCACCATATTATGCCATCCTGTATAATTTCTTTTGGTCTGCCTCTGCCTTTTCTACCACTGATCTTTCTAGTTTTCACGATATTTTCCAGTGCTTCTATTCCCATTACATGACCAAAGAACCCCGTTTGTCTCTTTCATATACTTGAATGTAATATTCTCTTTTCATTAACCTTTTCCACACAAGTATTAATTATTCTGGCAGTTCAAGATATTTGAAACATTCGACATCTCTGTTGGTTCCAGTTCTCTTCATCCTCTCTCCTTATTCTTCTACTTATTCAATCTCATCCTCTCCCTCTTCTCATATCCCACAATCCCCTATGTGAATAATATAAATTTTGTATGGGACAGAAGATGATATATTCACAAATCTTGCTTGTCAGTGTATAAACTATTAATAACGGTCACATCATATAACAATTCCAGGCTGAAAAAAAAGTCATTGTACATTTATTTAAAAATGCATAACTGAATATCAAAATGACTGCCGATTCCATCAGAGATGAACTGGGTGTTTCGTGGGGGACTATTGTGTTGACATTCTGGTGGCGGCATTATGCAGTGTATCTGTGCGGGCTGTTGTTTGTCAAGACTCTTGTCTTTTCCACTTTTTACATTGGGCAGTGGGGAGCATTTTGTGTGATATTCACTGACACAGGAACGGAGCATAATGGGTACGACCCGTTGTTGTGAAGTTGGAACCGCGACTAACTAACTAACTGAATATTATCATCAATACCATCATCCTATAGGCTCCTTCAGTTTTAGAAGCTCTTCAGTGCTGTTGGTTTCCATTCTAGCAGCTAGCTCAGAATCACACACAGTCCTCCAACAATGTTGATTCTAATGACAGTTGATTATTTTGTGGAGAGGTCTTCATCCCATGACGACGAATGAACACAGCTTGATAAAAAGAACAAAGAGGGAGCAAGGAAGGATGGGCATTCATCTTAAATATCACAAGTCCTGTAGGACATTGGTGAAACTAAAACTATCATTACTGATTCCCATTTTTGCTGTATGCTGAGATGCTGTTCGTAGGGACTGGTCAATAAAGACAGTTCGCGGCGATTTCACTAGCCAGGCGGCCATAATTCCTCAGGCTCAAGAACCCCCTGCCACACACCGCAAGGTACAATATTGGCAGTAAATGACAGTTATGACAGTATAAACAGTTGCGTGCAGTGTTCAAGCTCAGCATTTTATATGTTACCTCCAATAGGGATTAGAACCTGGATGGATCACCTGTCTGTGAGATATAACTTCTTGATCACCCTTTCCTATTTTATTGTTATCCTGAAGCAGTTTCTGGCTGTGGGTCTGTGATACAATAGAGTCATCATATTTTGTAGGCTTTAATTTCTTGCACTTAGCAGGCAAAATACAAATACAAAATAGTAACATATTTATTGTCTGGTATGCACATATATTACCGGGGTCACTAATGGAAGCAAAGAAAGCAACACTGCAACCTGCTATGCATGTCATAAGAGGAGACTAAGGAAGGTTGGCATGAGACTGGCTGTCTCAACCTGCAGGAAACTTGCTGTAAAATTCAACCAGTCTTGAACATGTCTACAAAATCTTGATGTGAGTTGGGTGAGGACTCATGCTCTATTGCAGTGGTTCTCAACCCTTTTCAGCAGCATTTCTGACTCACTTTTCAACATCTCCATCTCTGCTCTGAATTTAAAGGTTATTATAATTTCACATATTTTGAATAATTTTAGTCACTTTGCTTCAAATTTGTTGTCAACAGCACATTGCTATCATATGCATTAAAAAAAGCAGATTGCTGACACAATTCTTTACATATACTTACCAGGTTGTTCATTCCTAAAAATTTGGATGAGGAAGTCCTTTTGCTGCTGCTGATAGCTGAGGCCGTGGTAAGTTCTTCTCATTGGATTTTGTAGTCAGTTATTGTGTCTTTCATGAAGAGACAAGCTTTGAGAAATAGGTTTAACACTTTGCCATTTCCCACAGAGTACTGGGTTGCAGACAGTGAAACACCTGTAACCTGTGGAGGTAACATGACCAGCTTGGCCTAACCCCAGCCTGTCTGTGCTGTTCTGGGTCATGAGCTGGTTATTTCCAAATATGCCTTTATACCATCCATCCATCCATCATGTGCGTTGCCGATAAGCGTGGGCGGTCATGTTCTGCCATCTCACTCGATCACCAGATTCGTGGGTCAGTTCTGTGTTCCTGTCTTGACCATGCCACATGGCCAAGCCATCCAGGTATTTACTTCTCGGTATTCCTCTTGGTCTCTTCCCTTCGATCTTACCAGTCGTCACCAAGTTCTCCAATTCATTTCTTCTCATAACATGACCAAAAAACTATGACTGTCTACGTCTAATGTCTCTAATTAGTTTACGATCTTCATTTGTTCCTTGAAGGACTTGTTCATTGGTTTTTCTGTCTGTCCATGGTATTCTTTGCATTTTCTTCAGAAACCACATTTCCACAGCCATCAGCTATTTTTAAGCTTGACTGCTTATTGTCCACGCTTCACATCCATACAAAAGTACAGGTTCTATGTAGCACTTCAACACTCTTTTTCTCATTTCAATTAATATCTTTTTATTGGTCAGTATGTTTTTCATCTTGCAAAAGGCTACCTTCGCAATGGCAATTCTTGTTCTAATCTCTTCAAGGCATCTCCCATCAGATGTTATGACTGTGCCGAGATAACTGTATTGATTCACCTGCTTAAGAATATACCCATTTATTCGTATATCACATTGTGGTATTTCCTTCTTGCCAGTGACGACCATAATCTGTGTCTTCTTAATATACAGGTGTGACATTTCTGCCCTGCACACTCCACTGTTTCTGAACTTGGAGAGGGGAAGAAGAGCTCTGCAGCAGTCTGGTTGAGGTGGTACTTTGGTAGCAGGTCAAGAGGAAAGTCACTACATGAACTTGACTCCAATAGATGCCAGCCCTTTTCAGAGCCCAAACAACCTGAATGTAGGCATCAAACGTATGAGTTAAATCTGTCTACCAGGGGATTCACTGACTGACTGAACAACTGACTGACCAACCAATTAACTGACCACCAACCAACCAAAATTTGCAAATATTTTTCTAATTAGAGATAGTTCTGGAAATCATTATGAAAATCTATGCATGTGTTTTCTTTATCCCTTTTGTTTGTCCTTACTAGGATGTTAGTTTACATTGTGGCTATTTACAGATGAGCTCCAATGTTTGCACCTTTCAGTCAACTGTTTGTAACTTCAGCACGTTTTAAACTGGGGTTGTCTTTCCTCAATTTGACACATCGTAAATAATTATGTTGTGGGTAGTTTTTTAATTTTGAAATTTTACCAAGGTAACAGCTCGTGTAACTTGTGGCATGAGCTTGGTCGTAGATTGATTCAGTTCCAGGGTTTTACCTCTTGCTTTGGGAAGAAAAAGACTGGCCACCTGATCCTCCATGCACTCAGACCTACAAAATGTGATAGTTCTAGCACATCACAGATTCATGGCCGGTTCCTGCTTTGGGACTTGTTTGATTTTAAATAGCCAATCTGGTCTTTTCTTTATGGTATCCACTCCTGAGAGGTGTTTATTGTGTTCCACAAGGACATTTTATTTTTCATATATATCTGAGATGGTTAGGCATAAAATCCACTGCTCATAGATTACATTGGAGTGTGGCATCATCAAGTACGTTTTTAAACGTTTTTGTGTGTGTCAGGATATAAAACCAGCCCTTTTTGAGCTAATGGGGAACACCATAGCCTCAACCCCTCTGAACCACATATGCATAGATCATATGGATGCTCATAGATCATAAAACATCTCGTATGGATTTTTAAAATTAATATGTTATTTCAACATACAAGATTGAAATACTATCTATATCACATGTTCAAGATGTGTTCATTGGTTCTTTGTGTGTGTAGCCATATCTCCATGAGAGCCATTAATCTTCTTCACTCCTGCCCAACTTAATGTAATTAACATGAACAACTATGACATCAATGTCTATTTAACTGGACCGTGTGTTTTGAGTCATTAAGGCATGGAAAATATGGCCAACACAATATTCTCAGTATGTACTGGAGGCGTTTATTGGACACTTTACTTTTTTTTTTCTTAAACTCCACTAGGATAACCTCTGAGTTATTTCAGTGTGAGTTCCTAATGTATCTTACTGTAATGAAGATAAACAAATATAACGTCAACCAACTTGATTCCACCAAAACCTGTATGGGAATGCCATGAACCTGTCACTACCTACTGCTTTTATTCAAGACTTTAATGTCAAAGCCTGAGTACAAAAGAAGAAAAAGCGTATAATATTATCTTTGAATGTATTTTTAATGCATCAGCTAAGAGTCTTCTCTTCTTTCTTCCAACTTCAGGGAACAAGAGAAGCAGTGTTGGAAAGAAAGGAAGAAATTCACAAGTTAACGGTAACAAACATCACCGCCATTTATGACTTATTGGCTCTGATTTTGGTCAAGCGAGGCCAATTTGGACGACTCACAGAGGTATACATATTTTAATAACTCTTATCTGACAAGAAACAAGGAAATATTTGTATTGTAAGATTTTGTTGTCACATTGAAATCTGAAGATATTGGATGTAGAAACAAGTTGGACCTAGAGCATCCGAGTCATTACAAAGATGACAGATATCGTCAGTTCCACAGGAAAAAAATTAGGTTGTAATCTTAAGATATATCACAAGGTATAAACATTTGTAATGCTTTAACTACCAGCTTACAAAGTGTAGCAGATTAAAATTGTGTTTTACTTTTTAAACCAGATGTTTATCTATTATTTCAACTGTAGTCTATAAATTTGCAAAAACACCTTTTTTTCATGTTTTACTTAAAACGTATAATTGAGTTACATTTTACTTACTTTTAAGACCTTTTTTTTTACATGGCCCAAGATGTATTGGTCATGTGCTAGCTCCATATTTTTATAGCATTTTTACATGGCCCAAGATGTATTGGTGATGTGCTAGCTCCATATTTTTATAGCCTTTTTACATGACCCAAGGTGTATTATACTCAAGGGATGATGTCAATATTATACTGGCCATGTTTACTTCCTAAGAAATGTCCTAGTCCCTTTTTAGGCTAAGTCAGCCTGGGAGCTCCGGTCAATTTAAAAAGTCTGCCTCAATCTGAATTTGCTGCCATAACCACCAGGCTGGCAGGGAAGCATGTTAGCCACAGAGCTGTCACAGCTCCTGGTGACAATTACGATGTCTATTTAACTGGACTGTATCTTTAGAGTTGTTGGAGCATGGAAAATATGGACAATACCATATTCCTAGTAGTCTTAGAGGCGTTTATTGGGCACTTACTAATGTTTTTTCTTTCTTAAACTCCACTAGGATAACCTTATTTATTTCAATGTGAGTTTCCCAATGTAATTATATTGTGAACTAAAAAAGACAGTGAAGCACCCGGGACGGTTAACCCGGTCAACAAATGCCTGAAGAAGTCGGATGTGTCAGCCGAAAGGTGCAAATATCGCAGCTTTGCTGTAAACAGACAATTAAATCTAAGACAACATTCTGGACGAATGTAGAAAATAAAGAAGAAGACTGTGAAGTTTATAAAAGAGACATTACAGATATAAACAATTTATTTCAAGTGAATGAAAGGAGAAGAAGAATGTGTTTGTAGTATAAATCTATAAGAAAGTAACATATGTGATAGACACCGTAACAATGTTAACTTATATTAATGACTTCTAAATCTGCTTTCAAATGTGAGATAGGAAATTTATTATATTGTTTATACTTTTATTTTTATCATTTCAGTCTTTCGATAAAGCCATGAGGTTTTCTTTTCAAGAGTTTCATATCTGGTATCAGTTTGCCAACTCTCTGATTTCATCAGGCAAGGTGAGTCAGTGATAACCTATAGGTGAAAGTTCTGTCATCTGTCCATTACCCCTACCCCGTTCAGCGAAATTATAATTACGGCCCATCGCAGCCTCAGATTAATAACCCTGTGACCAAATCAGCGACATTTCGGAAATTAATTTGAAAGGGATTGTTGTCCTTGGGAGGTCATGGGTAATCATAGGTTAAATTTAGTTTTCACATTTTTATAAACAAAGCACCCGGGAAGGTTAACCCGGTCAACAGATGCCCTCAGAAGTCGGATGTGTTGGCCTAATGGTGCAAAAACGCAGCTCTGCTGTAAACAGGCACAACGTAATCACGTCCAAAAAAACTCACCGAATGAATGCAGAAGAATAAGAATACACAAAGCTGTGGTAACATGGTGATTTATGTGCTATCTTACTAGTCAAATGATTATAAGATTCAACCTCATGTAGTGGAATTCATCTTCAACAATTGTTTACTATACATCTATTCTGCCATGGGTCCACCAATAGGATGGTTTGCTTGTGGTCATCATCATCCCCCATATGCCAGATTTCCATTCTCTGTCTGGTGAAGTCATTGCAGTTTTTGTAGGATGGGCTCTGGGGTTTGCATTGGTGCTCCACAAATTTAAGTTGCAGATTCAGTGAGACCCATTCTGTGGAGGTGTGCTCTTAGTCCATGATGTCCTGATCTGAGTCCAAAGATTCTGGTCTGCATATTTTGGCCTATCCTGGTCTGCATATTTTGGCCTATCCTGGTCTGCATATTTTGGCTTATCCTGCCAGTATGTCTAAATGGCGTGTCTTAGTTTATGTTCTTGTGTTTGTTTATCTCCCAATGAAGCATAGTCTCCCCCAACCAGCTCATGCCATGCTTGTCTATCTTTTGCCATCTCCTGCAGCTCCCTCCATGTCTCCCTGTATTATTCATCTCTGTCTCTAATTCACTTCTCCATGTATTTCTAGATCTCCCTGTATTTAATTTGCCCTGTGGGTTCCTGAGAAAGGACTTTGTAATTATGCTATTAATAGGTTTTCTCATTCTGTGTCCTATCCAGCAAATTTTCCTTCCCTTTTGATTCGCTGTAATTTGTTCAGTTCTCTCATATGTTCAGTATGAGGGAATTTCTGTCGTACCATTTTAGTACTTCTGTTCTGAGCAGACAGCATTCTTATTTTAACTTCTCTATCTGTTCCCTCATCTTTATCTTCATTGCTACCTAAATAAGTGTATGATTCCTTCTTTTGAAGTGAGGCTTCACCCAGGGAGATCAGGACCAGGTTGTTATTTGCTTGGTTTAATCTTATCTATGTCTTTCCCCTATGAATTTTTAGACCTAACTGTTGTGACCTGTTATCAGGTGTCATTAGTTTATCTTGCATCTCATGGTGTGTATATGACAGGAGTGTAATGTCCACAAAGTCCAAATCAATAAGTTGCTTTGTCAGAGCCCGTATAATGCCATTTCTGGTGGAAGTTACTGTTGTTTCATGGCCTAGTGTATAGTCAATAAGTGTTTTCCAAGAACCATTGGTACCTAACAGTATCACATATCCTCTTGATCTCTTGGGTAGTGAGATTAACATAGCACATATTCCCTTGATCTCTTGGGTAGTGAGATTAAAATAGCACATATTCCCTTGATCTCTTGGGTAGTGAGACTAACAATAGCACATATCCCATTGATCTCTTGGGTAGTGAGATTAACATAGCACATATCCCATTGATCTCTTGGGTAGTGAGATTAACATAGCACATATTCCCATTGTTCTCTTGGGTAGTGAGATTAACATAGCACATATTCCCTTGATCTCTTGGGTAGTGAGATTAACATAACACATATTCCCTTGATCTCTTGGGTAGTGAGATTAACATAGCACATATTCCCTTGATCTCTTGGGTAGTGAGACTAACAATAGCACATATCCCATTGATCTCTTGGGTAGTGAGATTAACATAGCACATATTCCCTTGATTTCTTGGGTAGTGATATTAACAATAGCACATATCCCCTTGATCTCTTGGGTAGTGAGACTAACAATAGCACATATCCCCTTGATCTCTTGGGTAGTGAGATTAACAATAGCACATATTCCCTTGATTTCCTGGGTAGTGATATTAACAATAGCACATATCCCCTTGATCTCTTGGGTAGTGAGACTAACAGTAGCACATATTCCTCTTGATCTCTTGAATAGTGAGATTAACAATAGCACATATTCCTCTTGATCTCTTGAGTAGTGAGATTAACAATAGCACATATTCCTCTTGATCTCTGGAGTAGTGAGACTAACAATAGCACATATTCCTCTTGATCTCTTGAATAGTGAGATTAACAATAGCACATATTCCCTTGATCTCTTGGGTAGTGAGACTAACAATAGCACATATCCCCTTGATCTCTTGAGTAGTGAGACTAACAATAGCACATATTCCTCTTGATCTCTTGAGTAGTGAGACTAACAATAGCACATATTCCTCTTGATCTCTTGAATAGTGAGATTAACAATAGCACATATTCCTCTTGATCTCTTGAGTAGTGAGACTAACAATAGCACATATTCCTCTTGATCTCTTGAATAGTGAGATTAACAATAGCACATATTCCTCTTGATCTCTTGAGTAGTGAGACTAACAATAGCACATATTCCTCTTGATCTCTTGAATAGTGAGATTAACAATAGCACATATTCCCTTGATCTCTTGGGTAGTGAGACTAACAATAGCACATATTCCCTTGATCTCTTGGGTAGTGAGACTAACAATAGCACATATCCCCTTGATCTCTTGGGTAGTGAGACTAACAATAGCACATATTCCTCTTGATCTCTTGAGTAGTGAGATTAACATAGCACATATTCCCTTGATCTCTTGAGTAGTGAGATTAACAACAGCACATATTCCTCTTGATCTCTTGAGTAGTGAGATTAACATAGCACATATTCCCTTGATCTCTTGGGTAGTGAGATTAACAACAGCACATATCCCCTTGATCTCTTGGGTAGTGAGACTAACAATAGCACATATTCCTCTTGATCTCTTGAGTAGTGAGATTAACATAGCATATATTCCCTTGATCTCTTGAGTAGTGAGATTAACAATAGCACATATCCCCTTGATCTCTTGGGTAATGAGATTGACTACCTAGCCTTCTTAGATACGCATAGAATAAAAAGGTCCTGTGTGCAGGTTGTGCACATTAAAAATTCCATGGCAGCTGGAAATTGTAAAGAGTAGGCCATAAGGTCATTGCTCTGACAGAATTGTTAGGAAAGAAAATCTACCCATATGTAGATAGATCTCCATGACCTTGGATGGAATCTGTCTTTCCTCTAGAGCAAGGAAACCTGACATAAATGCATGCTGACGTCGGGCACTCTAACCTTTGCTGTGCGTAACTAGGTCTGATGCATCCCCCTCAAAAGAGTAACAAAGAAGATGTCTTCTTCTGTTAGCTGTAATTGAGACAACACACAGATCTACATAATCACAGTTCTTGAAAATATGTTACTGTTTTCTTCCCAGCATTCCCAAGCACTTCCTGTTTTAGCAGAATGTCATCGCCTGACACCACAGAATGTGTGTGTGTGCCTGCAGGCAGCACAGCTCTGCTATGAGCATTTACAGCTTTACCAGCAGGGAGTGGAGTGGGCAGAGGCTGCCATCAACTGTAAGGGCACTTTGATACAGACTGCACGGTCACACATGGCTCTGGGTATAGGTTTGTGTCTGGTTGCCAAAGAATCCAAGTTGTTGGCAGAGAGACAAGAACTGAACCAAAGGGCATTGAAAGCCTTTAAAATGTAAGTTTGATTGGCTAGATGATTTATTCTGTAAATATTATTTTGCTCTTTATATATTTATAAATATAATTTTGCTCTTTATGCTCTTTGTAATCATTCACTTAAATTGATTAATTAATTTAATCTGATTGTAAATTTGTGAAACGTAAATTATATTCACAAATTATTTCATTTTTGTGTCATTTTAAAATCAATTGTATTTTTAAACCTAGGATTCTACCACATTATAGATGAGAGAATTAAATAAGTTTTATTAATATTTTATGACAGCTTTCCTATTTATTCACTAAGCTTCCTTAGTTTATTTTGAATTATTTTAAAAACATCTTTTACCAGAGATATATCTAGACCAGACAGTGGTCGCCAGTTTAATACTGAACACCTTACTTCTTCTTGTGTTCTTCAGTCACCTACAAAAATTAGCTTATCATCATACTCCATGTTGCTCTAAATCCTTTTATCCCAGACAGTTTTTACTTAGTTTCTTTCTATCATAAGAAGCTGTTAATTTAAAGGCATACTGCCAGAAGATTGTATATTTTACTAATGCAGCATCAGTTTTGCAAGCCCTCTGCTGTGACAAACTCCCTCTGCTGTGACAAACTGCCATTTCTAAAGGTACTCATAAGTGCAGGTCCGCATGGCCAAATGGGTAAGAACATGTGTTCTTAAACATCCGGTGTGCTGATGCCGAGGTTAGCAGTTCAACCCCTACACCAGACAGCTGGACTAAAATGTTGACCTGGGACGTAAATTACAAATACCTCTGAAATCTGAGTGGGTTCGTTTGATGGTGAGGGACACTGTTAATAGGGAAAGCTAATTCACATGCAAACTTCAGCCCATCACTTGAGTTTATATATGTATGTAGTACATACTTGTCTGCGCATATCTAGAGCAGTTTGGTTTTACAGCGCCAGAGACTTGCCGGCACCTCTTTTACTGTTAGTTAAAATAGTTCCTCCACGTGAAGTCCAGGAGTTTGACTTTTGCTGCTAGAGCTTATGAATTCACAAGTCATGGGGGTATTTCACAAGTTTGAGCACTCACTCTCAATTCTGCAGCCCTGGCTACAAGAGCAATTTGAAACCACATATTAAGATGTAACCTGGTCATGTTTCAACATTGTACCAGTGGAGATGAAGTCATATTTCCTACTGGGCACTAGGTATTTCATTGTCAACAGACTCCGACTCAGAGGGAGGAGTCAGGAATAAACATATTGTGCATTTCTTGGTATAGAAAGAGTTAATAGCCTGTCACAGAACTTGGATTACTGCTGACTCTATCTCATGTCTGTTACCCACACAGGGCTCATGAATCTGACCCACAAGACTACCTAGCTGCATTTCATCTAGCCCTGCAGTTTGCTAACCTCAGAAGGGTAAGTTTGGAATATCCGTAGTGTGAATGTAAATTTAGTACATGAAACTGGTTCACACATGGTGTAGGCTGCCATGGTAGTGAGGCAAGAAAGAGGGGAAGAGAGAGAGAGAGTGAGAGAACAAATTGTGTAGATTGTCACACTAAAGAGGCATGAGAGAGAAAGAGAGAAAGAAAACAGTCTCAGAGAGTGAAATATTTTTTCTGCAGATAAATGAGGCTGTAGCATACACAAAGCTGTCGCTCAAACATCGCAGTGACTTCATTCACTCTCTGCACCTCCTGACTTTGCTGTTGTCAGCTCGCAAGCAACATGAGGATGCCATGACTTTGGTCCTGGCTGCCCTGGAAGAGTACCCAGATAATTTAAGGTCAGTGGACAAGTGTATGCCTGTGTTTTACAGCTATCGTTTTGTTTTTGTGTGTGTGTGTGTTCGACGCTTTGAACTCAGGCGTAGTCCATACGTACACTACATCTTCTAGTGCACTGAACTGATTTTTGTGTGTGGATTAGCTTTTCTATCAGTGTCCCTTGTCATCAAGCAAACCCACTCCGACTTCAGAGGTACTTGTAATTTACGTCTCCAAGTCAAAGATTGCTTGCTTGCTTGTGTTCGCTGGCTATGAACTCCAGCGTGAAGTCCTGTATGTTGGATGAAGACATCCTGTTGTCCAACATCAGTGTGATTTCATACAGGACCTGAGGTTTGCGTGAGTATCCGTTGCCCCATGTCTGGCTTATTGGTGCACAGACTGGTGGTTCCTCGCCATGCAGGCAGACACTTTCCAACTTCGAAGGAATCCACGATCCTACTGACTTTAGCCAGGACCCCAAAGGAACCTGTTGCCCAGGATGCTCGGCGAGGACACGTCAATAGGTCTTGGCCAGTATAGAACCCGGCCCTGGTGCTGTGGAAACACCTCTGTGTCCCAAGTCAAAGATGAAAAGATAACATTTTAGTCTAGCTGACGTGATGGGGTTGAAACCGCTTACCTCGACATCAGCACAACGGATGTTTAAGAACATGTGTTCTCACCCAGTCGGTCATGCAGACCTGTACATTGAGGGTATGAGAGACCGAGGTTGACATACAGAGATGTTGGTTGGGTTGGCATGGAAGATGATTTGCAATTGAAAATGATTAAAAACACAGATGACAGATGGTTGTAGAGAAACATGATCATCTTGTGTTGCCTGGAAAGGCATATGATAGTAATGATATTGTGATCTCTGGAACAAATCTACCCAAGTGCACCAGACAGCTTGTCATATGATCCTTCAGGACACCGTATGGATACTTTGTAACCTGTTGTGATTTCTGCCTTCAGTACAGATTCATTAGTGCAGATATGCATCCATTCTTCAGGATAAGCATTATTTCAACAAGTTAAGACGTTTGATCTGTTATTTCTGTATTTCAGTTTGCTCATGACTAAAGCTAAACTTCAGAAGATTGTACTAGGTCCTGAAGAAGCATTGGCTACCTATCAGAAAATGCTGAAATTATGGAAAGATTTACATGAAATGGATACTGCAGATGAGTATGTATCATTGTGCTTGTTTGTATCCCCACTGTTTACACAGTTGCACATGATGATTAATATCATTATCACTAGCACTTGAGAGACTGATTTTCATACAAGCTCATTGTTAATAAAGTTCCATCTAGGTCCCAGGGTATTCTATTGATGAACTTAGTGATTTATTCACTTTTCCTTCTGTATAACCTTATCTAAACTCCTCAAGTGCCAGGCAATTTCACATAATCCAACTTTGTCCCAGTTGTTGAGGATATCTTGGAGAGGGAGACAAAGGCTGTGATATGGACAGAAAAAAGTTAGTTGTATATCCTTTACAGGACATCACAGTCAATCCCAGCATTGTTTATTGTTTGTGATTTCTTGGCAAGTAATTTGCCAGTGGTTTCTGAATGAGATGAAAACCAGCACAAAGAGGTCTGCTTTCAAATCGGCTGCAGCAGGATTGCATTCGTAACCCCTCCACCACAGCGAATGAACTTTGGGGCATATTAACAGAAAAGTTGGAATAAATTAACCTTACGTGGGAAAATGTTAGGCAAGAGAAACAGAAAATACAGAGAAAGATCTATGTGGAAAGCTTCAGCAGCTCGGCAGTGAATAATAATACAGTGCAGAACTGATAAGGCGATCTCACCTGGGACCCTAGAAATAATTCTTCTTATCGGAAATTCCTCTTATAAGAGTTCAAGCAAAAAGTAATGCATATACAACTTTCAATACCAATATTGTTCTTCACAACAGAAATTTGCCACATCCGAAATCACCTTAAGCAGTTTGCAATGTATAAGCAACATTATTTTCATTATATGAAAGAGAGGTTTGGCGAGTTATTGCCACTGTCTGTACTGGACAGTGGAACTGAAGAAGAGGTCCCAGATGTTTCTGTATCTCCTATCCCAGAAGACATAATCATTTTCTCTCACCCTTTCTCCCACACGTGGACATAGGCCTTCCACCAGCACACTTTACGCTGTCCTATCCTTGGCTGTCTCATGCGCTGTCCTATCCTTGGCTGTCTCATGCGCTGTCCTATCCTTGGCTGTCTCATGCGCTGTCCTATCTTTGGCTGTCTCATGCGCTGTCCTATCCTTGGCTGTCTCATGCGCTGTCCTATCCTTGGCTGTCTCATGCGCTGTCCTATCCTTGGCTGTCTCATGCGCTGTCCTATCCTTGGCTGTCTCATGCGCTGTCCTATCCTTGGCTGTCTCATGCGCTGTCCTATCCTTGGCTGTCTCATGCGCTGTCCTATCCTTGGCTGTCTCATGCGCTGTCCTATCCTTGGCTGTCTCATGCGCTGTCCTATCCTTGGCTGTCTCATGCGCTGTCCTATCCTTGGCTGTCTCATGCGCTGTCCTATCCTTGGCTGTCTCATGCGCTGTCCTATCTTTGGCTGTCTCATGCGCTGTCCTATCCTTGGCTGTCTCATGCGCTGTCCTATCCTTGGCTGTCTCATGCGCTGTCCTATCCTTGGCTGTCTCATGCGCTGTCCTATCCTTGGCTGTCTCATGCGCTGTCCTATCCTTGGCTATCTCATGCAGTTCTGTCCATCTCCTCCCAGGATTATTGACTTCAGTCTCTGCTTCTCTTCTGCATGTCTCTTTAGGTCTTCCTTTTCTTTGTTTGCCCTGTAGATTCCAGACAAAGGCCTTTCTAGCTGTAATGTTTGCAGGTGTTCTCATTGTATGTCCAATCCAGCGCCATCTTCACCTCTTCATTCATTGATGTGTGTTCATTTCTCTCCTTGAGCTCCTTATTGGAGAATCTCCCATACCATTTTAGTCCTTCTGGTTTGCATGGGCACCTATTAATGAATGTTTTTAATTTATTAGAAATCCTTTTAGTCATTCTCAACGTTTCTGATTCATACAGTAATTATGAAGATAGACATTATATGTCAAGAGTTACACCAACAAGAATGAAATTTGACTTCATGTCAACGTTATTAAACATTTTAAACAAAAGATAACTTACAACCAAATACAAGGTAAAGAACTTTTGGAATCATCATTGCATTTATAAGGATGTTTGTAAAGTCTCACTACACTTTGTATGTAGGACAGCTGTTTGTTGGAGAGTATGTTTTCTGTTTGCAAGATGGAAAATATACTCACCAACAAACAACTGTTCTACATACAAAGTGTAGTAAGGCTTTACAAACACCCTGTATATTTACCTATACAGAAACATACAAACACTGACTTATGCAGTTTGCGTGACATTTTCAGTGGATCAGACAGCAAGTATAGAACCAAAGACAAGATGTGGGACAAGAGAAGCATTGCTCACATTGCTATCAGTGAATACAGTGAACGAGGCTCAGGTACACATATTTGTCTTCCCATGGGTCACTTGTTTTTATTTGCTGCTGAATTTTGTTTCTTAAAGTCATTCTTAAGTTTCACATGAAGGGTCAGAAAGAAAACTTACTTTTCTGTATAATGGTGTTATTTTTAGCTTTGGGATAAATGAAAACAAACACTTCGGTGTCAGTTTAATAGTTTATTATTCATAATTATGATAATGTGCATAATTTTTGAAGGGATGATTAATAAACATTCTCTTTAATTATGTTTCAAATTTGTAGACATGAATCTGAATTTAGGTCGCTATCCTATTAGAAGGAGGGGGAAAATAAGTGTTAGGAGGTGGACAGCAGAACTATCACATTTTTGGAAGAATAGGTTACACACGAGCGAGCACGCGTGCATGCACAATCAGACACACACAGGTTGAATCAGTTTATGCTTCTCTGTAGAGTCAATTGCCAGTATTGGTCTCGCACACTCCGCTGTGGAGATGGTAATTTGGTACTGAGTGAGGAAAAAAGTCTCTACACCAACATCACTCTGATAGATGCAAGACCTTTTCAAGACTTGGATGATGTGGACATCAACGCATGGGACTTAATTCACACTCACAGATTTTTCAGAGGATTTATGATCAATGGACTACTTCTTTGTCATGTTATTTATATTTCAGGATCCATCAGAGCTGAGTCTGTGGCTGCTTCAAGAATGGAAAAAGCATTATCTGACCTGGCATCATCAATGAACAGTAGTTTCCAGCCTCGAGCGGGGCCACAAAGGTCATGGCTCATCCAAGCTCAGATTTGGCTCAATTTGGGTAAGGTTTACTAATGATCCAACGAATGCTGATTTTTTAATGCAAATATGGGCCTTAAGGCAAATACAATGGTCCTTTACTTTTATTGACTTGATTAATGATCTTGTACAGTGGCATTTGATAATGTCAGTGGAGTCTCCATGGCGAAGTGGTCAAGCCGTCTGACTCGGGCTCCGAAGGTTGTGGGTTCGATTCTGGGCCGCGTCTTTCGGTTCACGGGGGCATTTTTTCAGAGATTCCTGAAGGGCCTCGGAGCTAAGGAGTTTGGGCTTTTTGCAACACTTTCGGCAGTTCGATGCGGAAAGAGACTGAGCCATTTGGGATAAAAACTCAGTGCAATGAAGTCGACCCTGTCAACTTTTTTTTTATAATGTCAGAAATTCTGTGCTGTAGATCCAGATCACATCCAGTAGCTATACATAATGAAATGAGAGTGCTGACATATTGGCCAAAGAAAGTACTGTGACACAAAAACTAGGTATTCCAGTTGCATATTTTGTTTCTTTGCATATCCTATTTACAGGTCATCACTGTCAACACCAGCACTGCTGTTGTTGATATCTTGGCAAGTTTACGCTCAATAGTTTGCCATTGTTTTCTGAACGACCGGCTCCCATACATCATGTTAAAACCCTGCTCAATACAGTTTGCTGCTAAATCGGTCGCAGCTGTGTTTCTAACACAGGTAAGCGGAATTTATGAACCGCATCCATAACGCCTTTGCCACACTCAGAAAGTCATCTGTTCAACCACAGGGATAACTAGTTCTTATTGAACAGGGCTGGAAAAGTTACTATCTTACTCAGAACAAGGCACAACAGACTCAGTAGTCTCATGTACACACAACTAACAAACATATATTACCGGGACCCATAAGAGAATCAACAATTTGTAACCTAATTTACCAAGCATACCATAAAAGATGACTCAACAGGGTTGGCACATGATTGGCTGCCCCATCCAATATAAACTTTAGCTGCAAAATGTGGAAATTGCCTTGACAAAATTGTTTGAAAAAAGAAGTCACCCTTGGGTAGATTGAGTTTGTTGTCTAAGGTGGAATATTTGAAAGGAATTAAACATGATACACAAGCATGCTGAAAGTCAGACATACTGACCTGAGCTAGAGAGATATGTACCTAGGCGTGATACACCCTCCCAGACAGAGGAATAAAGAACAAGAGGAATGATTTATAGGGAACAATGTGATTTCTGTTTTATTTTCATGAAAGGAAGATGTAAAGGAACATAGAAGAGAAGAAGAATGATTTAAAGGGGGTAAAATGGTTTCTTTCTTATTTTCATGGAAGAAAAATGTAAAGGGACAAAAATGTGTGTTTTATTTTTAAATGATGACAGGAAGATTGAAAGGAACAAAGAAGAGAAGAAGACCAATTTAAAAGGGGCAAAAAGGGTTTACTTTTTGTTTTCATGGATGGAAAATTGAGAAGAATGAAGAGGAAGTTGAATGTAAGGGCGACAAAATTGGTTGCTTTTTTATTTTTTTCATGGAAGGAAGCCTGTGAGAAATGAAAAAGAAGGTGAATAAGAATAATTTAGTGTGGACACAGATTCTTTTTTTTAATTTTCATGAAATGAAGATTGACATTGAGTTGAGTTGAGTTAAGAACCGACATCGCTGCACTCAGGACGTTCCCATATGTGCTCTGTCCCCTCATTCAACAGCCAGTGAAGAGTCATACTATTCATTACTACTATTAATTTCTAATTAATCTCATCTCATCTCATCATGTTCCTCTTGTACCTTGCGGTGTCGAGGTGAAGTATAAACTTCGTGAGAGTGCCCGGTTATGGGCTTCGTATATCGACATTCCCATGGATTCTGTTATTCCCTCCGTCCAACGTTTACGTGGTCGGCCTCTTCCTCTGTTTCCATCTGGTCTGTACATCATTGCTTGCTGTGGTATGCTGTTGACTGGTAGCCTACTTGCATGGCCAAACCATTTGACTTGCTGCTTTCTAATAAAATCTAGAGCAGCTTTAACCCCCACTTTAGTCCTGATTTCTTCATTTCTGATCGTATCTCTTCTTGATACGTTGAGTATTCTTCTCAGGAACCTCATTTCTGTTGTTGTGATTTTTCTTTTCTCTTTTTCTGTCATTGTCCAGGTTTGGCATTGGTAGCACAGAGTTGGTAGGAAGATTGTGTTGTAAAGTGCTTTCTTAGTAGTTATTGATACATGTTTCTAATTAATACTAGATTGATATACAAATGCCAAGTAATGTTTGATAGAAACGTGATGTAACAAATCTAATAGAAAAGGAACCTAAGGCAAATGGTACGTTTATGACTTGGTGTAATCTAAACATAATTGCAAGGATTCTGTTTTATTGTTTGAAGCAAGAAAATTGCCAAGATATTTTACTTGTATAAATAGCCAAGCTTTATGTCATGTTGTAATAATTTACCTAAAACATAAAGAAACAGGCACAAGCAGATCTATCTGTGCAGACGTGTGAAATTAAAGGAGTAGCACAAGATGGACAACTGGAATGGAAAAAATAGGAAGTTTCATTACCAGCCCAAAAGGCTGAAATACATGAAGATGATGATAATAATGGTGATAATTCATTTAAAAAATAAACGTTAATAATTGTGTAAATAAACATAACTTATATGTAGCATAAATAAAGAAATGTATAGCTAGATTGAGTAGTTTGGCAAATTATTTTCTTATGGTGACTATTTTTAATCTGGCCAGCTGAGCTCTACCTTAGTCTGAACCAAGTGAATGAAGCACAGAAGTGTGTGCAGGAGACTTTCCAGCTCTTCCCTCATTCTGTGTATGTCTTCTTTCTGGTATGTATTGAGTGAGAGTTGTTTACATTTGTGCTACATGTTTATTGTTGTACAACTTTTTCTAGTTTGTCCTTTAATATTTATTTTGTTCATGTTCTCACATGTGAGAATGTTGGTCATATCAATATTAAAGATCAAATTAACAGATGGGTTGAATACTTTGAGGTATTTCCAAATAGATCAGTTCTAAACGATTTCCCAGATATCCACCCTGTAGAAGTATAGCTGGATATTAATTATGAGAAACCATCTAAAAAGAATTTTTTTTTTAATGTTGCCCTTGCAGGACGTTGCAGTCAACACCAGCATTTTTCAGCTGCTGTTGATGTACTAGGCAAATTTTACGTTTTTTTTTTCTTCTTCTTTGCGTTCATCCGGAGTGATTTTTTCAGATGTGATTGCGGTGTGTCTGGTTAGGCACCCTCGGGTCGAAACCCTCAGGCCAACACATCCGACTTTTAGCGTGCATTTTTGACCAGGTTAGCAATCCTGGGAGACTCTCACTTTTGTGGTACCGTCCACATCTCAGCTGGTCTAGTTGGAACAGTCGAAGACTACACGGTCATCCCTCAAGTGAAGGCAGGGACAGTCCATAGCATTTTCCGCCATCCTGGGTGGCTTCCATAATTGCAGAGCCGGCACATAACGCTCTGGTGCTGGGTTTACCGAGGGAATCGTCACGTCCTGCTCATGGCTGTTTTAATTCCTCACTTCAATATATTGGGCATTTCGCTCGCCCTGGGCCATTCCTGCACAAACCAGTCAGCTCTGCGGTTGGTTTCCACTAAGCGAGTTTTCGGACATGTGCTTGTCCCTGTACCCATCAGAGCTGTTCCAGGCACGGCGGACATTCGGAAAACTACCTAGTCAGAGCTGTTCCGAACAAGAGCGGCATTCGGAAACTAGGTAGTCAGAGCTGTTCCTAGCACGGGAGACATTCGGACGAGACATTTCACTCGGACGTAAATGCGTAGTGTCAATTTTTAGTTTGCCACCCGTAGGACGACACTTCCGACTTCCGGCGGGCATTTTTTAGTGAGGTTAGCCTTCCTCTGAAATTTTACGTTCAATAGTTTGCTATTGCTTTCTGAACAACCGGCTCCCATACCAACATGTTATAACACAACGCGACACAGTCTGCTGCACAAATCGGTCGCGGCTGCGCTTCGAACACCTGGTAAGCGGGTCACGAACCGCGTTCGCAAGCCTTTGGCCACGGAGACCGGCAAAAAGAAATTAGAAAAGCTATTAAACCCTGAAGGCTGGAGAAGGTGTTGGTCCAGACAGTATCTCAGCAGAAGTGTTTAAAGTCACTATAAACATGTCAACTGAATTACTGCACAAATTATGTAGCAGAGTCTGCGAGACTGAAGACATACCAGGAGACTGAAGACTTACTTACCAGGAGACTGAAGACATGCCAGGAGACTAAAGACATACCAGGAGACTTGTTAGTAGGATATCTGTCAAAGCTGTCTAAGAAAGTGGACCTGCATGAGTGTATGGGATCCCACAGAAGAAAAAACAGTTGCTTAAAAGTTGACAAGGTTGACTTCATTGCACCAGGTTTTTATCCCATATGGCTCGGTCTCTTTCCACAGCGCGGAAAGCGTCACACAAAGCACAAACTCCGTAGCTCCAGCAACGACCCACAGGAGTCTCCAAAAAACATTCACTCGTGACCGAAGGACGCGGCCCGGAATCGAACTCACAACCTTCGGAGCCCGAGTCAAACGGCTTGACCATTTCGCCACGGAGACTCCTCATCTCACAGAAGATCATTAACTTAATAAAGACAACATATAGAGACATACAGTTCAGAGTTCTTCATGAGGGAAAAGTAACAGATACATTTGAAAGAAGAACAGAAGTGCTATGTTTCATTTTTATTATTCTGACTATAGAGGAAAAGAACAAGGGGAAGATGGAGAAGTAAATACCTGGATGGCTTGGCCACATGGCATGGTTGATACAAGAACACTGAGCTGATCCATGACTCTAGTGATCGTGTAAGATAGGCGAAACGTGACCTCCCACACTCACGACATAGCACAGGATGATGATGATAGACTGAGTTTTGAAAACAATAACTAGCATCAGAAATAGAATTCAGTGGACTCTGACATAGCAGGTTGATGATCTAGGTTTCTTTGACGACATTTACTCTATTTAACCGAACTACACACATGGAGAAAAGTATTTGAGACAAGGATGTTTAATATCGGGAGGACATGGAGGGAACTGCAGGAGATGGCAAAAGATAGGAATGCTTGGTGTGAGTTGGTTGAGGACCTTTGCTCCTTCGAGGGATAAAAGGCTGAAGAAAAAGTGAATTTGAAATCCAAATGAATGAACACTTTTAGAAAAACGGAATTTCATTGGGCCTCAGAATTATGTGGTCAGTCTCTTGTTGGTGTAGTGATTTGTTGTTGGCGAATCCTTTTTAAGACTTGAGTGTTAACTCTGGAGTCCAGTGTGTGGGCATTCAGGTCACCTGAGCCCTGAAATGGGTTTACATCTATTGGAGTGAGATGTGCCTAAAGACTTTCCTCCTGACCCAGTACCAAAGAATCATCTCTGCTGGGACTTTGTTGCAGATGTTTTCTTCCTCTCTCCGAGCTTAGAAACAAGTGGGGTATACAACACTGGTTCTGGAATTTCACATCCACTGAGGGGCAGCTCAGGGTGTAACAAGGTTCTGATTCAGCACCTCACATGTACAGACTGGCTGGGATTATATCTAGTTTGCCAGTGTTTGCTCCACGAGTTTGAAGTCTTTCATTGTCAGCAGATTCCAATCCAGTCAATGCCCAAAGGAAAATGTGTTGTGGTTGAAACTAGTTGGACTTGCAATCAGTCAGATGCCAAGAGTCAGGCTTTCAGACATCTAGTTTAGGAAAATCTGTGGTCTATTCTGTCACAATAAATTAAACATACATTTATAATTAAATACTAGATTTGTAAAGAAATGGATACTTTCATTTTCACTAATGTCAAGGTTGTGTGAGTGTGTGGATTCATAATTGTTCATCTGACTACGTCTGCTATTTTCCTTTGCAGAGAGGTCTAGTTTTGGAGCACAAGGGCAATCTTATGGAAGCCAGAAGTTGCTATGAGAATGCAATTGCAGTTAATCCAGCTCACACCAAGTCACTGTATCATCTTGTTAGTATTCCATTTATTACAAGCTTTATTTGTGTTACTATCTTTTGTTATATGATATCCCTTATTTGCAAGTGTTGCCATAGTTGCTGTTTAATGTGCTATATTACTTACTGCTATGTAGCTATCACTGTAAATACTACAGCAATGGTCACAACATATCTGGTAAACCAATGTGGTGGTTCTTCCTTAAATTTAATTCATTTAAGAGATTTACAGTAAGTATACATTTTTCATAACTTTTCTAACATTTGGAACGTTGTCTATGCAGTTTCAACCCACTCTTTATAATATTGTATATTATATCTTGAAAGATGTCGTATGATGCTTTATTTTATATTGTGTGACTTCTGCAGTATGCACCCGATGAGATGCAACAATTTAGTGTAGTTGAATAAACATTTGAAAATTATAATTTTAAATGTGCTATTTATCTCTCTAGATGTTAATATTTTCCCCATTTTTTGAAAATAAGTTTGCCCATTATCTGTTGTTACATGCCCAAGATAGGCTGACCAATTCCCTTCCTCATCACATCGCCTTCTCAAAAAATTGTTGCCCATTCTTATGAGGCTGGGTCGAACCTAGAGCCATACTGGACAGAAAAAATGCAGCCATTGCTGGGGATTGAACCAGGGCTGATGTCTTGGCAGGCAAGCTCACTAACCACTTTGCCACCTTGACTTCACTTGTACTGATTCCAAAACCACCTTTCTTTAGAGACTCATTGACACTTATAGCACACACGCCAAAACCACCTTTCTTTAGAGACTCATTGACACTTATTGCACACACTCCAAAGCCACCTTTCTTTAGAGACTCATTGACACTTTTTGCACACTCCAAAGCCACCTTTTATTTCACAGATTAATTTTGTGAGGAAATTTCATGTCATGATTAGTAAGAGCATTCTGAAGCTTAGAGAAACAACAGTGGTAGCCAATCTTCATGAACCACTGAGCGAAGTAAAAATTACAGTGAAATTTATACAAGAGACAACATTGCAGATATAGACAGTTTATTACAACCGAATGAAGAATGAAAGGCATGTTTATGTTGTTAGTTTTGAAAGACTTCATCAATGTTTATTTAAATGCAAACTTCAGGTAATATATCATTTGTATAATAATTGTGTTGTTTATGTAGGGGATAGTTCTTCACAAGCTTGGAGATGACAGATTGGCTGAGAAGATTTTGCGCGATACTGTCAACTTAGATCCTTGTTTTCATAAAGCTTGGTAAGTATTGTTAATACATTGGAAAATGCATGCCATGGTGGTCATCACCAATGTCATGCCGTGAGGCGTGGGCGGTCATGCTTCGCATGTGGATCAGCTCAGTGTTCTTGTCTCGATCATGCCATGTGGCCAAACCATCCAGGTATATACTTCTCTGCCTTCTCCTTATTCTTTTCCCTCAATCATTGCCTGTTGTCACCAAGTTCTCTAATTTATTTTGTTTTATAATGTGTCCAAAAAATCTTGACATGTCTACATCTAATTTCTCTAATCAGTTGTAGAGACCATGTTGCCCTTGCAGCATCATCCCTCTCTCAGCCTGCCTAAGTTTACTCCAGAGGAAAGTTAACACCAATACATCTGGAACATGACAAGCTGCAAATCTGCAAAGCAATGCTCTAACTGTCCGCGCTTCGATCCTAAACCAGTTGCCAACCAAGGCTTATGGCAGAGGCCAGACTAAAACACACACATACAACTGGTGCATCGCAGGTAGACTGAGGACAGTCATAGGCTAGGGAAGACAAACACGAAGCAAGTACCTGTACATTTGAGAACTAGAGGCGCCTCAGTATAAACTGAGTATAAATATTGAGAGCCTCAAAGTAAAGTGAATTGAATTGAAAAAAATTGTATCAGTAGTGAAGTGGCTAGACACTTGCATGCCAGGCTGCTGCAGTCCACATCAGGGTGGATTCACATTTTAAAAATGGACCTGGCTCCCAGGCCGACCCAGCCTAAAATAGGTACCAGAAAATGTTTTGGGAAGTAAAGGTGGCCGACAGATATTGACCAAATCAGCCACCCAGTGCTGAGTCTAGCAATTTATGCCCAGTGTAAAAGAGTCCTTTACTTATTTAATGTGCTGACCGCAGGTCCACATGGTCGAATGGGTAAGAACGCGTTTTCTTAAACATCCGGTGTGCTGATGCCGAGGTAAGCGGTTCAACCCCTACACCGGACAGCTGCACTAAATTGTTGGCCTGTTGTCCTTGACTTGGGGATGTAACTTACAAGTACCTCTGAAGTCGGAGTCGGTTCGCTTGATGTCGAGGGACACTGTTAATAGGGAAAGCTAATCCACACGCAAAATTCAGTCCATCACTACTATAAATAGTGTGTATGGACTGTGTGTTGTTTGTCCATCAAGAATGATGATGACCACTCATTTCATCCAGTGGGGTTGAAAGTATGGAGCCGTGAGTTCTAAGATGGCTGATAAGGCCTATTTTGGCTCGAAATGTTCTTTGACAATGTGGACAAAGAATGCTTGACGTTTCTGGAGTAGGATTTTCTGCAGTGGTTTTTCTTTTCTGTCTTTTCTTCACAGCTCTTGCAGTCCTGGTTGCCTCACAAGTGACTGAACCCTTGTGTAATGATGCACGCCACGAATTTCGGTCTCTGGCTGCAGTCTCCCAGGTGTCATGATGAATTCCAAAAGAATTCAGTGAGAGTTTCAGAGTGTCTTTAAAGCGTTTCCTCTGGCCGCCTTGGGAGCGTTTACCACAACGCAACTCGCCGTAAAAAATTCGTTTAGGGAGCCTGTGATCTGGCATGCGAGTCAAGTGACCAGCCCAGCGAATCTGATTCTTCATTAGTATAGTGTGGATACTGGGCATGGACGCTCTTTCTAGGACTTCAGTGTCTGGGATCTTGTCTTGCCATTTAATCTTCAGTAACTTCCTAAGGCAGACTGTGTGGAAGTGGTTTAATTTCCTAGTGTGTCGCTGATAAACAGTCCAGGTTTCACAAGCATATAGCAGTGTGGATAATACAACTGCTTTGTAGACTTTCAGCTTTGTTTGCAGGCTCATTCCATTTCTGTCCCATACATTCTTGTACAGTCTGCCAAAGGCCGCTCTGGCCTTGGAGATTCTTGCATTCACTTCACCATCAATTGTGGCAGACTACGGTTGAGTTCAAAGCGAGCTAGTGCAAATAACAATTTTTAAAAAAAAAGAAAAATTAGCTGATGAAATAATTCCGTGTAGGTGCCTTGATTATCACCTTGAATTATGCATTTCAGAAATGTAAAGTTGGAGGAAATATACATTTATTTACTGTATGTGCAATGTGTTTGGGAATGTCCCGAGTGCAGTGAGGTCGGTTCTTAGCTCAACTCAACTCTTCTGCTAAGCTAACTCATGCCAAGCCCTTTGCAGACTTGCTTATGATTGCTTGGATTGTAGCAACTAATGTTTTCAGTGGGATGAAGTATCAGTCTCACGCCAATCTTCCTTAGTCGCTACTTATGACATGCATGGAAGGTTACAGTGGCTAATTTTTGTTTCCCTTATTCCCTTATGCCAGTTTTGTGGTGAAGGGGTTATGGACGCTGTTCATAATCCTACATACCTGCATTCAACACATAGACGCATGCGATTTGGCAGCAGACTGCCTTGCGTTGGTTTTTTCTGAAAATGGTCTGGGTGCCGGTCGTTCAGAAAGCAATGGCAAACTCTGAAAGTAAACTTACCAAGAAATCATGAACAGCCAAAAAAATGCTGGGGTTGAATGCGACATCCTGTAAAGAATATGCAACTAATTTATTCCCTTATGGTCTCCAGTAACACAAGGGCAATTGTACATTCTGCATTTCTGACCAAAACTTGATATTGTCTGATCCTTGATGCTCTCTTTCTCTTTAGCCCTTGAAATTTTCCCTCCATAAATATCTGAACAGTAGTCAGTTGCAAATCCTTTACAGTAGGTCGTAGTCAACACCAACATTTTGTTGACGCTTTGTGATTTCTTGGCAAGTTTACGTCTAGTAGTTTGCCATCACTTTATGAACGACTGAAACATTAGACATATCCAGAACAGAGCTTTCAGTTGTGCATACCCCTAGTATAGAAGAGGAGTGACATTGAAAGAAAGACTTCAAGATATTCTCCTGCTTGCTTCCCAGGTTTATGCTCGGCACAGTGCTAGAATCTGTGGACCAACCAGAGGATGCCAGCCACTGTCACATGACTGGTGCAATGCTGGAGGCAACATGTCCCGTGGCTCCATTCAATGTCATTCCCAGAGTCATGACAACTGTGTGACAGCCAGGAGCATAGGAATTGTATATTTATGTTTCTGATTAATTTCATCACGTATAAGATACCCATTTAATTAAATCGGTTCCCTCAGTTCAGTGTTATCATCATCATGTGCCATGTATACAAGCATGTGCGGCCATGTTTCGCCATCTGGCACGATCAGCAGAGTTGTGGATCAGCTCTGAGTTCTTGTCTTGACCATGCCACCCAGATATTTACTTCTCTGCCTTCCCTTTGTTCTTTTCCCCTCAATCTTGCCATCTGTCACCAAGTTCTCTAATTTATTTTGTCTGATATAACGTGTCCAAAAAATTGTGACTCTACGTCTAATTTCTCTAATCAGTTTAAGGTTTTCATTTGCTTCTTGTAGGATTTGCTCATTGGTGTTTCTCTCTGTCAATGACATTCTTTGCATTTTCCTCAGAAACCACATTTCCACTGCCATCAGACATTTTAAGCTTGTCTGCTCATTGTCCACGTCTCACATCCATACAAAAGTATAGGTCATGTTTCGTTCAATAGAGTTCCGTGTTGCATAGCATAATACATTCTGTGAAGAAATAGTAAGACTGGGCATCATGTATGTAAGTTAAATTTTGTGTAGCACATATTCTTATTCTACCATGTACAACTTTCTAGAAAATATTCTTATTCTAACATTATGTTAGTAGAGTGCATTTTGTTTACAAAATATTCTTATGTTGACCTCATATTAGCAGAATAAAGTTTGTCTAGAAAATATTCTACTAACATGTTTGTATGGTGCATTTTGTTTAGAAAATATTATATCATTAATAAGGAGGGATTAGAATTTGCATTCCATCTTTTGTGTTCTTTAGTTTGTAATCTAATATTTATTTCTTTTACGTTCTGTAAGTACTAATTCACACCTATTAATTAATTGATGTACCCACCCATTTATAATGTTGTAATGCCTGTGGGTTTTCCCGGAGCGGCGTGTGATTCTCTGTAAACTTCGAAAACTAACCTTTAAGATATTATCAGTGTTGCTGTTGTTCTTGTTGTGAACCCTGTTTTATCAAGTTGTTGGCTTGTACGAGTTGATGGAATCCAGGATTGGTGAAATCTTGATTCCATCTGGCAGGCAGTCAACACTCTCATTTTGAGCATGCTTGTGAGTGTTGCACATGCAGGACATTGTTGCTGACTAACTAGCATAAATCATAGGGAATTGCTGTTGGTGCCGACCTCCGACCTTCTAGCATCAACATGGTAAATTGCTGTCTCTCTTGTAGTCTTCAGCAGGCATCATCACAGCAGAGATTACCATAAATCTTCTCTTTATTAGACAGACATCTGTTTCCAGGATGCTCCACTGGCAGATAAAGAGGTTAGGTACTTGATGGAGAGACTTCTGCTTCCTATTATAATCCATGCCCTGTGGAGTTGGTTATCTTATATGCCCATAGCCTTCTGTCTCATCTCACATAATGCCAGTCATTTATGAAACTGATGTTCCTCCATGCCATGATTTCCAGCTCTCTAGCATCTTCTCTCGCTCTCCCCTTCCCACTTTTCCATTGTCATGACATGCTCCATTTTTCCCCGTCTCATGATGAGCCCAAAGAATGTGGACTGTCTTCTTCTGACATGAGTAACCAGTTCTCTTTGTGAGTTACCTTCTTTCAAGATATCTTCATTATGCTTCTTCTATTCATCATTCTTCTATAAAACCACATCTTTGCAGCTTGCACTAATTCCCAACTAGTGTGTCAACTGTCCTAGACAATTTGAATAAAAATGCATGCATTGCTCAAATCATCATATTTATTGATATCAGAAGTTGAGTGTATTGCGTGCCCCAGCATAAAGCCATCCAACTCACATTGGTACCTTAACACAAACCGGTTTTCAATATTGTTGTATTTATATATATTCTTATGCTGTTGCTTTATGAGCCATTGTTGATGAACTAGGTCACTAACACCAGGGTCCCAGTTCTTGCACTGGCAGGCTGGTATTGTTTTCAGACCACGACTCTGAGGTTGAAAAACCTCATAATAGATTTATGTATCCTTATACTGCCGGTCTCCCTGGCCAACCGGTTAATGACCTTGTTTGTAATCCCGTATATTCACGTGGGAAAACAGCTGCGTGATAATCAGCAGTAGATCGCGCAGTGCTGGTAACTTATGGGGGAATGTGAGCCGATCATTCAGCAATGGCAAACTACTGAACATAAAACTTGCCTAGTACATCAACAGCAGCTGAAAAATGCTGGTGTTGACTGCAACGTCCTGTAAGGGATGTGCAACATTAAAAAAAATTCTTATACTGCATTTATTGAGTTCTAGTGGTGCAGTTTTAATAAATAATGTGAGAGTAAACCTGAAGCTTTTGATTGGTTTAAGTTAATAATCGACGTTGTAGCACACTAGACAAACCCATAGATGCACCGTCTCCCATAGAAACTATTATAACGTGTATATGCTGATTGTTCCAGCAGCATGCTGGTTGTACACGTCATATTCTTCCTCTTACATGTCTCGCCTTGCCTGATCTATGCTTACATTCAAATTCACACATCCTTAAATATGTTGTTCCCTCTGTCATAGTATCTTCAACCATTTACATTAAAATTCACACATCCTTAAATATGTTGTTCCCTCTGTCATAGTATCTTCAACCATTTAAATTAAAATTTACACATCCTTAAATATTTTGTTCCCTCTGTCATAGTATCTTCAACCATTTAAATTAAAATTCACACATCCTTAAATATTTTGTTCCCTCTGTCATAGTATCTTCAACCAGCATTTGTTCATACACTTTGAAGCTTTCAAAATGTGGTTATGTGGATGAATAGGAGAAATATGGGAGCAGAAAAAAACAAAGAATTATTAGAAAACACTAGGATGAAGAAAGCATTACTGAATGAGATCAAAGTCAGGCAATTAAGGCACTTCAGTCATTTAAGGAGACATTTTTTTTTAAAGTCCCGAAGCAGGAATCTGCTATGAGTCTGTTAAGTCTTAGGACCATCATACAGGGTGTATTTGTAATGACTGTGCAGTGTTTGAAAATATTGCCGGTCCAAGTTTTGTATTTACCCTCTGTAAAGTTCATGCAACAAAATAGATAAATACAAAACTTTGACCTGCAATATTTTCAAACACTGCACGGTCATTAAAAATATACCCTATACTTTGTAGGACTCAATGCAGAGGAATAGGTGGCTAGTCTTTCCCTCTCTTAGCGAACAGAAAAATCTGGCATCGAACCCTCGGCCGACCATGCACAATGGTATCAGCTTAACTAGCCTTAACTTGTAATGATTACACAAACATGCTCACTTAAAGAGACATTTCTCTTTGCTAAAGGATGCAATTGAGGGAAAAAAAGGAGGAAAAGCATGCAAGAGGGGAGACAGCATTACATGTGGGTGAACAACATCAATAGATGGACTGAAAGAAGCTCGTATGAATGCACCGTGAAGATGCAAGACAGAGGGTGTTGGAGACTCCTTGTAGCCAACCTTTAACATGGAGATGGCACTTAATGAATACAGTAGTTTTGAAACTGGCTTACTGTCACAATGACACCAGTTCACCCTGTAGTAATGGTGGAATTATTTTTCTTATTCAGGAGTTAACCTAGCCACATGAAGTGGTTGTTGGAGATTTCATTGAGAAAGCAAATGTTGACTGATGATGCTGCTTGTATCACTTTATGTGTGTCATTTGGTTATCATAAATATGGGCCGAAAACCAATATCTTTTAAAATAGTAAGGGACTCGTTTGTACGCCATGAGGCATATTGAATAATGGTGTTAGTTCCATATTTTTATAAACCAATTGGCACTTGATGGGTGATGCGGTCAATAGCACACCAGCTACCTTGACTTTCCAGAACACATCCCGATACCCATTTTAACCTGGCTCATCCTGGGAGCCAGGTCAGTCTAAACAAACACCCCTTGCACTAATGCCATTAGGTCACTTCACATTGAATGCCCACAGATGTAGAGTATACCCAGCATAAATATGAGCCCAACATCAATTCTTCTTTTGCTGCCTTTTATTTCCCAAATGGAGCTCTCTGTAGACTTGTTCAAGATTAATTAGACTGTTAATGTATGGCTGGATTTTGCATCTAAAGTGTTCTACAGAATGAGGTAGCCAGCCTCGGGCCAACCCTCCCTCGTGGCCTCTTATGACCTGCATGGTGGCTTACAATGTAACTGTTCTTTGCTTCCCCTGTGGGCCCTGGTAATGTTGACATATTGTCTTTCTATGAAAACTGTGACCGAGTCAGTGAAATGCACAGAGAACTTTGCCAGTTTGTCATTGACATGTTTTATTGTTCACAGAAGGGCCAAAGATTTGTGTGTATTACATTGTTTTTTATGTTAGTAAACCATTAATATTTATTACTTCTAATTGAGTGTGCTTTGGAATTTTGTTTATTTATTTCCTTCAATTTATAATGGAACCACTTGGCTCACTGTGTTAAAATGTTCAGTTGTTGTTGAGTACAAAGTTCCTGCATACAGCAGTCTTGTTCCTGCATACAGTCTTGTAGTGTTTATACAAAGTTTGCAATTTATTATATTTATAAATGTAGATTTAATCTCATGCTTTTGTGTGTATAGATTTCATTAAAAGTTTACACAACAAATATATGTATGTTCTTTTATTTGGAATGTTTATGTGAACTTTTCGGATATAAATGTAACAAACAGGGTATGTTGCGATCCTGCAGAGAACAACAAATACAATCTATAAATGCTGTTACCTCCCAAAGAAGATAATGACATTTCTAGTCTCTGTAACACCACTTATATTATAAAACCACGATTATCACAAAGAAGGTGGTGGCATCCATCGTCTTTGTAACATCACTTATATAGGGTGTATTTTTAATGACTGTGCAGTGTTTGAAAATATTGTTGGTCCAAGTTTTGTATTCAGCCTATGTAAAGTTCATGCAACATATCAGGTAAATACAAAACTTGGATCGGCAATATCTTCAAACACTGCAGTCATTAAAAATACACCCTGTACTATAACATCACCAGCAAAGAAAATACTGACATTCCTGGTCTCTATATACCACCACATAATATATGAGGGAAAATCATTGACAGGAATTTTACGAATAACTGTTTTTTTTTTTTTTTTTTTTTTTTACAAAAGTGCGAACCTGAAATTTTGTGTTTTAATTTTCAACAGTTCCCACCTGGCCTAGCAACACTCTTGGTCCACTTGTCTACTGGTTTTTAAAAAAAGTTATTGGGGGTGGCCTTATGCCGGCCTCCCTGGTCAAGGGGTTAGCAGCTTTCTCCGTAACCCTGAATACTCTCGTGGTTGACGTGAGCGCACAAGAATTGGAAGTGGTTCAAGTCGCGCCAGTGACTTTTGAGAGTATGGAGCCGGTTGCTCAGAAAGTCGGGGCGTGCTGATGAGCGTAATCTAGCCTAGGAATCAACATACAGCTGAAAGATGCTGATGTTGACCGCAATATCCTGAAACAGGATGGAAACGCAGGGGTAAAAAAAATTAATTGCGGTGGCCTTATGCCAATTTTGCACCAGCTCCATTACACTGTCCTCCGTAAACCTCGGACCCCGCAAATGTTCTTTCAAGGGTACAAACAAGTGAAAGTCTGATGGTGGCAAGTCTAGACTATATTCTGGATGTTTCAAGACTTCAAATTTCAGAGCTTGAAGTGTATGCACAGTCGTTTGAGCACAGATGTTATCGTGCAGCAAAAATACTCCTCTTGAGAGCGGTCCCCAGTGTTTTGATCGTAACGCGAGATTCAGTTTGTTGACTAGCCTGCTACTGTATCGTGCACTAGTCACAGTTTCATCCCTTTCCTGGAAGTGCACAAATATGGTGCCCTTGATATCCTCAATGATGGTCATCATGATGCTGGCAAGTCTCTCGCTAAAGGTTCATCAATTACATTTTGTCTTCTATTTGGAAATCTTTCTACCCATTCATACACTCTCCCCCAACTCAAACAACTGTCTCTATACTGAACTACCTATCATTCGTCTATATATTTTACAAATTTTCACACCGTTTGACTACAAATAACATCTCATTGTTCTTCCACAGTGAAGTCAATAGTGGGGCAACCATTGTGTCATTACACTAACTACTGCACTACACCATAATAAAATCTGGTGGAACTGCGGTAAAACGTCCTGTATGTGTCTTAATTCTGTTATGTAAAGCTGCACTACTTTATATCATTTTATATTGTTTACGCCATAATAACAACTATACTAAACATACTACTACACTAAACACAACATGAAGAAGAAATTCAATGTCTATTGCTTCAAATAGGAATACAAGTAATTACATTCATAAAGTTATAGTCAACAGGAAAACTTTAACTGCTCAAATTAACAACAATGTATGGCCGAATGGATAAGAGCGCATGCTCTTAAACTTCCAGTGTGCTGATGCTGAGGTAGTGGGTTCAACCGCTACATCGGTCAGTTACACTAAAATGTTGACCCCTCATCCTTGACTTGGAGACATAAATTACAAGTTTCCTCAGAAGCTGAAGTGGGCTTGCCTAATGGCGAGGGACACAGGTAATATGGAAAGCTAATCCACATACAAAACTCAGCCCAGTGCACTAAAAGTAGTAGCATGTGTATGAACTACGCTTGAGTTCAAAACAAGCGACCCCCCAAAAAAATTAACATGGCTAACATTTAAAACAAAATTACCATATCCCCAATTAGTAGTAACATTCTAATTAACAGCAACATTTTGCTATATCTGAACAGTAAATGATAATGCAACAATCAACTAACAACATTTAAAATGTAACTTTCAAATAAGCAATCAAAATGTAATCAGGATGAAAAGAAATAGAAAACAGATGGCACAATTACTGTTGACACTTTAATGTACATATGAGATCAAACATGTACTAACAGTAACTGATTAGGAAAGCTTTGTAACTGTTCCAATGTATAGGAAAATTTTTTAGCCTTTTTGGCACAGTGAAATAACTAAACCGTTAGCTATGTTTTATGGAGTGTAGTGTTGTGTGGTTATTCTAGTGTAGTGTTGTATTTGGTTTAGTAGTATGTGTAGTGCACTTGTTATTATGTACTGTAGTAGTAAATGTAGTGGTTATTGTAGTGTTGTGGTTATTGTATATTGTACTGTATTGTAGTGTAGTGGCTTTTCTAGTGTGGTGTTGTGGTTTGTGTAGTAGTATGTGTAATGCAATTGTTATTGTAGTGTATAGGTTACTGTAGTGAAGTGGTAAATGTAGTGTAGTGGCTATTATATTATAATGTAATGGTGTGTGGTGGTTAGTGTAGTTTAGTAATTCTTTTAGTGTAGTGGTTATTATAGTTTAGTGGCTATTTTAATTTAGTAGTTAGTGTTGTGTAGTGATTTGTATAGTGTATAGATTAAGTTTAATGTCCTTAACTATATACTTTACAATGAAAAGCTGGACCAAGCATATTCTCAACTATATATATACTTTACAATTAAAAGCTGGACTAAGGACATTCTTAACTTTACAGTGAAGAGCTGGACTCAGCAGATTCTCAACTATGTACTAATCTATGAAGATTTGGACATTCTCAACAGTATACTTTTCAATGAAGAGCTTGACACAGCATATTTTCAATAGTATACTTTACAATGAAGAGCTGGACTAAGCAGATTCTCAACTATATGTACTTAGTGATTTCTTTTGTCTTCATTGTTTTAAAGTGTTTTCCTCCATATATAGCAAGATATCATAGCGAACAACAGCAAGGACAAGCAGAATACAAGCACTCCATGGATGTTTACTCTGCTGGGACATGGTCTTCGGGGAAGCGAGGAGTCTTTGATCTAAAGCAAGAGGTGATGGCTGGAACTGCAGCATTCAGGTCTTTCACTTTGTATGAAGTAGGGGATGGGAAATTCTTCTGTGTGTGGATGAAAATATCATTAAATCAGTGCTTGTTGTCTGACTGATGGGATGATTTGTAGATACACATGTCATGAAATTTGTGCTTACTGTCTGGATGATGGGTTGATTTGTAGATAAAAATTTCATAAAATTTGTGCTAGTTTTCTGATCAATGGGTTGATTTGTGGATGCAAATTTCATTACATTTGTGCTTACTGTCTGGTTGATGGATGGGTTGATTTGTTAATAAACATTTCATGAAATTTGTGCTAGTTGTCTGGTTGAGGGTTGAATTGTAGATACAAATTTAATGAAATGTCTGCTTACTGTATGTTGATGGGTTGATTTGTACACCATCACCTCCACTGCACATTTATCTGGAAAAGTGCTCCATTTCCTCCAATAGATCACACAAGGAGGTTCTCAACACAGCGCACAAACTTTGTAGCAATGGTGAGGATCTAAATAAGTGTATGCCACAACCACATATGCTTGAATATCCTTTTTGTAGGCAGAAAGGGATATTTGGACACTTAGCCTAGGTAGCAGACCATTTTGCAGACAATAAAGAAGAAATCAGGGCTTGTGAGCTTAAACGTTACAGAAAAGTTCTAACAATATCCTGGACCAAGAAGAAGAAAAATACAGACATTCTACCAGATCTGAAGACCAAAGAAAACCAGCTCATAAATAGCATTATCTCTCAGAAGCTAAAATACTTGGTCCATATTAAAAGCCACAGAAGTTTGGAAAGAACAGATGATGGAAGGCATGCATCCTTGAAGAAGAGGCAAGAGTCGGCAGCACAAAGATGGACACATGACATTGCAGACATGTGGCAGGAGAAGTGGTAAATATCGAGAAACCTTTTGGTGGATCGTGACGAGAGTAATTTTCTGTAAAGGACCTGCTGCTTGATGAGTGGTCTATACTTTTGATTCCTAACTGGAAAGAGATTTTTAACATGTGCAGCATACGCATTGGTAATCGTAATCATTTTCACTCATTTGAGAATTTAACCTGCACAACATGCCCACGGGACCTCTTACATTTTCTCACTTATCTGAGAATTTAACCTGCACAGCATGATCATGCGACCTCTTACATTTTCTCACTTATCTGAGAATTTAACCTGCACAGCATGCCCACGTGACCTCCATTTTCTCACTTATCTGAGAATTTAACCTGCACAACATGCCCATGGGACCTCCTACATTTTCTCACTTATCTGAGAATTTAACCTGCACAACATGCCCATGGGACCTCCTACATTTTCTCACTTATCTGAGAATTTAACCTGCACAACATGCCCATGGGACCTCCTACATTTTCTCACTTATCTGAGAATTTAACCTGCACAACATGCCCACATGAACTCCTACATTTTCTCACTTATCTGAGAATTTAATCTGCACAACATGCCCATGGGACTTCCTACATTTTATCACACATCTGAGAATTCAACCTCCACAACATGCCCATGAGACCTCCTACATTTTCTTAATTATCTGAGAATTTAACCTGCACAACATGCCCATGGGACCTCCTACATTTTCTCACTTATCTGAGAATTTAACCTGCACAACATGCCCATGGGACCTCCTACATTTTCTCACTTATCTGAGAATTTAACCTGCACAACATGCCCATGGGACCTCCTACATTTTCTCACTTATCTGAGAATTTAACCTGCACAACATGCCCACATGAACTCCTACATTTTCTCACTTATCTGAGAATTTAATCTGCACAACATGCCCATGGGACTTCCTACATTTTGTCACACATCTGAGAATTCAACCTCCACAACATGCCCATGAGACCTCCTACATTTTCTTAATTATCTGAGAATTTAACCTGCACAACATGCCCATGGGACCTCCTACATTTTCTCACTTATCTGAGAATTTAACCTGCACAACATGCCCATGGGACCTCCTACATTTTTTCACTTATCTGAGAATTTAACCTGCACAACATGCCCATGGGACCTCCTACATTTTCTCACTTATCTGAGAATTTAACCTGCACAACATGCCCACATGAACTCCTACATTTTCTCACTTATCTGAGAATTTAATCTGCACAACATGCCCATGGGACTTCCTACATTTTGTCACACATCTGAGAATTCAACCTCCACAACATGCCCATGAGACCTCCTACATTTTCTTAATTATCTGAGAATTTAACCTGCACAACATGCCCATGGGACCTCCTACATTGTCTCACTAATCTGAGAATTTAACCTCCACAACATGCCCATGGAACCTCCTACATTTTCTCACATATCTGAGGACGTAATGTGTGCAAGATGCACATGGCAGTAGCGTAATGGCTGCCAGCCCGGTGTTCATGGGTTTGAATCCACATCGAGGCAGAATTTAAATACCAACCTTGACTCCTAGGTTGACCCAACCTAAAATGGTAGCCTTGTCTTGGGAAATGCAGGTGTGCTATTGACCACAGGGTATCTGGTCAATTAGTATGGGTCCACACTATCCCCAGTAAGGCGTGCAAACAGGTCCTTTATTTAAACTTTTTAACATACATGAATCCTACTAGTTTCTCTTAATTATCCAAGAATTTAATATGTACAACATGTCCGTGGATCATCCTAGTTGTTCTCACTTATTTGAGAATTTAGCTTGAGCAATATCCACACGGGTCTTCTTAGATGTTCTCACTTATCCGAGAATTTGACATGCACAATATCCCATGAAACATCCTAATTTTTGTCACTTATTCAAGACTGCTCAGGATGAGCATCAGGTTTCTGAAATGGTTACTTTAACTCCTTGTGCCCCAATCACTGTTATAATGACTCACTCTATCTGTATTGTTACTTTAACTTCTGGTGTCACAATCAACTGATGTAATGGCCCACTCTATCTCATTGGTTCATTGGCACCTTTCCATCTTGACAGACGATAGTTTGGTACATTGTGCTTCAAAAAGGCTTAATAACTATGACCCATAGCGGTGGCGAGTGTGGCTGATAGGCCAATTTGTGCTGTAAATGTTTGTCCACAGTGGATGCATGTGAAAACATGGTCATTTCCACCATCATGCGCCATCTTACGTCTCTCACGCACTGTGTGTGCTTTATCTGCAATCATTTTCTCCTTTGTCTTTATTCCATTTCTGATAGTTGCCCTCCATGCAACACGTTCAGCGGCAACATGCTCAGAATGTGCATTATCAATGCCTGTATCAATCATGTCCCACTTGCACACATCTTTGTATCGTTGTAGAGGCCGACCCTGAGATCTCCTACCCGTCTGTAATTCACCAAAAAAGATGTCCTTTGGTATTCTACCATCATCCATCCTCCTAAGATGTCCTATCTATCTAAGTCTACGAAGACTGAGCATGAAATACACCGTCACACAACCTGATCTTTCCAATACTTCAGTATTTGTGATTTTGTCTTGCCACTTAAAAGTATTCTTCGCAGACACTGCATATGAAAGCTGTTTAAACGTTTCTCTTGGTATGAGTAAGTTGTCCAGGTTTCACTGCCATAAAGAAGCGTAGTAAGGACACAGGCTTGGTAGACGAGGACTTTTGTTTTGGCAGTAAGCTTCCTGTTCTCCCAGACTCTTTTTGCTAACATGTTCATTGTTGTTGCTGCCTTACCAATCCTGATGTTGATTTCCTGATCTAGGGATAATTTGCTATTTACCTCTGATCCTAGATATGTAAAATGGTCTACTATCTCCAGTTCGGCGTCGTCAATAAAGATTGATGGTATCCCATGTGCACCTTGTGACATAATGTCTTCTTTTTGTTAATTGTTAAACGAAATTCAGAACAAGCATTCCATAGCACAAAGCCTGGGCTAAAATATAGAGACCATGTGGTGCCCATTCAGCATGATCCCTCTCTCGGCCTGCCTAGTTTACTCCAGAGGAAAGGTAACACCTATACATCTGGAACAAGACAAGCTGCAGAAGCTGCCGGATCAGCAAAGCAATGCTCTAACTGTCCGCCTGCCGGAGCTTCGATCCTAGACCAGCTGCCCCCGGGAAGGTTAACCCGGTCAACAAATGCCCGCAGAAGTCGGATGTGTCGGCCTAACGGCGCAAGAACGCAGCTCTGCTGTAAACAGGCACAACGCAATCACATCCGGAAAAAAAAACAACTCCGGATGAACGAAGAAAAAGAAGAAGACCAGCTGCCAACCAAGGCTTTGGACCTGGTATGCCCTGCCATGACATTTTGTCTTTAAATTGCATTTCCTCACACCAGGATAAGGCTTGTACCCTCCCAATTGTGCTCTTCCGCCCAAAGCCGTTGGCACGCAATGTGGGGTGTCAGGTGTGGTAAGCGCCGCCCAACATTCGGCACTAACAGAAAGCAGGTAGTACCGTCTACTGTCATACGGTAGCTCAGTCATATCTGACTAAAACCGGACACTTACTCTATTTGTATTGTTACTTTAACTTCTTGTGACCCAATCAGCTGTTATAATGACCCACTTTATCTGTATTGTTACTTTAACTTCTTGTGTCCCAATCAGCTGTTATAATGACCCACTTTATCTGTATTGTTACTTTAACTTCTTGTGTGTGTCCCAATCAGGTGATATAATGGCCCACCCTTTCTGTATTGTTACTTTACCTCTTTGTGTCACAACAAGTTGTTATAATGACCCACTCTTTCTGTATTGTTACTTTACCTCCTTGTGTCTCAACCAGCTGTTATAATGGCCCACTCTATGTGTATTGTTACTTTACCTCCTTGTGTCCCAACCAGCTGTTATAATGACCCACTCGATCTTTATTGTTACTTTAACTTCTTTTGTTCCAATCAGCTGTTATAACGACCCATTCTATCTGTATTGTTACACTAACTCCTGGTGTCCCAATCAACTGTTATAATGTCCCATTCTATCTGTATTATTACTTTAACTCCTTGTGTCCCAGATGGCTTTAACTCCTCTAGATGAAAAAATTTAATGCTGTAAAATACTACTCTATAAGGTCGGCAGAGTTACAGTCTGGAAAAGAAAAAGACAAATTACAATGTGCATACCCAGATACAGTAACAACTGTTTGAGACAGAACAAGACAACTTTCAAAACTAAATGGCAGTGTTAAGTAACAACTGCCTGAGACATAACAATATAACTTCCAAAACTATATAATAAAAAAAAGGCAGAGTTACAGTAAGAACTGTCTGAGACAGAACAAGACATCTTTCAACATAACTAGACAGAATTACAGTAAGAACTGCCTGAGACATAACAATATAACTTCAAAAACTAAAAGGCAGTGTTACAGTAACAACTATCTGAGACATAACAATACAACTACAACTTCCAAAACTAAAAGAGCTACATTAACAACTGTGAGACAGAACAATACAACTTCTGAAACTAAAAGGCAGAGTTACATTAACAACTGTCTGAGACAGAAAAATATAACTTCTGAAACTAAAAGGCAGAGTTACATTAACAACTGTCTGAGACAGAACAATACAACTTCTGAAACTAAAAGGCAGAGTTACATTAACAATTGTCTGAGACAGAACAATACAACTTCTGAAACTAAAAGGCAGAGTTATATTAATAACTGTCTGAGACAGAACAATACAACTTCTGAAACTAAAAGGCAGAGTTACATTAACAACGGTCTGAGACAGAACAATACAACTTCTGAAACTAAAAGGCAGAGTTACATTAACAACTGTCTGAGACAGAACAATACAACTTCTGAAACTAAAAGGCAGAGTTACATTAACAACTGTCTGAGACAGAACAATACAACTTCTGAAACTAAAAGGCAGAGTTACATTAACAACTGTCTGAGACAGAACAATACAACTTCTGAAACTAAAAGGCAGAGTTACATTAATAACTGTCTGAGACAAAACAAGACAACATCCACCTTGAGTAGACAGAGTTACAGTAACAACTACCTGAGACACAATACAACTTCTAAAACTAAAAGGCAGAGTTACATTAACAACTGTCTGAGACAGAACAATACAACTTCTGAAACTAAAAGGAAGAGTTACATTAACAACTGTCTGAGACAGAACAATAAAACTTCTGAAACTAAAAGGCAGAGTTACATTAACAACTGTCTGAGACAGAACAATACAACTTCTGAAACTAAAAGGCAGAGTTACATTAATAACTGTCTGAGACAAAACAAGACAACATCCACCATGAGTAGACAGAGTTACAGTAACAACTACCTGAGACACAATACAACTTCTAAAACTAAAAGGCAGAGTTACATTAACAACTGTCTGAGACAAAACAAGACAACATCCAACATGAGTAGACAGAGTTACAATAACAACTACCTGAGACAAAACAAGACAACATCCAACATGAGTAGACAGAGTTACAATAACAACTACCTGAGACAAAACAAGACAACATCCAACATGAGTAGACAGAGTTACAATAACAACTACCTGAGACACAATACAACTTCTGAAACTAAAAGGCAGAGTTACATTAACAACTGTCTGAGACAAAACAAGACAACATCCAACATGAGTAGACAGAGTTACAATAACAACTACCTGAGACAAAACAAGACAACATCCAACATGAGTAGACAGAGTTACAGTAACATCTACCTGAGACACAATACAACTTCCAAAACTAAAAGGCAGAGTTACAGTAAGGATGAAAGAGAAACTGTGTGACAGTTACAAACAATGTGCACAAGGTATTGTTGACGAAAGACTCACCGATCCAGAGATATATGAGAACCTCTTGGTCTGAGATCGAAACATGTAATTCCTAAATGTAAGAAAACCCAGGCATTACCACCATGTAAACATAATGATATCAATTCTTACTGATATTATCTTTCCTTCTTCCTGTCTCTATTTCTTTCTTTTTGTTGTTGTTGTTGTTTCTACTAATCTCTCCAAGTGTAAAGAGAAAAAGATTTGTTTGTAGTGTTGTATACTTTGCAGCTGTCTGTCTGTTTTGCCTGCACTTTAAAGGTGTTTCAATGACTCCGAGATATGCCAATGGTACCACAACTATTGCTAGGGTCTCCCATGTCGGACAGGTTAAGTGATAGGGACTTGATGAAATAGGACACAAACCTGTTGCCCTGTAGACAGTCGATGGCTAAAGAAAGCAAATCTATATAAATGCTTGGTGAAACCAGATGTACAGAGCGACAGGCCTGACGAAACAGTGCAACGAGCAGATCAGCATAGTTGAATGGATAAGAACGCCTGTTCTTAAACATCCGGTGTGCGCCGAGGTAAGCGGTTCAACCCCTACACCGGACAGCTGGACTAAAATGTTGACCTGTCGTCCTTGACTTGGGGATGTAAATTACAAGTACCTCTGAAGCTGGAGTGGGTTCGCGTGAAGATGAGGGACACTGTTAAGAGGGATAGCTAACCCACATGTAAAATTCAGTCCATCACTACTATAAATAGTGTGTATGGACTACACTTGAGTTCAAAGCGAGCAAGCGCCAAAAAAAAACAGTGCAATGAAACTCATTTTAAGATACCTTTGCAAAGATACACATACAGTATCTGGATTTGTCAGACAAAGACTGCTAAAACGATACTAAAAAAAACAAGTTCCATAGCAGACACGGCTATGAGTATGTGACGTGTTAGAACCATCACATTTTTTAGGCCTGACAGCATGAAGTAATAGGTGGCATGTCTTTTCCTCCAGTAATAGATGGCAAGAGCGGGTATCAAACCCTTGTCCAACCTGACATATGCATCATGTCACTGTCAGCGCAACTTCTAATAATTACACCAATATACCCGCAATTACAAAGACCACTAGCTGATTGTTAAAGTTTGTGTTCACTACCAACTAAATTTATTGCTTTATATTTTCTTTCATACGGCTAATTGATCTATTCCACCTTTTCTGTTGATATAAAAGATTAAAACTAAGTAAAGGTCCTTTTTACATCCCTGAGGTGTACTGGGCACACAGAGCTAAACCCATGTTTTTGTAGCCCAAACGACACTGTTGGTGATGTGGTCGGTATCACACTAGTCGTCTCTACTTCCCACGACATTTCCTGGTACACATTTTAGACTAGATCGATCTAGAAGCCAAGGCCAATTTTTTTTAAAATCTCACCGTCCAGACGCAAATTGAACCAAAGACCACCTGTACAACTGGCGAATGTCTAGCTACTGTGCTACCATAGCCCATCGTGGCTTCTGTTGACATACTCCATAAATCGTATTTGTCATGCTTTCATGGTTTTGATGAGTCATCTAGCAATGCCTGCAGCTATCAATATGCTACCAATCATTTCTTCTTTGTCCACGATATTCTTAACATTTTTCTAAAACGCCACAGAGGTCAGCATGGCTGAATTGATAAGAACGCTTGCTCATAAATTTCTGGTGTGCTGATGGCAAGATCTTCTTCTGCGTTCATCCGGAGAGTTTTTTTCCGGACGTAACTGCTTTGTGCCTGTTTACAGCAGAGCTGCATTCTTGTGCCGTTAGATCGACATATCCAACTTCTGCGGGCATTTGTTGACCGGGTTAAGCTTCTCTGTTGGTGGCAAAATAACAGGTTTAACCCCTACACTGGTCAGTTGGACTAAAATGTTGACGTCTCGTAAATGGGGACATAAATTACAAGTACCTCAGAAGTCGGAGTGGGTTTGCCTGCTGGCTAGGGATACTGGTAATAGGAAAAGTTAACCCACAAGCAAACATCAGTCCTGTGTGGACTACTCTTGAATTCAAAGGGAGTGAACAAAACGCAAACAAAAAATAAAATAAAAGGCCACATATTCGCTGCCTAATGTCAATAATAATAATGTAAATAATTATTCAAAATATAAGTAATAGCTATCTTTACTTTCCTTTCTTTTAAATTTTTTTCTTGCTTTAGACAAAGTGATCCTTATAATGCGATTAACAATACATCTTAAAACTGTATCAAAACATGTTGATTTATTCAAAGGTCAGATGTCCAGGATTGTGCAGGAAGGACATAAGCAATATATAGAAGATTATCATGTCTAATCCTTATATAAAATCTCAGAATGTATTATGTTTAACTCTAGCATGAAATCTCAATCAATATGTTATATTTAACCATACCATAAACCAGTGGTTCTCAACCTTTTTTGGCCCGTGCCCCCCTTCACCATATTTTCAGAACGTCATCCCCCCCCCCCTTTCATATTTCCTATCTAAAAATCCCCCCACCCCTACACAGTATACGTAAAAATGTAAGGTAAATTTAATAGCACACACTAAAACAAGTCTAGACATCCACATAAAACATGATTTGTGGGTTTACTTACTTTATAAAATGAATTTTAGAAGGATGAGACGTACTTAACTGTAAAGTATGAAGGGAAAAACAATATCAAGTAATCGGTTCTTGTATTAACGCGATCTTGAAATGGTCTTCATTCCCCCCCCCCCCCTGGAAACCCTAAAATTCCCCCCTGGGGGGGAATTCCCCACCGGTTGAGAACCACTGCCATAAACTATAAGTCAATATATCATGTTTAACCAAATCATAAAATCTTAGTCGATGTACAATCTTTAACCATATGAAATTTCATTGAGTATATCATTTTTAACCATGTCATGAAATCTCAATGAATATGGCATGTTTAACCATAAGCAGGTGCCAGCGAATGTGTCATGTTTAACTATAACTAGGGAATCTCAATGAATGTTAATGTTTAACCATTAACATGAAATCTCAATAAAATAACATGTTCAACCATAATCATGAAATCTCACTGCATGTGCCTTGTTTAACCAAAAGCAAGAATCTCAGTGAATATGTCTATTGGTAAACATGCCATGTGAATGTGCCATGTTCAACCATAACATGAAATCTCAGTAAAACTGTGTCTCTGTGAATGTGACTCTCATTTCATGTGTTGGTGTTGGTGGTTAGTGAATGTGTTATGTTTAACCATCCATCCATCCATCATGTGCCATGCCGGTTAGCGTGGGCGGTCATGTTCTGCCATCTCACTCGATCAACAGAGTCGTGGATCAGTTCCGTGTTTCTGTCTCGACCATGCCACAAGGCCAAGCCATCCAGATACTTGTTTCTAGGTCTTCCCCTTGGTCTGTTCCCCTCGATCTTACCAGTTGTCACCAAGTTCTCCAAATCATTTCTTCTCATAACATGCCCAAAAAATTGTGACTGTCTACGTCTAATGTCTCTGATCAGTTTACGATCTTCATTTGTTTCTTGAAGGACTTGTCCATTGGTCTTTCTGGCTGTCCATGGTATTCTTTGCATTTTCCTCAGAAACCACATTTCTACAGCCATCAGATGTTTTTCAGCCTGGCTGCTCATTGTCCAAGCTTCACATCCATATAAAAGTATAGGTTCTATGTAGTATCTCAACACTCTTTTTCTCGTTTCAATTGACATCTTTTTATTGGTCAGTATGTTTTTCATCTTGCTAAAGGCTACTTTTGCCATGGCGATTCTTGTTCTAATCTCTTCAAGGCATCTCCCATCAGATGTTATTACTGTTCCGAGGTAATTGTACCTATTCACTTGTTGAAGAATATTCCCATTTACTTGTATATTACACTGTGGTATTTCGTTTAACCATAAACATGAAATCTCAGTGAATTTTTCATGTTTAACTATATAATAAAACCTCATTGAATGTTCCATGTTTAACCATATAATAAAATGTCAGTGACTTATTCATGCCTAACTTTAACACTTACTTGACAGGTAATTTTTCACCATCAATGGCCAGATATTTCTGAGTACTGTGAGCATTAGGTGGCACATGAACGTCCTGCAACAAAAAGCAAGGTAACATTTAATAAAATGTAATTTATCTGTAATAATATAAAAAATGTAATGTTTTGATAAGCTTGACTTTCTAACTTGATGATTAAGAGAAGGACTCTCATACTGGCAAGGGACATTGGTAGTAGGGAAAGGAAGCTAACCCGCACGCAAAAATCAGCCCAGTGTACTCACTAGAACTAGCAACTACTAGTAGTAGCACGTGTGTGAACTACGCTCAAGTTCAAGCAAATGAACGTAAACACACAAAAAAACACTTGATGGATATCTTCTTCTTTTCGTTCATCCGGAGTGTTTTTTCAGATGTGATTGCGGTGTGTCTGTTATGCGCCCTTGGGCCGAAACCCGTAGGCCAACACATCGACTTTAGCGTGCTTTTTTGACCAGGTAGCATTCCTGGGAGACTCTCACTTTTGTGGTGCCGTCTACATCCATGCTGGCCAAGTTAGAACGGTCGAAGACAACGGTCATCCCTCAAAGGAAGGCAGGGACAGTCCATAGCATTTTCCGCCATCCAAGGTTGCGTCCATAGTTGCAGGGCCGACACATAACGCCCTGGTTCTGGGCTAGCCGAGGGAATCGTCACGTCCTGCTCATGGCTGCTTTAAATCCTCACTTCAATATATAGGTCATTTTGTTTGCCCCGGGCCATTCCCGCACAAACCAGACAGGTTTGCAGACGGCATCCACTCAGCGAGTTTTCGGACATGTGCTTGTCGTTGCGCCCGTCAGAGCTGTTCCAGGCACGACAGACATTCGGAAAACTACCTAGTCAGAGCTGTTCCGAACAAGAGCGGCATTCGGAAACTAGGTAGTCAGAGCTGTTCCTAGCACGAGAGACATTCGGACGAGACATTTCACTCAGACGTAAATGTGTAGTGTCAATTTGTAGTTTGCCACCCGTAGGACGACACTTCCGGCTTCCGGCGGGCATTTTTTAATGAGGTTAGCCTTCCTCGGGTTTCGAGACTCTTGTTTCGGCTTCCACACAGCAAGCTTTCGCTTCGGGCTGCCACGTAATGGATTCGCAAGACAGGCGTTCCATTTCGTGTCAACGAGACAATTTTCCACCTTTGACTACACTCACTCCATGAGTGTGGTTACAGACTATCGAACGTCTGCGAGACGTGCGACCAAGGTGTTTTTCCACCTTTTGTACTCACTCACGAGGTAGGCTACATGTGCTGCCGGCTCAGCACCTTACCTCCGTGCGTCTGTGGGCGAGTAACGGTCAGGCCCTTTCATCCGGGGATACCTCATATCCCCCAGCTAAGAGCCATCTAACGAATCTGCGCCGAGCATGTAGCGTTCTCAGCACATCATCACAATTTTGATGTAGGTTTGTGTCGGCCAGGCTCTCACTTCCGAGAGTTTATGGCTTAGAGACGTTCAGCCATACACCTTGGATGGGAGCCTTAGAGGTTATGCCCGGACTGAGATTTAGGGATCGTTTGCCTGATTTTGACTGCTATCCTCAGTCTTACCTGCAGAGCAGCAGGTTGTGTCTCTCTTAGTCTTGTCCCTATCCCACGAGCTGTCCGATATGTAGTTTTCACCCATCGGCAAGCACATGGGGTCGATGGGACACGCAAGCTCCCCCACCACGGCAAGGTGGAGACACATCGGGGGAGACTTGATGGATATTATTTCAGTGTTCTAACTATTCAGTCATTACAATTCGATGCCAGTATTTATTTAGTTCTATCAAGGTGATGTCAGTATTTATTCAGTTCTATCAAGGTGATGTCAGTATTTATTCAGTTCTATCAAGGTGATGTCAGTATTTATTCAGTTCTATCAAGGTGATGTCAGTATTGATTCAGTTCTATCAAGGTGATGTCAGTATTTATTCAGTTCTATCAAGGTGATGTCAGTATTGATTCAGTTCTATCAAGGTGATGTCAGTATTTATTTAGTTCTATCAAGGTGATGTCAGTATTTATTCAGTTCTATCAAGGTGATGTCAGTATTTATTTAGTTCTTTCAAGGTGATGTCAGTATTTATTTAGTTCTATCAAGGTGATGTCAGTATTTATTCAGTTCTATCAAGGGGATGTCAGTATTTATTCAGTTCTAACAATGAGATGTCAGTATTTATACAGTTCTATCAAGGTTATGTCAGTATTGATTCAGTTCTAACAATGAGATGCCAGTATTTATTCAGTTCTAACAATGAGATGCCAGTATTTATTCAGTTCTAACAATGAGATGCCAGTATTTATTTAGTTCTAACAATGAGATGCCAGTATTGATTCAGTTCTAACAATGAGATGCCAGTATTGATTCAGTTCTAACAATGAGATGCCAGTATTGATTCAGTTCTAACAATGAGATGCCAGTATTTATTCAGTTCTAACAATGAGATGCCAGTATTGATTCAGATCTAACAATGAGATGCCAGTATTTATTTAGTTCTAACAATGAGATGCCAGTATTTATTCAGTTCTAACAATGAGATGCCAGTATTGATTCAGTTCTAACAATGAGATGCCAGTATTGATTCAGTTCTAACAATGAGATGCCAGTATTTATTGAGTTCTAACAATGAGATGCCAGTATTTATTTAGTTCTATCAAGGTGATGTCAGTATTTATTCAGTTCTATCAAGGTGATGTCAGTATTGATTCAGTTCTAACAATGAGATGCCAGTATTGATTCAGTTCTAACAATGAGATGCCAGTATTTATTCAGTTCTAACAATGAGATGCCAATATTTATTTAGTTCTATCAAGGTGATGTCAGTATTGATTCAGTTCTATCAAGGTGATGTCAGTATTGATTCAGTTCTAACAATGAGATGCCAGTATTGATTCAGTTCTAACAATGTGATGCCAGTATTTATTCAGTTCTAACAATGAGATGCCAGTATTTATTTAGTTCTATCAAGGTGATGTCAGTATTGATTCAGTTCTAACAATGAGATGCTAGTATTGATTCAGTTCTAACAATGAGATGCCAGTATTTACTCAGTTCTAACAATGTGATGCCAGTATTTATTCAGTTCTAACAATGTGATGCCAGTATTTATTTAGTTCTATCAAGGTGATGTCAGTATTTATTCAGTTCTATCAAGGTGATGTCAGTATTGATTCAGTTCTAACAATGAGATGCCAGTATTGATTCAGTTCTATCAAGGTGATGTCAGTATTGATTCAGTTCTAACAATGAGATGCCAGTATTGATTCAGTTCTAACAATGTGATGCCAGTATTGATTCAGTTCTAACAATGAGATACCAGTATTGATTCAGTTCTAACAATGAGATGCCAGTATTTATTCAGTTCTAACAATGTGATGCCAGTATTTATTCAGTTCTAACAATGTGATGCCAGTTTCGGGGAGGGGGGATGTGTGTGTGTGTGTCCCCTAACCTGCACAGTTCACTGCGACTGCACTAGCCAAGCGCCCTTTATTTCCTCATGCATAAGACCCCCATACCCCACCATCCTACACCGCAAAGCATTATATGCAGCAGATGACAGTTTAACAGTTAAACCATGATGTAAACATAATCACGTACTTCACAAAATGATACAAATAACATCAAATTATTTCTGTAAGTTCAATCAAATAGCATTGTTTTGTTACGCTTAACGGGAAATATTCAAGACAGATTTTTAAACACTGACTTGGGCTTCCAGGTCAGCTAAGCTAAAATGGGTACTGGTAATGTACTAGGAAATAAAAGCAGCCTGGGTAATTATGACCACATCACCCATCGAGTGCTGTCTGATTTATAAACATAAGGACCAGAACCATACATCTAATATGCCTCAAAGCGTGCAAGAGTTCTATATTTTACTTTACGTGCCACATACCACATATGGCTCAGAAAATTTGAAAAAATCCTCAAACAATGGTCAATATCAGCTTCCAACAGTGTTATAGAGCTAGGGGTTATTTTTATTAAAATTAAATGCAGGTCAACATGGCGAAATAGATAGCGTTTGCTCTTAAACTTCCGGTGTGCTGATGCTGAGGTAGCAGGTTCCACCCCTACACTAGTCAGTTGGACTAAAATGTTGACTTCTCGTCCTTGACTTTGGGATGTAAATTACAAGTACTTCAGAAGTCGAAGTGGGTTCGCCTTATGGCAAGGGACACAGGTAATAAGGAAAGCTAATCCACACACAGACATCAGTCTAATACACTCCCCAGTAGTGGCAACTACAAGAGATGGTAGCACATGTATGGGCTATGATTGAGTTTATAGTGAACAGACGCAAAAAAGAATAAATTAAAATGAAATGTAATCCCATGGCAGATATTTCTGTTTTGTTGTGAGATGTTAGGTCTTCACATATCCTAGACCAAGTCAGTAATGAGATGGGATGACCAGGCTAATTTCTCACTGCCTTTCCTTCCCAGGCAACTCTGAAAACTATCAAATTATCCAGTACTCATTTCATGAGGTTGGGTAAACACCAGAGCCGTACCGATAACCAAAATAAACTTGCCACTGCTGGGGATTGAACCTCAATTACTGTATCAGTGGCAAGCGCACTAACTACTACACTGTCATCTACTGCCTGTAGCACCTTGCAGTGTAGGTTAGGGGGGAGGGGTCTTGAGTCTGAGGAATTAAGGCCGCCTGACTAGTGCAGTCTCCGCAAACTGTGCAGGTTAAAGTTTTCTTTTTTGCCCCCGACAGAAAAAAAATCCACACTCTACTGAGGATTCAAACCCGGGTCTCCCAAAGGAGAACCCGGCAATCTTAGCCACTTGGCTAACCACTTCACTAACCACTACAATGCCAGAGTTTATTAAGTGCCTTTAACCTTCTGGTCTAGAGAGACAGCAGTGGAAGATACACTCTACGGACCACCAAGTGAACTAAAGAAGACAGCGAAATTCATACAGCAGACAACACTGCAGATATAGACAATCAATTTCAAGAGAAATAAGAAATAAGAGAGTAAGAAGAAGAAAAATATATTTAAATGCCGAGGAGTGCATGGCAAACAGATTAGGATAGTGACGTCATCATCATCATCATTTCGCAGATCCTATACAGAACGTGGCCTTCACCACGGCCTGCTGAAAAGTGTCTTGATCCCATGCCAGTTCTTCTGCCTCATGCATGTTCACACCCATGATATCCGCAAGTCCTGTGTCCATATTTATGTTAGTTTACCCCTGCCTCTTGTACCAGGAATCATGTCTTCCATCGCTGTTCTTTCCAAACCATTGTGATGTTTATTTAACATGGCCAAAAGATTTCAGTTTCTGTAACACGTTGTTTATGAGCCAGTTTTCTTCAGTGTTCCGATCTTGCAAAATGTCAGTATTTTCATGCTTCTTGCTCCACGATATTGTCAGACATTTTCTGCAACATTTAAGTTCAAAAGCCTTGATACGACAAGTCCTCATACGACAGAAAACACAAGCTTTTATCTCTGGCAAGACAATGGAGTTTCATCTATAGGACATGAAATAAAAATCCCAGATTTAACAATGTTTGATGATTATAAGCAAGAGGCCTTAATTTTTCAGCCTGTAAAAATGCTTCCTGTGGACTGTATACCATGCCTTAACAACAATTTTTATTTATTTATCTATTTTAAAAACAACAGAAAATGCCATTAAAACAGCAAAATGAAACAAATGCTGGTTAAAAAAACATGAAAATATTTATAAATAACTAATATTACCAGCTTTAAAAAAAACAATAGTTCAAAATTGAAGAAAGCTGATACTTGAAAATGGTGTGTAAACAAACACAATAAAACAATAAAGTAATTCAAAATCCAAACATATAAAATATGGCACATTCAATGGTAGATTATCACGAATATTATTTTTGCAAATAAATAAATAACTTGCTGCTTACATGGTGAGGTACCGATTAAGAAAAATTAGATGCATATTGAACAATAAATGAAAATGATGTTGAGATGGTGCAGCAAAGATAGAACAATAGAATGCATGTTTGATGATAGCAATTGATTTCACTTACTTTATCTTTAAGTCCAAAATTCAGAACATCAGTGGCAAACCGTTCGCCAGCCTTGAACCTGTATGTGGCAGGTTTCTGGGACAAGCTGTTCATGACAGTAATTTTTATTTAAATGTTTTACATTCTTTCACTCAACACTTAAAGTCGTCATCTATTAATAAAACTCTAATACAGAAATGACTTAAAAGAGACACAAATAACTCTATAATATAAAGATGGCTGTAAATAAAACAGTGTAGAGACTTTTCTCCGAACTATGTACTAAGGTACCATCTCCACAAGAAGTGATTTTTAGAACTCTCCTTCTCTTCAAGCTCAGAAACCAGCTTGGTGTGCAAGACTGGAACTGGAACTGTCATATCTGTTCAGAGACAGTGAAGGAGATCCATTGCAGCCAACCTTCATTGTGGAGATGGCACCTGATTGACTGATTGATTGATAGTAGGATGTAACCAGGTCATGATTCAGCACAGGAAATATGGATGGGAAATCTTGTGGGACTAAAAGAGTTAATAATCCTCATTGCCTTCATACTTTCTCTCATTTTATGGCTGAAATAAAGCTCATATCTCAACAAAATCTTTTTACTTTCTCTCATTTTATGACTAAAATAAAGCTCACATGTCAATGGAATCTTTATACTTTCTCTCACTTTATGACTAACATAAAGCTCACATGTTAATGGAACTGTAAACTTTCTCTTACTTTATGGCTTAAAATGCTTAATGAAATCTTCATACTGTCTCTCACTTTATATTAAATAAAACTCACATCTCATTAAAATCTTCATGCTTTCTCTCATTTGACAACTGAAATAAAGATCACATCTCAGTGAAATCTTTACTTTTTCCCACTCGATGACTGAAAAAGCTCACATCTCAATTAAATCTTTATACTTTCTCTCACTCCATGACTAAAATAAAGCTCACACCTCAATTATATTTTCCTACTTTCACTCTATGACTGAAATAAAGCTCACATCTCAATGAAATCTTTATAATTTCTCTCACTCCATGATGGAAATAAAGCTCACATCTCAATGAAATCTTTATACTCATAACATCCTGGCACCAGATGTATTCCGCTCTTAGGATGATCTTTAGTCTTATGTTTGGTTCCTGCCTTAAAGCTATACGTCATTGGCTTTTTGCTCAATTCTTTTATGAAATCTGTTTCATCATATGCTCCAGGCACAGGAGTGACCTGAAAGTGATTACACAATAAATGACAGCGTAAATGACCTATCCGGTACATAATATCATTGTATTTTTGAAGGACGGGAGGCCATTATTTGGAACTGATATTTCTTAGTGTTCTCAATGTGAAATAGTATTTATGACATTACATTTTGACCAAATCACTTGACATAGTATTCATGGCATTACATTTTGACCAAATCATTTGAAATAGTATTCATGGCATTACATTTTGACCAAATCATTTGAAATAATATTCATGGCATTACATTTTGACCAAATCACTGTTATACATTTTGATTTTATCATAAATTCAAAATATTTCCTGTATTATCATGCATGCCCACTTCCTGGTGTAGAGGTTAGCAACTTTTCTCCGTAATCTTGTATACTCTCGTAAGTAACGTGACGACGGTGAGAATCAACAGTGGTTCGAATTGTGTTGGTAACTTACGGGGTATGTGAGCCGGCCGCTCAGAAAGCAATGGCAAACTACTGAGCGTAATCTTGCCAAGAAATCAACAATCAGCTGAAAGATGCTGATGTTGACAGCAATGTCCTGTAAAGGATATGCAAAACATTATCATGCATTATATATTTTGTGTGTGTGTGTGTGCGCGTGCATATTTTTAAAACTGGGTAACGACTGACCCAAATAATGCTAACAGTTTAGAACAATTCAAGACAAAACTAATGTGATACTAAACATAAAGAAATGCTCATATTAATATTATTTCAGAGTTAAGACATACAGAGTCAGTTTTACTTATACTAACACAAGGATTGTTCTGTAGTACATTTGATCAGTTTATTTATGCATTGATATCTGTGGCCTGGATGTGATTTCTGGACAGAGAGAGAAATGAAATGGGGAAGACACTGAAGGAATAGAGATGTGGTATTTTTAATACAATGTTATGAAATGTGTGGACAGAGAAGAAAACAAATACTGGGGTATTAAGATCTGCAGCTGTTACAAGATCACTCAACAACAACAAAAAATACAAGAATATTGACTTCATTGCACCAGGTTTTATCCCATTTCGCTCGATCTCTTTCTGCAGGGCAAGATGCTGAAAGCATCATATAAAGCATGAACTCTGTAGCTCCAGCAACAACCCCCAGGAATCTCTGAAAAAATTGCACTCATAAACCAAAGGATGTAGGCCAGAATCGAACCCACAACCTTCAGAGCGTGAAACAGACAGTGTAACCACTTTGTCAGGGAGACTTCTTAAGATCACTAATCAAACCCATAAGGAATTGATGCATAAAATGTATGAGGCAAATTAACAAAAGAGATGGAATAATGTATAATGCTCTAATTTCATTCGCCTCTTCCTTGGAATTTGTGTAGTGCTGAGGGTTACTCTTTTTGTGTGATCTAGAAGAGAATATTGGAACATTCAACAGATATACCCTTGTGTAGTTGTGATCAACTGTCAAAAACTGTCATTTACTGCCAATATAGTACCTTGCAGTGTTTGGCAGGGTAAGGGGGGGGGGGGTTTGAGCCTTGGGAATTAAGGCCACCTGGCTAATGCAGTCGCCGTGAACTGTGCAGGTTAGAGTTTTCTTTTTGCCTCCGACAGAAAAAACTCCTTGGGTGATAGTAGAAAGACAGAAGTAAGGGTAATTACAAAGATAGAAAGACAGAAGTAAGGGTAATTACAAAGAAAACAGCATCTTCCCAAATGTAAAATCGAAGTAAATGGAACTAGTTTCTTCTTCTTCTTCTGTGTTCACCCGGAGTTTTTTTTCGGACGTGATTGCGTTGTGCCTGTTTACAGCACAGATGCGTTCTTGCGCCGTCATCCGACTTCTGCGGGCATTTGTTGACCGGGTTAACCTTCTCGGGGGTTTCTTAGGACGTTTGACTCTCACTGTTGTGGTGTTATCCCCCATCCCAGCTGGCCCATATAGAACAGCCAAAGACATCCTGATCAACCCTCAAGGGAAGGCAGGGGCAGACCATGGGCATTCCCCGCCATCCAAGGAGGCTTCCATACTTGCAGAGCCGACACACAGCGCTCTGGTACTGGGCTTACCCAAGGAATTGTCACGTCCAGCACAAGGCTGCTTAGCCTCACTTCTGCATATTGGGCCTTCCGTTCACCATAGGCTGTTCTTCCGGAAACCAGAAGAATGCAATCTGCAAATGACATCCACACAGTGAGCTTTCGATTCGGACTTTCCACGTAATGGATTTGCTATCCAAGCAATATTCCATTTTATGCCACTAGGACACTTTTTCCACCTTTTATGAAGCCCACACAGTGAGCTTTTGATTCGGACTTTCCACGTAATGGATTTGCTATCCAAGCAATATTCCATTTCATGCCTCTAGGACGCTTTTGTAACCGACATACCTGTGGTATGAAGTGTGGCAGTCTAAATACTTCTTCATGCACCTTTAAATGTCAACCTGAATGTAGTTAAAGTAAGTTGCAGTCAACTTCAGTTTGTTGATATCTCTGTAGAGCTTGTCCTCAAATGAAGCAGGTGTGGGCCAAAATATCTTTCTCTGTTCTGCATATATTGGGCACTCCTGCAGCAAATGTTTAGCTGTCATTTTACCAGTTCCACAATTACATTCATCAGTATCTCCTATCTTTAGTTTATTGAACAAGTGATATTTCAGCCTGTTATGTCCTGTGCGGAGTCTGAAGATTGCTACTTGTTCTCTTCGGTCGAGTTTGTAATATGCATCATCCTTCTGGTGGCCTGGATGTTCTGATTCCCATTTGGTTCTATAAGTGCTTTTTATAAACATCTTTGCCTCATTATAGGTTATGTCTATGTCAGGCTGTGGTAGTCGTCCACCTTCTTTTGCTAGTCTGTCAGCCTCTTCATTTCCAGGTATACTGCAATGTGATGGGATCCACTGTATTACAACTTTTTTGGATTTCTGGCATAGACCATGGAGTGCTGCTCTTAGGTCAGCTAGTTCTGTGCTGTTTTTGCTCTTCAGTATTGAGACAGCTGACTTTGTATCTGTGAAGATAGCTATTTGCTTCTCTTTATTTTCCTCCATCAAGAGCATTTCTGCTGCAGTTTTCAAAGCCTCTACCTCCGCTTTGAAGTTACTTGAAAATTTTCCAGTTGCCACTGACTGTGTTGTTATCACTCCATTTTTTAAATTAAGGAGAATTCCTCCTCCTCCATTTTCTATTGAATTTTTGGCTAATTCATCTGTATATGCATGTGTCCCACCACGGAATGGACTGAAATAAAATGGTGAAGACAGTGTTTGAAAGTCAATTGAAACCAAACCAACCATGTTTATACTTACTTTCACCTCTCTTCTCCACCATGTTTCTCTCTGTGACACTGGTAATTCATGAGCTTCACTCAAATCTTCACGATTCTGTTAGAGAGAAAAAAAAACACAGCATCTTGTAATTATTCCCAGATAATTCAAACTCATTCCAAGGTTTTCTGGAACAACTGTGGAGGACCTTCACCTGTGTAAGAATGGCAGTTGGTTGTCAAGATAGCTAGTCAACAGCTCTGCAACAGTGTTTTTTGTGTATGCAATTGCTCACTTTGAACTCAACTGTAGTCCACATGTGCTACAATTACTAGTAGTTGCTACTATTGGTGAGTGCACAGGACTGATTTTGCTTGAGGGTTAGCTGTATCTATTAACAATGTCTCTTGCAATCAGACAAACCCTTTCCAACTTGGCAGCCCATGTCATTTTTGAAAAATCTGAATTTGCCCAGTTGCATATCGAACCATGATGTTTTGGATGGCAGGTGACTTTATTATATAGAATAAAATGAATTGAAATGCTAAGAATAAATCTTCTTCTTCTTATAATCCATGCCACGTAGTGTTGATTATTATATCTGTCCACAGTCTTCTGTCTCTTGTGCTTCCAATCATTGCTGATACTGACATTCCACCATGCCATGCCAAATTGTTCAGTATCTTGCCTCTTGGTCTCTGTCTGCACTCTATGGGTGAGGTGGTCAGTATCGCACCAATTGCCTTTACTTCCCAAGACATTCTTGGTACCTAGTTTAGGCTGGGTCAACCTGGCAGCTCAGGTCAATTTGTAAATTTTGAATCCACCCCAATGCAGATTGAACTCATGCCCACTAGGCTGGCAGGTGAGCATCTTGTTGCTACGCTACCGCAGCTCCCTGCCAACATTGTGGCCATGGTTCAATTACAAAAAACAAAACAAAATACCAAGTCCAGGTAGGTGAATCTGGACAAAAAATGTTGTGATGAAGTCACATGTGATGGCAGAAAAGTGCAAATTGTTCAGCTCTGCTGTAAGCAGAATAAGTCCATCACTCACTGACTATGGTCAATTATAAACTGTCAACTGTCATTTACTGCCAGTATAGTACCTTATGGTGTATGGCAGGAGGAGGGGGGGGGGGTTGGAGAGCCTGAAGAATTAAGGCCACCTGGCTAGTGCAGATGACGTGAACTGTGCAGGCTGGAGTTTTCTTTTTGCCCCAGACAGAAAAAAAATTCCACACCTTACAGAGGATTTGAACCCGGGTCTCCCGAAGGAGAATCTGGCATTCTAGCCACTGGGCCAGCCGCTCCTCCTAATTAAGCTTTTAAAGGTTTACAGGCAAGAGGTTTGACTTTATGCAGCTGATTTGATCCCATATGGCTCGGTTTCTTTCCACAGAAGGACCTGCTGAAAGTGTCAGACAGCTTAAACTCTGCACCCCCAGTGACTAGGTGTGATGAGCTCCCTTTGAAAAAGGAACACAAAAGAAGAATATGTCAATGTATTGAAAGTTTCAGATGTCTTCTAAAAGTTAGTTGCATATCCTTTACAGGATGTTGCAGTCAACCCCAGGATTATCCGACTGTTTGTGATCTCTTGGCAAGTTTACTTTCAGTAATTTTCCATTACTTTCTGAATGACTGGCACACATACCACTGTATGAAAACCAATGCAAGGCAGTCTGTTGCCAAATCACCGGCAGCTGTGTTTTGAAACCAGTATCGGCATTACGAATTGTGTACGTGATCCCTTTGCCACAAAGCCAACATGCATTAATCTATGAAATATAAATCTGTGTGGAGATGTAAATATGTAAAGATTTCAGTGAATAGTATACACTTGAGATGAAATTTTTTTTTTTTTTTTTTTTTCCGCGTTTCCATCCTGTTTCAGGATATTGCGGTCAACACCAGCATCTTTCAGCTGTATGTTGATTCCTAGGCTAGATTACGCTCATCAGCACGCCACGACTTTCTGAGCGACCGGCTCCATACTCTCATAATTCACTTTTGCGATTCGAACCACTGCTAATTCTCGTCGCGTCACGTGACGAGAGTATTCGGAGTTAGCGGAGAAAGCTGCTAACCCCTCGGCCACGGAGCCGGCTTGAGATGAAATTGCCTTTATAATTTAATGTTGGTGAAAAAAGTTGATATTGAATGTTGGTGGAGAAAAATGGATAATGAATGCTCAGCAAAAATGGTGTAGTTGGTATCAGTGAGAATGCATTAAATAATGAAGAATATTTGAAAGTTTACTGGAAATATAATGGAAAGGGCATTGTGAATAGTAGAATACAGTACTAGTATACTAGATTTTTCTGTTGGAGATTGAATTCTCATGCCCTGCCATTGTCTTACTGGCTTCTGTGGTTATGGGGCAGTGAAATGGTTTAACAATTCTGCGTAATGGCCTTGACATCAGCTGCAGGCGATTTGGCCGAAAACCTCCTTGTGTTGATTTTAACAGTGGTGTGAGTGTTGATAGCTCAGAAAGCAATGGCAAACCACTGAATGTAAAATTGTCTGGAAAATCACTAACAGCCAAAAAATGGTTGGGACTTATTGCGACGTCCTGTTAAAAACATGCAACTAACATATTATAAATCAGTGTATTGGTCAACTTCTGCCTCGACTTTCAGATATCACGATATACACATACATATTCCGCCCACACCAATTAGCAATAGGAAAATAGGCACAGTCAAAACTGTCATTAGTTACTAACATTATGTTTAATAATAATAATAATTTGCTCCTAAGCAGTTTCCTGCTATGGATCAGTGATGTGATAGTGCCCTCACATTTTGTAGGCCAGAATACACAGAAGAACAGGTGGCCAATCTATTCCTCATTTTAGCAAGTGCCGAGTGCAGACATCGAACATGCATCCAACCATGCTAATGACATTACCAGTTCAGATTCCTATCAACTTCGCTAGTGTGCCCACTACTGTCAACAGTGCTCTTTCTAAATTAATCACTATTTCTGATTATGCTGAGAAGGGTAAAGACAAGCGTGCTTTTCGTAGAGTGGCATGCTTCAGTAAAAAAAAAAAAAAAAAAATCAAAGATAGGGAGCCTCTGTTGGAGCTTTTCCCCATATGCTGGCGTGGTAGGAAATGAGCAGGCGGACAAGTTAGGGGGGGGGGGGGAGGGAGGGGTGTGTGTGTCCCGTAATGTTGGGTGTGGTACTGGTGCATGAGGATGCAGTGTGGCCAGGGCACGTTGGGATTATGTGTAAATGAGTTAGTATGTGGCCTAGAGAGATTCGGCACGAAGTGATCAGAGGGTCTGGCAAACATTCAGTACTTCTAGGAAAGGCCAGACGAATAAATAATCATACTGCAACTAATATTTAGATTTGGGACTCTTTGCTGGTTATTAAAAATAAGAACGGAGCACGTATGACTAACTAGTACTACTACTACTTAGTAGTATAATATAATAATAAATAAATAAATAATTAATAATAATAATAAAATAATGCCCCTAAAGCCAAAGATCTGAAATCGGTTCTTGACTAACCCAGTTAACCACTAAGCTAACCTGAAGCTCTTACTTTAGTCAAAGTATCACATACATCAAAAAAGAAAATAGGAAATCTTTGCATTTCATTGCATTAAAGAAACTACTCACCGCCCACGGGTGCGCAAACGATTTCGCTACAGGGAAAGCCTTTCTACTTTTTGCCCTGCCTTTCGATGTAACAGATTTTTTCCTGATGACAACTTTTGGGGTAAATAAATGTAATGTTACTGGTGCTGTCGGAGTGTCACTCATACTGCACCTAGCACATTCTATCTGTAAAGGCAATCAAATCCCAATCGTCAGCCCTATCTCCAACAATAACATTTCAACAGAAAACAATTGGTGCAACCACCATTGTTGTTTCCTAGAAATCATATTGCCACCGCGCTCATAGAAACCCCAATCATTTCCGCTGGCCAGATTTAATAGAAAGTTAGTTGCAGAACCTTTACAGGACGTTGCGGTCAACCTCATTATTTTTCGCTGTTTGTGATTTCTTGAAAAGTTTACGTTCAATAGTTTACCATCTATACATCATGTGCCATGCCGATAAGCGTGGACGGTCATGTTTTGCCATCTCACTCGATCACTAGAGTCATGGATCAGCTCCGTGTTTCTGTCATGACCATGCCACGTGGTCAAGCCATCCAGGTATTTACCTCTCGGTCTTCCCTTTGGTCTTATCCCTTTGATCTTGCCAGTTGTCACCAAGTTATCCAATTTATTTCTTCTCATAACATGCCCAAAAACTGTTGACTGTCTGCGTCTAATGTCTCTAATCAGTTTACGATCTTCATTTGTTTCTTGAAGGACTTGTTCATTGGTTTTTCTGTCTGTCCATGGTATTCTTTGCATTTTCCTCAGAAACCACATTTCCACAGCCATCAGATGTTTTTCAGCTTGTCTGCTCGTTGTCCACGCTTCACATCCATACAAAGGTACAGGTTCTATGTAGCATTTCAACACACTTTTTCTCGTTTCAATTGATATATTTTTATTGGTCAGACTGTTTTTTCATCTTGTAAAAGGCTACCTTCGCAATGGCAATTCTTGTTCTAATCTCTACAAGGCATCTCCCATCAAATGTTATGACTGTTCCGAGATAACTGTAATAGTTTGCCATGCCTTTCTAAATGACCGGAACTCATACCATTGAGTCTCCTAACTTTAGTTTATTGAACAAGTGGTATTTCAGCCTGTTATATCCAGTGCCGTCCACCGGGCGCTGGAACGCAAATTATTCCTCCCCACGACGCTTGACGGCAGAAGTGGAAGATGATGATGATGATGATATCCTGTGATGTTGCCCAGGCTGCGATACCATATTCCAGTTCTCTCCTCACCCATACCAGTAAGCTTTTTCATGATTGCCATTCTTTGGAGACCATAGTGACAACTGGAACGATCGAGGGGAAGAGAGGCAGAGGCAGACCACGAGAAATGATGCTGGATGGATTGCGACGGTGGCATGGAGGAATATCAACGGCAGAGTTGATCCAGAAAAGCAAAGACCGAGATCTGTGGGGAGTCATAAACGCCTACGCCAGTCGGCATGGCACTTGATGATGTTGATATGTCCTGTGCGGAGTCTGAAGATTGCTACTTGTTCACTTCGATCACGTTTGTAATATGCATCATCTTTTTCTCGTGGCCTGGATGCTCTGATTCCCACCTGGTTTTATAAGTCTTTTTATAAACGTCTTTGCCTTGTTATAGGTTATGTCTATGTCAGGCTGAGGTAGTCGTCAGCCTTCTTTTGCCAGTCTGTCAGCCTCTTCATTTCCAGGTATACTGCAATGTGATGGGATCCACTGTATTACAACTTTAAAAAAAAATTTTTTTTTATTTCTAACATACTTTGAGAACAAAGTTTTAAGACGCATCTTTGGACCCATTAGGGATACACAAAGTGGAAAAGAAGAAGTAACAAAGACATTTATGATCTGTTTAAGTCCCCGCTAATCACTGGTATCATGAAGGCTAATAGACTACAATGGCTGGGGCATATAGAAAGAATGTAAGATAATAGGGAAAACAAAACTCGCTTACACTCAGGAAATAAATGACCGTAGACCCCGAGGTAGACCAAGAAGACGGTGGAGAGATAATATACATATACAAACCTACAAGCACTTGGAATCAACGACTGGCAAGAGAAGGTCAACCAGAGAGACGAATGGAGACGGATTGTATCTGCAGCAAAGAACCTCAATCGCTCGGAACGCCGAAGAAGAAGAAGAAGAATTTCTGACATATTCCATGGAGTGCTGCTCTTGGGTCTGTTAGTTCTGTGCTGGTTTTGCTCTTCGGTATTGAGACTGACTTTGCATCTGTGAAGATAGCTATTTGCTTAGCTATTTTCTTCTCTTTATTTTCCTCCATCAAGAGCATTTCTGCTGCAGTTTTCAAAGCCTCTACCTCTGCTATGAAATTGCTTGAGAATTTTCCAGGTGCCATTGGTCTGTCAATCTTCTAAATTTTTCTGCTTGTTGTTGAACTCTACCATCTCTTCTATCCTGCACTGGTTGTAAACAAGTGACCTTTTCTAGTTCGTTAATAGACCTTGTGATCAGGCTTCCAGTTAGGATCCGCATTCCTTGATTTTGGACTCTACTTATTTTGTTAAAGTCTGACTTAGCTGCTGTTGCCCAAGCTGCGATGCCATATTCCAGTTCTCTCCCCACCCGTCCAGTATATAACTTCTTGAGAACTTTCTCAGCTGCTCCCCACATTGTATCAGCAAGCTTTTTCATGATTGCCATTCTTTGCTTTGCTCTTGTTCGATTTTTCTCAACCTGTGTCTTCCATGTCAGGCGACAATGAAAGGTGATTCCTAGATAGTTTGGATTTTCTTCATGGCGCAATATTTTTCCATTCAATACCAGCTCAGGGTGCTGAGTTGTATTTGTGAGAGAGAACACTGTGCATGTTGTTTTCTCTTCACTTATCTTCACTAGCCATGATTTTGACCAGTCCTCTAGCTCTAATAAGGCTTGCTGTATTCTACTGTTAGCTGTACTAATATATTCTTCAGATGTCCATATGGCTAGGTCATGTGCAAAGGAGGATGTTTGTACTCTGGCTGAAAATATTCCTGTGATGTCATTTATATATGCCAGGAATAATGTTGGTGAAAGAACGCTTCCTTGGGGGATTCCTTGCTCCAACAGCATTTTTTGTTGTTGCTGGTTTGTCCTTGTACTTTTGTCCTGGCAGTTCTGTTCTCGAGGTGGTGGCTGATCCATTTGTACATTTTCCCACAAACATGCAGTTTTTGCAGTTTTATTTTCAGTCCTTCATTTCATACTTTATCAAATGCTTTTTGTAAATATATCCAGACCGCTAGTGTATGCTTTTTCTCTTGGAATGAATCCTCTATTTCCTGAGCTATATAGGTTATTTGATCTTCAGTGGAACTGTACTTTCTGGTGTGGCGTTATGAGTTGGTTTTCTTCCAGATGCCATGTTAGCCTGCCATTGATAATGCGTTCCATTACCTTTCCTACGCAGCTAAGTACACTGATAGGTCGATAGCCATTTAGTTCTTCCATGTCTTTTCCTTTCTTTGGGACTGGTATTAGTATAGCTTCATTCCATGACTGTTGGACTATTCCTCTCTTCCAGCTGTAATTTAGGACTGCTAGTAGTTTCTTTTTTGCTTTAGTATCTAGTCCTATTAGCATTTCATTTGTGATTTCATCCGTTCCTGGTGATTTCTTCTTTTTGAAGGGTATTCATTGCCTGTTCTATTTCTTACATTTTTAGATTTTCCATCATATATTCTTCTGTCTCTGTATTAATATGATGTGCCTGTTTATCTTTGATTGCTTTCTTCTGTTCGGTTGTAATATCAATGTAGTTTGCACAAGCATAGTGTTCCATTAATGCATTTGCAGCCTCTTTTCCTGTAAGCAAGGCATTTCCTTGTTTGTTTCTGGTCCTTCATTGTTCATGGCTTTCACTAGTTTCCATAGTTTGTTTCCATCCCTGTCGAAGTTCAGGTTTTCTATGTTTTCCCCTCCAACAATCTCTTATTTGATTTACTGTTCTTTTATATTTTGCTGAAATGGCTTTGAGAGAGACGTTCGCTTCAGTTGTTTGTTCCCTCTCTGCTGCCTTCCTGACATCTTCAACTATGTCCGCCAAAATTTGTAGTTCTTCAGTTCAGTATGGTTTGCAATTTTTCTTCGCTCCTCTTGGAATGGACTCAGTGGCCGCCTGTATTATTGCTTTGTTTAGACTTTCCACGATTTGTTTCATGTTGCCATGTCGTGTATTTATGTTTTCATAATATTTGTCTGTATGGCAAATCTATCCCAATCAGCTCGTTTGTAATTCCAGCGAGGTAAAGACGTTTGTTCTTGTGGAACATCATTACAAGGTTGATTGGTCTGTGGTCACTGCCTGCTGATGAGTCAAGCACCTGGCGATCAATTTTGTGGGGGATGTCTCCTGTGCGGAAAGGTAAGTCTAGAGTAGAAGTGGTAAACCATTTTCTAGAGTAGAAGCTCGGTGTGTCATTCGCTTTGTTGACTAGATGGAGATTAGAGTATTTCCCAGTCCTCCCCTTCATCACCTCTGTTGTCAGTAGCTGGTTATCCCCATCTTTCTGAACTGTTATTAAAGTCTTCGACAATAATGCAGTTTGTGTCAGTTATTTTCATGTTTGAAAGTGTAAGGTTCTTATCTGCTGGGCTATACATATTGTAAATTCCTATTTTCACGTTCTTTATAATTATATCAACACCTATGATTTCCGTTTGTTTGTCAGACGTCACAGATACTTCATTGCAAGGTATTGTGTTTCGTGTAAGTATTAAAACTACTCCTTTGTGTCCTTCGCCGTCGAAACGTGTGGCCTGATATCCTCTGACTGAGAATCCGTGATGGGCGTTGGGGTGTGTCTCTTGAATGCTTGCCACATCTATCCTATCTTTAGGAAGACGATTTGTCAGGGGGACTTTCTTGTTTGAAACTCCTTCGGCATTCCACTGTAGTATGGTGAGTGTCCGTGTTGTTTGGTCAATAGCTCTTACCCTATTCCTCTGTGCCTTGACTCCACAGCACATGGGAAGGTAGCATTGGGTGGACTCCCTCGAGGCAGGAGGCTCGGCACTTTCACCGCCTGATGGGACTTCACGGGTTTAACACCATGCTGATTAATTTTAATTTGTGACATTATGGTTGATTAAGTTACGTTGCACTGTTTTGTCAAGCCTGTGGCTCAGTACATCCGGTTTCGACAAGCATTTTTGGGATGTGCTCTCTCTAGCCTTTGACTGTCCCCAGTCTACCTACAAGGCAGCAGGTGTATGTCTCTCTTCATCTGGTTCCTATCCCTTGACCTGTCCGACATGGGAGACCCTACCAGTAGCTGTGCTACCGTCGGCATAGCTCTTGGGGTTATTGGAACACTCAAGCCTCTCAACCTGTAGAAGGTGGAGACACGGCAGAAGGGAAAGCAGACATCCAGCGCTTTTGGTCATGTAGTGAGAAGAGAGGCATTGGAAAACATCGCGATAACGGCAACGATCAATTGTAGAAGAATCAGAGGCAGACCGAGAGAAATGAAACTGGATGGGTTGGGCCGGTGGTATGGAGAGGTATCATCAGTGTAAGTGCTCCAGATCACCAGATCTATGAAAATGCATCTACGCCTACATGGCAAAGCACAGCACGCTGATAGGCTTATCGGGATTCGAACCTGCTGCTTCCAAATGACGACACCATCTCGCTGAAGTAACAAATATACTTCAACGGACAGCCAGCTAGACTCCCAGTGGATCTATAATTTTCCTTTCCTCACGAGAAGTGCCGATCTACGCACGAACATATGCCTCAGGCTTTGTTCCTCACGAGAAGTGCCGATCTACGCACGAACATATGCCTCAGGCTTTGTTCCTCACGAGAAGTGCCGATCTACGCACGAACATATGCCTCAGGCTTTGTTCCTCACGAGAAGTGCCGATCTACGCACGAACATATGCCTCAGGCTTTGTTCCTCACGAGAAGTGCCGATCTACGCGCGAACATATGCCTCAGGCTTTGTTCCTCACGAGAAGTGCCGATCTACGCGCGAACATATGCCTCAGGCTTTGTTCCTCACGAGAAGTGCCGATCTACGCGCGAACATATGCCTCAGGCTTTGTTCCTCACGAGAAGTGCCGATCTACGCGCGAACATATGCCTCAGGCTTTGTTCCTCACGAGAAGTGCCGATCTACGCGCGAACATATGCCTCAGGCTTTGTTCCTCACGAGAAGTGCCGATCTACGCGCGAACATATGCCTCAGGCTTTGTTCCTCACGAGAAGTGCCGATCTACGCGCGAACATATGCCTCAGGCTTTGTTCCTCACGAGAAGTGCCGATCTACGCGCGAACATATGCCTCAGGCTTTGTTCCTCACGAGAAGTGCCGATCTACGCGCGAACATATGCCTCAGGCTTTGTTCCTCACGAGAAGTGCCGATCTACGCACGAACATATGCCTCAGGCTTTGTTCCTCACGAGAAGTGCCGATCTACGCACGAACATATGCCTCAGGCTTTGTTCCTCACGAGAAGTGCCGATCTACGCACGAACATATGCCTCAGGCTTTGTTCCTCACGAGAAGTGCCTATCTACGCACGAACATATGCCTCAGGCTTTGTTCCTCACGAGAAGTGCCGATCTACGCACGAACATATGCCTCAGGCTTTGTTCCTCACGAGAAGTGCCGATCTACGCACGAACATATGCCTCAGGCTTTGTTCCTCACGAGAAGTGCCGATCTACGCACGAACATATGCCTCAGGCTTTGTTCCTCACGAGAAGTGCCGATCTACGCACGAACATATGCCTCAGGCTTTGTTCCTCACGAGAAGTGCCGATCTACGCACGAACATATGCCTCAGACTTTGATGCTGGCAGCGTAGGTCTATGCTTACTGTTGGCACATATTTACATGGCTGCTGCTGAACTAGACTAATCCAGTGTTTCCCAACCTTTTTTGTACCATGCCCCACTTAAGCCTTTCTAAAATTCATATTGCCCCCCTCCCCCGCCCCACGCCCCCCCCCCCCCCCCCCCCCCCAACATATACGTTATTTTTAATATTCAAAAATTGAAATGTTCACTAAAGAAACTTGAATGATAGGTTTTAGGAAGAAATCACTAGGTAATTATTGAGCAAACACAGTAAGTAAATTTTCAAAACATATAATGGAGAACTGAAATTCGAGTACAAAATAATTTTAATGAAAGATTTTTCTATATTATTTTAATTATTAGTAATTATTTATTATTTAAATTTAGTGAGATCCTTGCGCTTGATGCTTGCTGCAAAGAGATCTTATGTCAGGTTCCAATTTAGTTAACTTCAGTCTCAAGTCTCCCCGTTTTGTTATATTCAGCCGATTTCTTCCATTTTCGAATTGCCCCCCTTAACAGTCAAATTGCCCCCCTGTGGGGCGTGGGCCCCACGTTGGGAAACACTGCTCTAATCCATTATGCGTCAGGGTGTTTCTGTGGAAAAGCCGCCTGCTTCGCTCTTCGAAGGTCGTGAGTTCGTTTTCGGGCTCAGTCTTTCGGAGACTTCTGGAGGTCGTCGCTGAAGCTACTGAGTTCGTGCGACACTTTCCATAGGCCGCGCTGTGGAAAGAGACCGAACCGAATGGGATAAAACCGGACGCAATGAAGTCGACACTTCTGTCTTTAACACCTATTTTTTTTTTTTTTATTATGAGTCAATCCCACAATAACAGCTGAAAAAGAGTTAAAAGGCCGTTTCTGGGCTGGACACTGATGGAACAGATTAATTTTTGTGAAAGCGATGTTGAAAATTGTCACAATTCGAAACACAGCTGCGACCGATCTGGCAGCAGACCGGTGTTGCTATGAGAGCCGGTCGTTCAGACAGCAATGGCAAACTATTGAACGTAAACTTGCCAAGACACAAACAACAGCAGTAAAATGCTGGTGTTGACAGCGATGTCCTGTATACAGGATATGCAAAAAAAAAAAAAAAAAAAAAAAAGTATATTTCTTCTTGATCCACGATATTGATAAGAACTTTTCTGTAACATGAAGTTCAAAAGCCGAGATTTGTTTTATTTTTGCGAAGTAGCTCACCTGAATGTCGCCGCGGGTGCTCTGAAAACTATGGCAGTCTTAACATAACTGCAACCAGGGTCTGCTGCTTCACCAGAGCTCTCCATTCACACAGTAACTGCTACATGCTTTCGGGTATGCTGGAACGCCATGCAGACATCTTGCCACATTGTTTTTGGGCAAGGATAGCCCATTGCACACGGACACTTAGTTAGTCGACAGATCATCCTCATTGCACATGGAACCATTCTGTCCTTAAGTGCTCGGATTCCCTCCTCAGCAGATCCCGCAGTGTGTAGCGGCTCACGACACCAGTTATGTGTTAGTTTTTTACTCTTATTTGGCTTCCTGCGTAGTGTTCTTGCCTGACCACACCTCTTTTAACTTGCTGTTCTCGTAGCCTGACCATGGTTGTAGATTCCCAGTCATCGCTTGGTTCTCGTAAACGACTTACTTCTCGTACAGCATTCAGACTGTTTGCCTGGTCTATGGCCCGTCCGCCCTCCACAGTAGCCCTACCTGCAAGCCTGCTCATTCGCATGCCCTGGCACGAAGATGAAACTAATCTTTGCCAGCCGAGACCGCCCCAAAGATAGAAGCCACTCTCTTCGGACCCACCCCATCTCTATCCTCCTGAACATACTCATTGAGTCACTAAGGACACATGCCCGATTGTATGTCTGTGTCTCGAGCCATGTTATTGCTTTACTTACTGCCATGACTTCCATAGTCAAGCTGCATGTGGTCAAAGCAAAAGCGCCAGACACAATTTTCCCTCCGGCCTGAGCCGTAAAGGCCCATGAACTTCTCACTCCTTGGACGACTGACCCATCTACGTAAATGACAGCATCATCCTCTAAAGAATTCTCGAAGATCAGAGCCTGTACTTCCACCTCCACAGCAGCTGGATTTTTTATCTGCATTTCCTGCCTAGTTGGATGCATACTAAAAAGGATGTACAGAACTCTGTTGGCACTTGTAGTCACTCCTCCCCAGGTTCTTAAGTCCTCAAGTGAACACACCTGCTGAAGAATGTCTTCGGCTTGACCCATCCACGACCTTCCTCTTTTTAACCTGCTGCCCTTTACCTTCTTAATCAAGGTAGCGCATGCCCTGCATTCTGTATCTCTTGTACATCCAAGAATAATGCGCATAGCTTCGTTCTATATCCTTTCTATCTGCTTATGACAGAGTCAGGATCGCCATCGCATACTCCAAAGCAGAAAGGACCAGACCCTCGTAAAGAAGACAAATGGCGTTGCTCAGTTTGCCGCCGCCCCCACCACCCGCATCTAAACCCCGCCTAGCCTTTGTTATCACTTGGTCTACGCGCTCAGTATAAGCTAGGCTTCGATCAAATCGTATCTCCAGGTAATTCATTGCCTGCGTTCTTTTTACCGTCTCTGAACCCAGATTTACAGATAGCGTTGAGGTGATTCTCAGAACAGGACCGGGGATAATTGTGATCCCTGTGGTAGGCCAGGATATATTGGTTCCCAAGTCCAACTGCCAGATCTAAAAACTACTTTCCGTTGGAAGAGGGCTGCAGCGATCCAACTAAGGAGGAAAGGCACAGATATCTCTATGTACCTGTCGCCACCTCTCTCTCAGCCCATTGCACCAACTCTAGGGTTACTAAGACCACACGTGTGTACACCAGAATCACACGTGCTATATAAAGACAATAAGTTTTTTACATTGTAAACCTTGGTGGCAGCCTAGTTGCAATTTTCAACTGCCGGATGTGCACACGAGGTTGTCCGGGCTTTACTCCTTTGTCTTAAAAGGTGTACATCTCTACTAACCCATTTTTTTCATGTGTAAGAATACACATCAAATCAAACCTTTAAGCTACTCCATCACAGCTCCTGCTACAATTACATTGTAGTCTTTCTCTCTGCACTTGAGTTTGTAATCTTTCTTCCTGCACTTTGAAATCCGGAAATCTTTCTCCATGCACTTCAGTTTACTGTAATCAGCACATGACCTAAGGATGTGTTAGGGTTTATAAGTGTTGCATGATGCAAATTAACATCACTTGCATTACATTAATCTGTTGTATGAGAACGACCCAGCTTATTGCAGTCACTGGCAGGTGAAAATTTGCACTCCTCTGTCAATGAGCATGTTCGTTATATCTGGACGGACAGAACAGTTTACCTCTGTGCAACAAGTCATGGTTACTGAATCCCACTCCTCCCAAAGACAATTACAAAAAAGACAATGCATGAAGCAGAGATCAATTTTTTTCTTTAATAAATCATGTATGAACAATATGGAAAAGGACAAATGTACTAAGGTTGATCAGTAAAACCAAGACTTGAGAAAATACTGTGTGCTAGTAACTTAGTGGCATGCATGAACAGTTATTTGTTCTGAAAACACAAACAGAAACAAAACTCAGTGCAGGAAGGGGGAAAAAAGATGTCATATTACAGTGGTAACAAAGTGAAGAATCATTAGCAACAATGAAATGCCATTTGTTAACGATGATACGGCATGGTTTATGCCAGATGACAGTTGTACACTAGAGTTAATCATTAAACAATAAGTAAAACAGAATTGAAAGGAACTGGTATCCAACAGCAATGTTGGAATACTTAACAAGTTTAGATCAACATCACAAACAATGAACTCTGAAGCCAAATATATTGGGCCAGGCTCTTAGAGATAAGGTAGTTGAAAGAGAAATGTCTTGTCTACATAGATTACCTAATCTACTATGTAATGGTCCCAAAACAATAAAAAATTTACAACTCCGGGGAAAGAAAAAGCAAATTCAAAATGCTTCAACATGAAAAATGATTTTTCACTAGCAATATTAAGCAGGTAAATTCAGCACATGTCCTCAGACATGCAAATGATGATTTCTTTCTGTGCGTCTGTAAGAAATAAGTCATAAAAATAGGAGACAACAAAAAACTAAGCACGGCTCTTGACTTAGGAATAAAGAAAGAAAAACAGAATGAAAATGTAAACATATTAACGAGATAGAATTATTTACCAAACATACACCGCCCATTCAAAGCACTAGTCAACATTTGAATAAAAATAACCACATTTGTAACAATACCCTGCAGAAATGTTTAACGCATAACCCTTAATAATATTGACACTGTCTCAGAAATGAAACAATATAAAATATACATAAATGAAATGCTTTTCAGATCTATACAGAACCAACAACACTTAAAAAGCTGTTTTGGCCTGATGTTGAAAAAAAAAAATAGAAGAAAATAAAAATAAACGAAATGATCACCAACTAGAACAAGCATTCAGTATATAAATATCAGCAGGCAAGGTTTGTCATGACACACCAGCCATGTTTGGAGTTACAGACTGAAAGTGCTCCATGCCAGACGTCAGATCCCAAGGTATTTGATCCACTTCAGGTTATGCTTACATTTGGTAGGCGTAAACGTAAGACCCATAGACTTCTTCCTGCTTTTCATTCCACTTTCTCTTTCACACTGTTGATGATTGTGGCAAGTAACAATGAAGATGACGGCCCAGATCATTGAAATAATTACTTGGATGTCATCATGGTAACAAATTCTGAAATAAAAAGAAAGTAATCCAGCATAAGAAACAGCAGGGTTACATTTTAAACATAATTTCTTTGTGCTGTGTATTGTATTTGTATGCGCACACATTTTACAGTTTCAAAATAACCGGATTTACAAACAATAGTTTTTGTGTGTGTGAATATAATAGAAGACAATGAATGTTCATTTCATCCACAAGATGATTTCTATTAAAAGAGACATGTAGTTAGTGCATCTATAGTAGTGTAATACATTTAGACCACTATGTAAATACGTTTATGACTAGTGGCTTGCTTATTAAGTGTTGTGTTGCAGTTTTTAAAGAAAAACCCACTAGACCTAACTGAGTGCAGATATCAATCACTGTAATTATGTAAACTGAAGTGCAGTAATGAAAATAAATGAAGACTGGATCAGCTCAGTTGGACCATAAAGTCTAAATTTGAAACAAGCTGCTTCGCTCTTCATCCGGTGGGCTTTACTCAACAGATCATGCACTCAAAACTGGGAGGGAAACTGTGTATGTTAATTTTATGTGAGCAAATTTGCGGCAGGACAGGAAGTAGGGTATCTCTTGATTTACTCGAGGGTAGGGTGTGAAACATGCATACCTCAAATAATTGTTTCTTCTTATACCTTCCATGAAGGCTCTCATCCAACTCATGATGTCTTTTGTCATCTTCTGCACATCGCTAATTGTCCATGATTTGTTTCCATACACCGGGATTGGCTCAATGTGACATAAGAGCTTTTCCCCTCACCTTGATTAACAAAGATAAATTGCAGAGAATATTCTCCAATCCGTGAAATGCTGCCATTTATTGGGCTATTGTGTATTTCACCTTTTCAACATATCTTACATCTGCTATAATTAAAGTACCCACATAATTTAATACAGTGCTTGGGCTATTGTGTATTTCACCTTTTCAACATATCTTACATCTGCTATAATTAAAGTACCCACATAATTTAATACAGTGACGTGTTTCAGATTGGTTCCATTTACCTTGATGTTGCACTTAGGTATATAATTTTTTTTGTAATAACCATTACTTCTATTGTTCTGTTATTCACATTAAGTCCTTTATTTTGACATTTACTAAGGCACTTAAAGAGCAACAGGAGAAATACAAGTGACAAGGATAATATTTTGTACAGTTTTGATAAGCTTAATACAGTTTCCTTTTCCCCATCCGTTTAGGTTGCCATCAAGTGTTGTTCCTAACGATTTTGACAGTTCTCATACTGCAACGTTTACCCTTGTGATGGCACATGTTAGCAAGTTTATCGACTCAGATTCCCAGTAGGTCAAAGTATCAATTGTAAGCAGGTGTAGAAAAACCCAGGCACCTACAAATTTCTTCCTGGCACCAGAATTTTCAAATTCATTCTAGAAATTGTTTTTAATATTTTGAATCCCCAATTAGACATGTCCATTACTTGATTTTAAAATGAGCACTGTATATGTTTTTGATACATATATGTTTTCTGTTTCCGTGTATCATGATATCAGAATGATAAAGACACCATTATACATGTTTCCACCATTACAAGCAAACTTGCTTTCTACAGCCCAGATGGCAGTTATTCATCCTGTTTATGACAGTAACTCTAGCATCTACCAACACATCGTGTGCACACTAAGCAGTATCAATGTTTGCCTTACGCTGTGTTCTTTTATGGTTATACAACTTTTAGAAAATGAAAAGAACAAATCTGTGTAAACTGACCAGTGCAAGTAACTAAAACTTAAGTGGCCAATCGTGCCCTAAAATGTACCACAAAGTAACATAGGCGAGCACAGGGGTGAGAAGCCAGCCGATCTAAGCGTTGTTTGTAATTTTCAAAATGACAATGATCAGCGCAAAACAAATTATTGCGTTTGAGACGAAAAAAAAAAGAAAAGAAACTAAGATTGAATAAGATAAATCATCCTCCACTTCTGCCGTCTAGCATCGCGGGGAGGAATAATTGAAGTTCCAGTGCCAGATGGGTGGCACTGGATAGTGTCATTCCATGTGATTGTACAGTATTGTTGATGTCAATCCATTTTCTTTAGGGACATCCTCAGATCTTTGATGTAGCGCTAGTAACTGATGGTACTGCACTGAAGATAGTGTTTCTGAATGTTCCCAGCCACACAAATTAAAATAACAACATTGTGACTGGAACTAGAGTTACACTATGAAGAAGGAATTGTGAAGTGAGTAGCAAGTTTCCCAAAACAAATTTAAAAAGCACAAAAAAATTCTAAATGTTCTTCAAGTGTCAAGAGTCCTAAAGTACAAAGGAGAATCCCAAATGAGCTCTTTTAACAAAGTGAAAAAACAAGGGGGCTAATATGCTGCGTCATAGAATGTACATTCTATGGTATTGTACTGTATTACAAAAAATTATATGAATGTACATTCCATGGCAATGTACTGTATTACCAAATATTATAGACGCTACGTTAACTTTGAAGGTATGATTGCATTGTTCACCAAGTTTAATGTGACTGATTCAGAGAGGCATGTGAATTCATTTCTTAGATTGCCTCACATCTCCATGAAGATTTGACGTGAAATAAAGGAAAGCCCATATGTCAATATTTTACTTGATGGAGAGGCAGACAGATGGGCTGATACTATGTATTCTTTTTATCAGAGAAGGAGAAGAAATTTTTTCTACCTTGCAATTAGAAGATGCAACAAGTTAAGGTTATAGAGACGTGTGACTACCTTAAGTGTTTTCATCATATCTTTGACTGGGCCTCCAATAAAGGATTTCAACGGCTCATTTCAAAATGATCATCAAGTGCCATGCTAACAGGCGTAGGCGTTCCTGACTCTCCACAGATCTCGGTCTTTGATTTTCTGAGATCGAAGGGAACAGACCAAGGGGAAGACCTAGAAACAAATACCTGGATGGCTTGGCCTACCAGCATGGCACATGATGGATGGGATATATATATATATATATATATATATATATATATATATATATATATATATATATATATATATATATATATATATATATATATATATACGTGTGTATGTATGCATGTAATACATATTTTCTTTGCCAAGTGGATTTCAGACAAGGACTTTCTAGTTTTACTATTTTCAGGTTGTCACAATCTATCCTAGTTAAGCACCAGTGTCTTTTCCTCACCTCTTGATTCACTGATATTCAATTATCTCACTCCACACTGATGATTCTGTCAACCCATTTAAACCTTCTATTCTGCGCCGGCAATGAATGAATGAACATTTCTAGATTATTATATGAAATTTGCTATATTATACCACTTTGTAATGTTTATGACAACTGCCCTGGAACACAAAACATACCTTCATAATTCACTTGCCCATCACCATCAATATCTGCTTCCCTAATCATCTCATCGACTTCCTCATCTGTCAATTTTTCACCTAAATTTGTCATGACATGTCGAAGCTCAGCAGCACTGATAAATCCATTCCCATCTTTATCAAACACACGGAATGCTTCTCGAATTTCTTCCTCACTGTCAGTATCTTTCATTTTTCTAGCCATCATTGTGAGAAATTCTGGAAAGTCTATTGTACCATTACCTGCAACGATATATATATATTACAATTTTACAAATAACAGTAAGGCTTTTACAAATGAACAACAAAAGTTAGTATTTTCTATAAATAAAGTACATTTTAAAAATTAAATCTTGTACCACATTGAATAGTTAGTTTCTCTATCAATGAAGAAAGTTTATGAATGAAGTATGTTGTCCTTCCAAATTCCCCACACTGAGGAATTTATTTAACAACACAACTGTACTCATGCATATACTTCCACAAGCAGAGTTTGCACAGAATCATTTTTCTCTGATATTATTTTGACTGACACAGCTATCCCTTCTACTGTGCCACAGGGTGTTTAATTAAATGTTCCAACTACTCTCTGTGAATATATTGACCAAAAGTTTAAAATTAATTGGACACCTTCAAACTTGAGCACATCAGTAGATTGCACATCTAATTACCTAATTTTAGCTTCTATTTTCAACAGCAAGCTTGTCTGTGTTTAAAATGTGCTCTTCTTAATGAAAGAAAGCTATTTTCTTGATAAATACAACAACAACAATGGAAAGGAGGCATTACATCTGTGACCACCTCTAAGTCATCAACTATAACCACATACTGCTCACAGCTGAGGGGGGAAAAGAAAGCAAATCCTCACCCCATGAGAAAAACGTTTCTTGTAGGTTCAAACAGAAGAGACTAAAACACACAGGAAATCAACTCTTTGGCCACATCATAAGGGAACTGGAAAATACAGTAAGGTTAGTTGGAGAATCACTTGCTAGCCTTGATTATGGACATGGAAAGATAGTCAGATGTGATACATAATACTAAAGAAGAAAACAGTTGTAGTGGAGGGGCATGATTATCAGTGCCAGTTGCAAACACGCTGAAGATGGTAATGTTTGATTTCAATTTGTAAACATTAGAAAACAAACTATTTAACGTCATTTCTAAATACATCCAACAGAAAAACTTAACAGGATTAACCAGAAATGCACTCCACAAAACAAAATACAACACAAGAATTATCACAATAATAATCAGACAATACTATTTTCAACCCTATCACCCTAATGGAACCCTTGAAATGTGCTTTAATATATTTATTTCATGGACATCAACAGCCAGCAGGATCAGTAACTTGTGATTATAAAAGAACTCTTAATGGTTACTGTCAACACCCAACTGAGTAACAAGGAATATTTTAAATACAGGTCTGTTCATTCTGACAGATCGGTTTTTCAACACGTATGAAAGAACAAGTGCCTCACAGACAAGAAATTAAAGGTTCTGAATGTCCGTTAACTTTGTTTTAAACAACTATAGCCCCAGTCATTTACACATTTGTGCCACACACCAGAACATGTTCTCAAGTGCTAGAGCTGAAGTGTGCTATAAGTGACAATGAAATTGTATAAATGCAAGCAGCCTACACATTTTCTATTTGCTCTTTATTTCCTATTATACAAAGTCCCCATCCTCCTTAAAAGTAATTAAAATTCTTGCATGTCCTGCTATGAGATTTTGTGTGCGTGCATGCCCCCCCCCCCCCCCCACACTTTGAACTCAAGCTTAGTCCACACACAGGCTACTATTTTTAGTGCACTGGACTGATTTTTTTTTTTGGTATGTGGCTTAGCTTTACCTATTACCAATGTCCCTCGCCACCAGGCGAACTCTCTCCGACTTCAGAGGTACTTGTAATTTAAGCTCCCAAGTCATGGGCAAGAAATCCACATTTTAGTCCAACTGACCGGTGTAGGGGTTGAACCCGCTACGTCGGCACCAGCACACCGGGTGTTTTAAGAACTAGCACTCTTGTCCATTCAACCACGCTGACCATTTTGAAATCAAAAGAAACCGGTTTTAAAAAAAAAAAGCACAGAATTACAGCAAGGTATATTTCACGCTGCAAGATTTGCGCCCTACAGATGGGGACAGAAATACAGCAAGGTATATTTCATGCTGCAAGATTTGCGCTCTACAGATAGGGACATAAATACAGCAAGGTATATTTCACGCTGCAAGATTTGCGCCCTACAGATGGGGACAGAAATACACGAGACAGACAGACCGACCAACCCCACACTCGAAGGCTGATTATTATTTATACCCACCATCAGCATCAACTTCATTAATCATGTCCTGCAACTCTGCTTCTGTTGGATTCTGACCCAAGGAACGCATGACTGTGCCCAGCTCTTTAGTTGTAATTGTACCATCGCCATCTTTATCGAAAAGGCTGAAAGCTTCTTTGAACTCTGAAAATAGGGACAAATAAAATTGAACTTAAAACCAAACCAAAAAAATTAAAAAACACAGGAGCTGATTTTTTAAAACTAATTTAATGTGTAGTCCCTTTCATTTCCCAATTGAGATATGGCCATATACTTGTCCCCTGACATCTGCAGTTCAGTGTTGATCCTACATCACGCACATTTTAACTCTTACGGTGTTTATAACCCAGGCTATTTTGCCATAAGTCAATAGAAGCTAGTATCAACTTGGAATATTTAACTATAACGTCAAATCAGACTGTTGTATCAATCAGAAACATGGAGAGCTAAAACTATTAAGAAACAGGATGCAGGCTCAGGATAGGACATACTTTTGAGTAAACATGTTAATAGTGTAACTACAAAGCCCTGTCACAGGGCAAAAGAAACAGAGTAAGATCTAAAAACACAAGGAGAATAGAGTCAGAGACACGAAAAATTGGGGGAAAGATGGGAAAGCTCATGGTACAGGAAACCCACAAAGAAATCAAATAGTAACCCAACCATGCAGGTGGTCAGAGGTGACTAAGGAGGGTGGGGATGAGACTGGCTATCTCACACCATAGAAATCTTCAGCCACAAAATCCAACCAATCATCAACAGGGCTTAGTGTGAGTGGGTTGAGGCCTCAAGATCCACTGGAGATAAAAGGCAGAAGAAAAAGTATATGGGGAGGACACGGAAAGAGCTACAGGAGATAGCAAAGAATCAGATGAATTACCATGATATGATTGAGGACTTATGTGCCATAGGGAGATGAGCATAGGAATAGCAAAGTTTTGTTAAAAACTGGTTAACAGCTATAATACCTGCAAATAAGAACTTTAGAAATACACTTCTTTGAAAACTGCAAACCAACACCGATGGACCATCAAATTTTAATGAACAATTAAACGTTTTTCACAATTCCACGTGTACATGTGAGAAACAGAGTTCAATAGCAAGAGAAACAGTGACACCAACATACCTGCAATTTGTTCTTCTGTCAACTGATCAGCCTGAAATAGTAAATCATTGAATGTAATAGAGATAGGTAGTTTCATTAGCTATTTACAAAAAGCACATACGGTGGAATGTAATCATCAGATTTCACAACTCACAAACACTGAATTTGTGTGGTAACTTTGTTCTCATGCCTCTTTCAAGGGGAGCACATCACGCCTAGTTATGCACCTCCAAAGTCAGTGCTTCCAACATCCACATGTATCTGTGTAAGGTTTACCCCCCTACAGACTCCACCCAAGGTAATGCACTGTCTACCCGTGGGCAAGTTTTTATCTTTCAAAATGTTGCCAGGACAGCAGCTTTGCACCCTAATCTCTGATTTTCAACTGCTGTGAGATTTTTAAGTACAGAACTTGCACATACCACCTCCTGTTTCTTTCCAAGCCCTTATCCTAGTAATAGTAGTAGGCCTCTTTCAGTCCTGAAGGACTATAGAGTTGTGCCGCTGGGGAGGTGCCTGGCAGCACCGCTGGTGACTGTATAGTCCAATGCGAGAGTGACAATCCCTGTCTGTTTCCGCATCTGTAAGACGAGGCAAGTCCCGCAGTAAGTGACTGCGCTTTGAGCCTGTGCCGCCTATCCTCAGTTTGTTGGATCTGATTGCGCTCAAAGAGCACCAGTCCATTTCGTACATTTCTCCAGGAGCATCTGTCTGTTGCAACTCTCTCCCACGTGTCTGGATCTATTCCAATGGTTTTCATATCTTGTTTACACACATACCTATATCGCATTTGGGGTCTTCCGGTTGGCCTCTTTCCTGTGGATAGTTCTCCGTAAAGGAGATCTTTGGAAATACGTTCATCCTCCATTCGAGATACGTGGCCCAGCCACCGGAGGCGTCTCTGCTTGAGGAGGGTGTGCACTGTGGTAATATCTGCTCTTTCAAGCACCTGTTTGTTTGTTATGTGGTCTTTCCATGTTATGCCCAGGATACGTCTCAGACATCTAATGTGGAAGGAATTCAACTTCCTTTCCTGTCTTGAGTACAGGGTCCAGGATTCAGACCCATAGAGTAGTGTGCTAACAACACAAGCTTTATATACTTGAGCTTTTGTACGCTCTGTTAGTCTATTATTCTCCCAAACTCTTTTAGTTAGCCTGGAAAATGTTGTGGCTGCCTTTCCAATGCGTCTGTCGATTTCTGTCTCTAATGAAAGATTATCTGATATTGTCGACCCCAAATACACAAACTCGTGGACGACCTTCAATTCGTAATTAGAAATTTTGATTGACGGAGGCGCACCAGCATCTTGTTCCATCACCTGTCTTTTATTTAGGCTAATGGTGAGCCCAAAGTCTTTGCAGGCGGCTGCAAAACGATCTATGAGCCTTTGGGGATCTTCTGCTGTATGAGTAGTCAGTGCTGCATCATCTGCAAAAAGTAGTTCTCTTACGCATCTTGATCTTATTTTGGTCTTTGCCTTGAGTCTTGATGGGTTAAAAAGTTTGCCATCAGATCTTGTGTGGAGGTATATGCCTTCAGTGGCAGTCCCAAATGCCTGCCTTAAGAGAACAGCGAAGAAGATACCAAAGAGTGTAGGAACAAGCACGCAGCCCTGCTTTACTCTGCTGCTGATGCTGAATGACTGGGATGTTGAGCCGTCAAATAAAATGGTCCTCTGCATGTTTTCGTGGAATGATTTCACGAGACTAAGAAGGGTGGGTGGACATCCAACCTTTTCAAGGACCTTAAAAAGGCCGCTTCTGCTCACGAGGTCAAATGCCTTTATGAGGTCGATGAAGGCAATATATAATGGCTTCCTCTGCACTTCTCTTGGAGCTGCCGGAGTGAGAAAATCATATCGATGGTGGACCTGTTGGGTCTAAATCCGCACTGCAATTCGGGGTAGATTCTTTCAGCAAGAATGTGTAATCTTTTAAGGATTACTCTGGCAAAAATCTTGCCTGTAATGCTGAGTAGGGAAATGCCGCGATAGTTGTTGCAGTCGCTTCTGTCGCCTTTGTTTTTATAAAGGGAAACGATGTTTGCGTCTTTCATATCTTGTGGTATTGATTTTTCTTTCCAGCAGAGCTGAAATATTGCATACAGTTCTGGGATGATTGTTTCTTTGCTACATTTTAGAATCTCAGGTGGAATACTATCTTTTCCAGGTGCCTTGGCGGATTTGAGAGTCTAGTGATTATCCTAGAAGGATATATCCTTAGTCTTATCCTATAAGGCTAGGTATCCAATATTACCCTAGAGATAACATGGCCTGTAATAATAAAAGCAACTTCTGAGCTTGAAGCGGACACAGCAACTTCTCAGTGACACCTTTCTGTGTATTAACAATATTGCGTTTCAAATTCACCATCACAGTCCACCCAACATAATTTCTCTCTGTCTTGTTTTCACATTTATTCTGTACACTATATTCTACCTTTAAAGATAAAGGCAATATGGTAAAGTTTCTGGCATTAAAAATCACAAATCATGCCAAATAAGGCTTCCCAAAAGACACATAGGTGGGAAAGTATTGACATGTTAAGGCTGATTCTCCTGTTTTATTCTCTAAACAGAAAGGCGTTTGAACCAACAGTTTATTACAGCGAGGTATAAATGTATAAACGGAACTTTTGTTTAAAAGTACAGCAGCATAATTATTAAACAGTATAGCTTATTCACTCTTCTCATGTCCAGCCACAGGCTCCTGTCTCATATACTGCAAATTTCTAATACTGATGTTTCTCCACACCATAATGTCAAACTATCCAGGATCTACTCTCTTTGTCTCCCTCTCCAGGATCTTCTCTCTTTGTCTCCCTCTCCAGGATCTTCTCTCTTTGTCTCCCTCTCCAGGATCTTCTCTCTTTGTCTCCCTCTCCAGGATCTTCTCTCTTTGTCTCCCTCTCCAGGATCTTCTCTTTGTCTCCCTCTCCAGGATCTTCTCTTTGTCTCCCTCCTCAGGATCTTCTCTTTGTCTCCCTCCCCAGGATCTTCTCTTTGTCTCCCTCTCCAGGATCTTCTCTTTGTCTCCCTCTCCAGGATCTTCTCTGTCTCCCTCTCCAGGATCTTCTCTTTGTCTCCCTCTCCAGGATCTTCTCTCTTTGTCTCCCTCTCCAGGATCTACTCTTTGTCTCCCTTTCCAGTATCTTCTCTTTGTCTCCCTTTCCAGGATCTTCTCTGTGTCTCCCTCTCCAGGATCTTCTCTCTTTAAAAAGTCGCTTAAAAGTCGACAGGGTCGACTTCATTGCACCGGGTTTTATCCCATATGGCTCGGTCTCTTTCCGCAGCACGGAAAGCGTCGCACAAAGCACAAACTCCGTAGCTTTTAGCGACGACCCACAGGAGTCTCCGAAACATTTAACTCGTAAACCGAAGGGTGCGGCCCGGAATCGAACCCACAACCTTCGGTGCACGAGTCAAACGGCTTGACCACTTCGCCACAGAGACTCCCCTTCTCTCTTTGTCTCCCTCTACCTCCCCTTGTCTCCAACTTTTTCATTGTTATGTGCCTCTTCTCTCAACATGTCTAAAAATACTCTTTACTTCACTCAGAACCAAAACATTACCAAAACCATGACACAAATGATGTGTATGAAGAATATAACTAAAGGATGAGCACACAAATCAATCAGAAGTAATAAACTATGTGCATGTCAGCCAAGTTACAATAAAGCAACGGTTTAATTAAACCCAATTACAGCTTCCCACAGATTCTGTCAATGTATATTCTATGCTGATTCCTCCTCCTCCTCCTGGTAGTCTGGAGCAGACACCAGTGATCATTACTCAACTATTCTCTTCCATTAGATATCTTGAAGTCGTTGCTTATTGTATTTATTAACCAGCTGTTTAAGATTTCCATATGCATCTCTTTCTCTCTCACATAGTATTTCCTCACATAAAGTTTATTTCCCCATGCTATCTCTTCTGCTGTTATTATCCATAAATTTCATTTCTTATTTCTTTATGATTATGAATGATATTTTAACACACACCACGATACCTTTTTTGTTTAGTACCATGTCAATGATATTCTAAATTTTCTTCCCAAAAACCACATCTCTACTGCCTCCAGTTGTCACATTGCTCACTGTCCCGCTTTTGCAAAATCCATACAGATCTGGTCAAACAACTTTTTTTTCCTATGGCGCTATTTCTTGAAATAATCTTTGAATAAACAGTGGGTTTTTCAAAAACCTGTGTCACATCAGAAGTCACTATGTACTCTAGATACTGAATATGATTGACCTGTTTGATTTTAATATATAATGAAATGTGTACATACTTGGAAATGACCATGCAGTTTTACTAACATTTAATAATACCTTATTATCTGTTACCACCACAGAATGGTTCGTAGGCTTCCTAGTATTATTACATTGTAATTTATGATTATGGTACATACCATTATAATTATATTATCTCTGATTTTATGTATGTGCATATTTATGCTATATTGGTTGTTTTATTATTACTTTACGTACCTACATGCTGATTTTTAATGTTACATCTCATTTGATTGTAATGTTATTCTTTCAGTTTATTGTGATCTTTATTTAGTCATCATCATCATTATCGTCTTCCACTTCTGTCGTCAAGCGTCGTGGGGAGGAATAATTTGCGTTCCAGCGCCCGGTGGGCGGCACTGGATAGTGTCATTCCATGTGGTTGTACAATGTCTTTGATGTCGTCAATCCATTTTCTTCTTGGACGTCCTCGTGGTCTCGTCGCAGATGATCTTTGATGTAAGGCCAGTGATGGTGTTGCATTCTAACGACATGGCCAAACCACTTGATCTTCTGTCTTTCAATAAATGTGGCACAAGGTGTTGATCCCACAGTCTGTCTGATAATAGCATTTCTTACTCGGCCTCGGATTGTTAAGTTGGCAGCAGTCCTCAGGCATCTCATTTCGCAGGTGCTGATTTTGCGAAGGTGTAACTGGATAAAGTCCAGGTCTGAGATTTAGTAGACCAGATAAATACATCTTTATTTTGCCTACACAGGTTACCATATTTGTATGTACTAAAACTAAAACACAGTTACAAGAACTGACAGAGCAAATAAAATAAATAGGTGACTGCAGAGTTTAGATTAAAAGTTATGATCATTATTTGAAAAAGCAAGAAAGGCTAATGATGAATTTAAGAGTAAATGCAGAAACAAGAACACATTTCTCACTCTTGAAAGGGAGAAGCTATACACAAAATTTTGTGTATAGTCTGAGCCGCTATACACAATTTTTTTTTGGCTGGTCACGTGATTATTCGGCACAAAATTTTGTGAATAGTACAAGCCGCTATTCTCAAAAATTTGAAGAAGACTCTTATTATTCTCTGTTCTCGTCTCTCTTTTTTTTTTTTGCAAGTTCTTTTTCTTCAAACCTCACAAAGACAATATTTGTCGACACTCTACGCACAGTGATATTTTATTTGGTAAATAAAATTCACGTTAAACAAAGACATCTATTGGATTCATCCGATACTCGATCACTCCGTCGTTGCCTGGAGGATGCTCACGTGACCAGCTGAATAATCACGTGACCAGCCACAAATTTTTTTGTATAGCGGCTCGTACTACTCACAAAATTTTGTGTATAGTCACTTCGATCTTGAAATGTTACAACAGATAATGCCCCCCTCCCCTCCGAAAATAAAGTAGCCAAAAATACTTTGAGCAGCAACATCACCATCATATCCTTTGCAGAATGTTGCTCTCATCTTAGCCCATCATAAAAGATTCTTGATCTTTTACCAATGTCCCACCTCACACCCACAGTTATTCAAATGCCTTGTGTTCATCTTCGTGCTGGTCAACCAGTCTCACCTTCTGGAAAGCATATCTTCTAGCACTGTTCTTTCCAAAACCACTGGGATGTTTAATATGGACACAGCTTTTCAGTTGTTGAGCCAGTTTTCTTCAATGTTCAGATATGGTAGAAGAATGTTAGCACTTTTCTTCTTCAGAGTAAATGGTATTCTAAGAATTGTTATGTAACATTTAAGCCCCTATTTTTGTTTGACTGATTGTGAAATGGCTCGTAACTGACTATGTTGCCACCGGAAAGATGTATGTTCTCAAAGTTATTACTTTAATTTGTTTGCTGGTATTGTACTATAGGCTGTTAAAACTCTTTTAACGTTTGTATTGCTATGGGCAGTTTACTTCTCAACTTTCATGACGTCTCTGTTGTTAATTATGGCACTACGGCTTCAAAGTTGCGTATTTTCAATTTCTTTAAGGATTGCAGGGGTAGAAAAATCCAGGTGCTTGGTCACTCAGAAATTATTGCCTGGTGACTGAATTTTAAATTGTTTTCTCAGCCAGTATTTGTCCAAAAAAAAAAATATACTGGCTCCTGAGAAAAAGGTACTGACTCCTGAATTATGATCAGTATTTTTCTACCTGTGGTTGATTGTAATTTTTGGTTGACATGTAATTTTGTCTGGATTCTTTTTTGCAAGCTCAGAACATTGTTTTTTTTATCTTCATTGTCTTGTAACAGGCAGGCTTACATTTGTACGATGTACTGATTTTCACAAAAATAGTTCCCATATTGAAGATATGATTCCTGGTTCCTCTGCAGTGTCTATAGCCTGTACTTTTTGTAATTCACATTCAAATTCCTTTCAATCTTCATGATTTGCAAAGGGATTTTGCCAGCATAACTTAGTGCTCTTCTTTAGAAAGGGATGTACATTTTTTTCTTTAATGCTCTAGGCCAAACTGTTATTGCCCATCTTCACACAGACAGCATGATTGTTATGGATGCTGACTTCCTTCTTGAGCCTGATGACTTCTTTTTTCATACTATAATACTATTTCTGATCTCTTCTCTAATAAACTTCTGCTTCGTTTTCTTTAGCCAGCTTATTTTCTGGGTTGTCACGTCCTCATACTCAATAGAGATAGAAATTTAGGTGGGAAAATATCAAGAGATGGATGAACAGTTTTTCAGTGCATAACCAAAGCAAGCGACAGACAAACTGAAGATTCCTTGAAGTTAACCTTACTGTGAAGACAGCACTTGATAAATGAACACAGTGAACACTATCATTGACTATCAATTTATTGCTGTTTTATTAACAAAAGTCTCAGATTTAGCATTACATCACTTTTTCAGTTGTTCACTGCGGCTTTTTACTTATGCAAATAAGGTACAAATGCATGGACAACTGTTGTGTATTTTTTATATCTATTATTGTTGCATTTACTACTGGAGTTTAGGAATCATGATGCAGTCACTTTTTCTCTTGTTATGTAAATCTTTGTGTAGGCTAGAAAGTTTAGCAACTATGGGCCTCTAGACATTGAGTAGGGGGGGGGGGGGGGGGGAAAGAAGCTCAGGAAAAACAAAAAAGGGCTGGTCTAATCCGTAATAGTGGAAGAATGTACCTCTATGATGAATTTAGCACATCAGCTAGAGAATTTTAAAAACTTAAAAAGCAATAAGTTTGTGTGTTGTAGTGAGAGCTATATTGTGAAAACACAAAAATCTGAGCAAATTGAGTTAATAATATTTACTAACTGAATAGATACTTTTTAGATTTTTCAAAATTGAAGTAAATATGGAAGATGGTAGGTAAGAGAAAGTACAAACAAATGAAACTTTTTTTTTTTACCAATGATTATGAAATTTTGGTTTTGAAAATTTGCATTTGTATGCAGACACAACTGTGTACTGACTGAAATCAAAGATATCATATACTACTTCAATTATTTACTGATTTGTCGAGTTATGAATTCTTTATTATACTTCTATATAACACATTTTGCCTATTAAGTGAAATTAAATATGCTGACTCAAATTAGTCACTCATCTGAGTGACTCATGAATTCCTTCTATTTATTTCCCCCTTTTCTTTTGACGTACAAATTTAAAATACGTGATGCCGCTGATAGTATTGTTTGTCTCTTAAATGTTAACTTTAGAATTATCATCTCTATTATTGTTTCTAAAAGACCAAGGTTCGTGCCGATCATTTTTCTTGGCAACACTGATCGTCTTGAAGGAAACGTTGCCATGACTACCAATGGTGGACCTTGGTCACTAAATAATGCCACCTCTACAAAATAATTACATTTATCAAACAGTCTTCTTTACTGCGCACGAAATGTATGACTTTACTCACACCACATACAAACAAAACATGGATTATTTTATTCACACAGCAATAAAACATATAACGTTAATATAATTCAGAAATCAGAACATCCGCATTGTTATCCACGGCTACATTGTTGCTAAAACAATGAATGGTGTAAACGTAGTGTTGTATCGGAACGGCATTTGAAATCGTTTAGAAAACATAATACGCTGAAGTACAAATCCAATCGAACTCAGCGATACTATTAGTCCTTTGTAAACTCATTTTCTAAAAGCGATGCATAAAGGATAGACATTTACCATCTTGGATTGAAGCCGGGTTCTATCGTACAAAAATCCGTTTTCTTCAGTCGCACTGGGTCAATCACTTCCGTATCCGCGCAAATTTCTCTTTGGCGCCTCACAAAATTCCTACGCAAAATAATATCGCCTGTTACAAAACGCAAGCGGTCTTATACTGCGTAGAAATGTTACCAGAATTAATTTGCGTATGTATGGGGAAACACAAATCCAATATATGGTATATTCAACTTGAGAATACTGCTATCCCTTGAACTACTTCGTCTGTGACGCACACGTTGTGACTGGACTTACACGGCTTCCGCGCCTCATGTTGTAGAGTGTTCCCAATTGTAACGGCGAACGCCATTGGTTTACAGACATCTGCAATGCGACACAGGCACGTTTGCTAATAATTTTCGTCATATACGTTCTTTCAAGAGAGTAGGATATGTCCACAGATTATTGAGTTATTTTTGTTTATAATTTAAGCATTAATTATATTCCCCAGCCAAGCTTTTTTATTTACATTTACGTGTTGGACCACAATTACACACACATAGTAACACGAACAAGTCCTCCCAGTTCAGGATTAATTCCAGGTCAGCGCTACAGATCTCTCCCAAGTGTTAAACTTAAAAACATAACGTAGTGAAGCTGTCTACGATGTATTTAGTGTTGGAGACTTGAAATCAACGTTAACCACAAAAGTGTACCAAGCGACAGCATGTATTATCTTCAGGCATGACATAAATGAATGACAAAATTTCGTTCAGTTGCTCGTTGACGCTGTCTTTCTATCGCATGTCGGTGATTTGTTTAAACGTTACGGTTAAAGTAAGTAGAGCTTCATGTTTTATACACATAGGCTTCAAAAGACTTATATCGCTTTCAATTTTGCGAAGTGATCTGTCTGTTGCACTTCCTCTGTGCTTTAGCCGTGTCTATGCCAAACGTCACATTCAAAACATTATCCCGGTATACTACTGGAATTGTCTGTATTGTGAACACGAAAATGGCGCCATTCCCGTAGCGATCGTACAGAGAAGCATGCGGATACGATAACATTGGTTAGCGCGCTTGCTTGTCAATATTGGAGTCTAGGTTCGGTTCCTAATAGTGGTAGACTGCTTCTTTTCTCCCAGACAACATGACCATGGGGTCGACCAAAGCTCATGCATAGTAATTTGGGATAAAATCGAAAAATGAGGAGGATCCCATATCATCGCTGCCCATCTTAAAGATCCTTAGTTGGTTGGACATCGTAAAGAGCAGGGAGTACTGGCCGCTGCCACGACAAAATGAATTCAAACAAAGAAAACCAACCCACAACAGTTTTACATAGTATGAGTGAAATTGAGGGGAGGGGAGAAGAAAGAGAGACTTGTAGTTCAAAATTGTTCATCGAGGCTGGGCGTGTCAGTCGAGAGTTGCAAATGTCAAATATAAACGGCACACAATGCGGTCAACGCCGTTCTCAAGAAGAAGAAGAACACATTTCTATCTCCGCTGATACGATCAGCCATGACACATATGTTGTCATCTGTACTTGCTTGTGTTCGTTGGCTTGAGCTCCAACGGGAAGTCCTGTATGTCGGATGAAGACACTCTGTTGTCCAACATCAGTATGATGTCATACAGGACCTGGGGTTTGCTTGAGTATCTAATGTCCCATGTCTGGCTTATTGGTGTGCAGACTGGTGGTTCCTCGCCGTACAGGCAGACACTTTCCGACTTCGGAGGAATCGGCGATCCTACTGACTTTGGCCAGGACCCCAGGATGCTCGACGAGGACACGTCAATAGGTCTTGACCAGTATATAACCTGGCCCTGGTGCCCTGGAAACACCTCTGCGTCCCGTTGTCATATGTGATACTTTTGGCTATTTTAATAGAAACTAAGAAATGTCTACCCCAGTCTCTCTCTCTCTCTCTCTCTCTCTCTCTCTCTCTCTCTCTCTCTCTGTCTCTCTCTCTCTCTCTCTCTCTCTCTCTCTCTCTCTCTCTCTCTCTCATGCGACCGGCGTGGTACTGACAACGTCATTCATCTAGTGCCGTACGGTCTAAAATCAGAGTTAGTACCAAATACTCACTACACCACACTGCGTGGAATGGATCCTTTACATTTACCATACACCCAACACGCCCCAAAGCGAGGAAAATAATACTGCCCCAGATTTAAGACATGTTAACAACCGAGCACCGTTTATATTATTTTAATGAATCACAGAGATGTCATATAGAGATTTCTGCATTTGCTTGCTGCTTTGCGCTTCGGAAATCCCAATCAAATACTGAGGTTCTAGAAAAACGGAATGAAAAGAGAGTGGATGAAAGAAATAACAAAAAGGCAAGTGAAATATTTCGGCCGCGTTAAAAGACGTGACACTAAAATAAGCGAGTAATAGGTAAACAACGATACAAGTGGGAGGATAACATCAAGAGGAGGATGAACAGCAGTCTGACAGAATGTACATTCAAGACGAGAGACAGACAGTGTTGGAGATCCATTGCATGCAGCCTTCATTTTGGAGACGGCACCTGATAAATTGAATTTCAATAGTCGACACGAATGAACTTATGATAGTCTGAGAGTCCTACTTCTTGTTCTTCGCTTGCCAGCTCCTTATATTTCTTTATTTTTACCTCTTCCCTCTCTTCTCTTTCTACCACTCCCATTCAGAGCAATACAACCATGGCTCTTGTGAAGATTTTGTAATGACTATGGAGATCACAGCTTCCCCCAGAGCACTCGCATGGGCAGCAGAACGGGAATAACTGATGGATATAAATGGTGATCTGGTAAAATCATCATCATGTGCCATGGCGATAAGCTTGGACGGTCATGTTTCGTCATCTCACACAATCCCCAGTCGTGGATCGGCTCTAAAGTCATCATCATGTGCCATGGCGATAAGCTTGGACGGTCATGTTTCGTCATCACACACAATCCCCAGTCGTGGATCGGCACTAAAGTCATCATCATGTGCCATGGCGATAAGCTTGGACGGTCATGTTTCGTCATCTCACACAATCCCCAGTCGTGGATCGGTTCTGTATTTTTGTCTCGTTTATGCCATATGGCTAAGCCATCTAGATATTTACCTCCCTGCCTTCTCTGATTCTTTTCCACTAAATCTTGCCATAAAGTGCCCACAAAATCTGGATTGTGTGCGTCTACTTTCCATATAAGAGGCAGAAGACTTCCTAGTGTCCTTATGCCTGGGGCCGCCCGACCAGCCCATCGCCCACCCGACATTCATGACCGCCCTTCTACCAGCCATTCAGTCTCTGGGGTCATTAGTTCACCTAAGACTTGGTGTCATGTAACTCATGACTAGAAGTGGATTGATGGGTGTCAGAGCGTAGACCACCCGCCTTTGGGTTCTGCATACTGTGTCTCGAGTGCTCCACTTACTTCAAGATTCTCTACCAGTTTCGTTCAGGTCCCGCGACTGACCATATTTCCTCTGCGTATTACGAGGAAGTGTGACAGAAGTCTTACACGTGATTCTATAAAAACATTACGTCCAAAAAATATTCCGGATGAACCCAGAAGAAGAAGATTCTGTAAAACCTACAGGGGTGGTCTAACGAATGCTATTCTTTTCACTTTACGGCTATGTGGCAGTCACAATCACCAAAGCAAGCCGGTCCCCACACCCATCTTGGCGAGCTTAGAGCCTCCACATCAGTAAAAGTAAAGCAAAGGAACGATTTTACATGTCTGTAGGTGTACTGAACATATGGTGTGATCCCCATATTTTTATAGACAAATCGACATTCGACGGATCATGTACTCAATATCACACCGGTTGTTTCTACTTCCCAAGGATTTCCTGGTACCCATTTAAGCGAGTCAACCTAGAAACCCTGGTCAATAAAAAAATAATCCGCCTCGACGTGAATTCGAACCATAACCACCGGGCCGACAGCCATATTAGCTAGTCACTGGGCTACCGTGCTTCCAGCCCTCCACATTCCTGTGTCTATTCACACCGCACCGCCCAGAAATCCCATATTCAAATGTAACGCCAGCAGTTACTTAACTGTTCTTTTCAAATGTGTAACATTTCATAGATACCATTTCTTTCAGTGCATCCTCGTTTCTTGAACCACCTTTTTGTATAGACCAAAGCAAGGTAATATAATATCTGCATATGTCTACTTAAGTAGTAAACACTTTTTCTTTTTTGGTGAAATGCCTTCCCCGTGTTTAATACGCTGCATTTTAAAGATTTCATGGAAAGTTTTCATATGTTGCATACAGTTTAGACACCATGTAAGGAACTCGTTTCTGTCAATGGAGACTATTGCTATCTGCGTGGTCTCCAGACCGTAAGAAAGAATCAACATTAATAACTGATGTGTATTACTTAACATGGAGAGAAATATAAAAGACTTGAAATGGCTTGGGGTAAACTATTTTAGGATTTATGATTTATGCACGCAGGGATAAGAAAAAACACCATCAACATCACCATCACCATCATCAACGCCATCTTCAAAAAAAAACACCATATACACTATTTCAGCTTCTAGAATTGTTTGAAGTTTTCTAATTTTTTTTTTTTAACTCAAGCGTAAACCACACACGTTCTACTACTTCTAATAGTAGTATCAAGAACACAATTTTGCGTGTGGATTAGCTTTCCCGTTTATCAATGTCCCACTCCGACTTCAGAGATATTTGTAATTTACGTCTCCAAGTCAAGGACCAGAAGTCAACATTTTAGTCCAACTGACCGGCGTAGGACTACCTCGGCATCAGCATACCATAAGTTTAAGAGCAAACACTTCTATCCATTAATGATTCCATATATGTAATTTGTGCAGCTCTCTTTAATGTCACACATATTTACACTAATAGATCTGTTCATGCTTATTTCAAACATGCTTTCCTTGGTCAACCTCTTCCCTAATTTACCTTGTAGAACTTTCTTTGGTATTTTTTCATGCTTAGGATGTGACCAAAGTGTGAAAATCCTCCATAGTGTACTACTTTAAGACGTCTATTTAACTCTGTTATGCTTTGCAGAAATGTTTCATTTGTTAGTCTTAAATTATGATGGTACTTTTCATTTTTCGGTTTAAAAAAAAACAAAACAAAAAAACTCGGGGTTTTCACTCCGGCTCTGAAGGTTGTGGGCTCGATTCCGGGCCGCGTCCTTCGGTTCACGAGTGCATTTTTTTCCGGAGACTCCTGGGGATCGTCGCTGGAGCTACTGAGTTCGTGCTTTGTGTGACCCTTTCCGCGCTGCGGAAAGAGATTAAACCATGTGGGATTAAAAACCCGGTGCAATAAAGTCGACTATTTATTTTTCGGTAACATCACTCACGTCTCACATTCCTCCATGGGTTTATCACCACTTTTACTCATTGTCCTTATTTCAAAGCCATATAATGCGCTTCAACCAAGATAAGACAGAATATATGGTAATTTCAAGAGACGGAATGGCTAAAAACTCTGGCCACATACAAATAGGCTCCAACATCATAAGGGAAGAAATACAAACTAGAATCAACTCTGGAAATAAGATATACTATGCACTACAACATCTACTAAAATCAAAGGCGCTATCTCGTAACACCAAAATCACAATATACAAAACACTGATCAGACCAGTTGTGCTGTATGGCTCTGAAACCTGGAGTACAACGAAAGGAGACGAAGCCTTGTTACAAACCTTTGAGAACAAAATTTTAAGACGCATCTTTGGACCCATTAGGGATACACAAAGTGGAGAGTGGAAAAGAAGAAGTAACAAAGACATTTATGATCTGTTTAAGTCCCCGCTAATCACTGGTATCATGAAGGCTAATAGACTACAATGGCTGGGGCTTATAGAAAGAATGGAAGATAATAGGGAAACAAAACTCGCTTACACTCAGGAAATAAATGACCGTAGACCCCGAGGTAGACCAAGAAGACGGTGGAGAGATAATACATGTACAGACCTACAAGCACTTGGAATCAACGACTGGCAAGAGAAGGTCCACCAGAGAGACGAATGGAGACGGATTGTATTTGCAGCAAAGAACCTCAATGGTTCGGAAAGCTGAAGAAGAAGAAGATAATGCGCCTGGCCAGATGTTCGTTCGTCGCAGATAAAGTTGTACATTCTTTGATTCCTATAATTGTTTTTTTTTTTTCTGTCTCTCTGAACGAACGTTTTACAACAACAGCCGAAGACATAAAAGATTATTAATAGTAATGGTAATAATGATGATAATAATAGTAGTAACAAAATAATTATAATATACGAGGGGGGGGCTTGAAATAAAAACCTTAAAAGTGTGATAGAAATTACAATAATTAAGCAATTTTCTTGTAACCTGTCAATATTGTGGTCAAGGACGTCAAGAGTTGTAAGCATGTGACATCTCGGGGCAGACGAACACGATGACGTCATAAGGGCAGTTTAAAGATGGTCGCCTCACTTTTGACATACACCAAAGAGGAGCAGCGTTCTGTTGTCCATTTTGTGACATGGGTCACAATGAATGAAAATTATAGAAATTCATCGGTGAATGAAGATCCAGTATGGTGGGAAAACCTATCAGTCCAGCAAGTGTATGAGTGGGGTAGGGAGTTTCAAAACTCTTCGGTCCGATGAAGTTCTACAGCAGGTACCGCATGAGTGGCTAATTTATAACTTATAACGCTTCATTTTGTTTTTCTTTCGTGGCTACTTTTCTTCATTTCTGGGATATAATTTTGATGCGTGCCGTCTATATTGATTTCACACAGTGAAGGGGTCCTCCGCTTATTCACATAAACTGATATTGTGAATATTTTTTGTAAATTGTATACTGGTAGTTTACATACATTCTATGGAAGCACTTTTCGGAGTTTTAGGGAAGCTAAGAGTGGGGGTAGAAGAAAAGAGACAAATATGCAGGATATGAGAAGGTATAAAAACCACTTGATGGAAAAGCTCACGGCAGTCGAAAACAAGAGAACATCAATACAAGAGGAAAGATTATAAGCGGAATGATAACTCCAGAAGAAAGAGATGGGAGATTAACATTTCTGTAATACTATACTACCAAAATGAGAGGGTGTAATGTGTCGAAGATTCGCTGCTCTTGAGATTGGCTACCATTTCCTGTAGAAAACTAGCTGGAAAATTCAACCAATCATGAACAAATATACAAACGGCTTGGAATGAGTCGGTTGTGGGTCTATCCCCAATGGGAAATAAAAGGCAGACGAAGAAGATGACGGTGGTAAAGAAAAAGAAGAAAACATACATCGCCCGTGTGTTATCGGGACCCACGAGGGGAGTAAAGAATAGCAACACTATAACCCAGCATGCGTGTCGTAAGAGGTGGAAAAGGAGGGTTGGCGTGAAAATGGCTACCTTATCCAGTAGACAAATTTAGTTACAAGATATAACCAGTGATGAACTGGTCTAAAAAGAACACGGTGTGAATTGGTTGAGGGTTTATTGAAAGATGAAAGTTAGAACAAGAAGGAAACCCTGCATAAAGAATAGCGTTAGACCCAAAATACGTAATGTGAAAAAGATGCGGAAGAAATTACAAGAGACATTGGAAAAGGTCCATTTTGTCCGCCATGAGGCGTATTGAGTATATGATGCTAGTTCCATATTGTTATAGACCAATTGGCACTCTATGGTTTCATATTGTTATAGACCAATTGGCACTCTATGGTTCCATATTGTTATAGACCAATTGGCACTCTATGGTTTCATATTGTTATAGACCAATTGACACTCTATGGTTCCATATTGTTATAGACCAATTGGCACTCTATGGTTCCATATTGTTATAGACCAATTGGCACTCTATGGTTCCATATTGTTATAGACCAATTGGCACTCTATGGTTCCATATTGTTATAGACCAATTGGCACTCTATGGTTCCATATTGTTATAGAGCAATTAGCACTCTATGGTTCCATATTGTTATAGACCAATTGGCACTCTATGGTTCCATATTGTTATAGACCAATTGGCACTCTATGGTTCCATATTGTTATAGACCAATTGGCACTCTATGGTTCCATATTGTTATAGACCAATTGGCACTCTATGGTTCCATATTGTTATAGACCAATTGGCACTCTATGGTTCCATATTGTTATAGAGCAATTAGCACTCTATGGTTCCATATTGTTATAGACCAATTGGCACTCTATGGTTCCATATTGTTATAGACCAATTGGCACTCTATGGTTCCATATTGTTATAGACCAATTGGCACTCTATGGTTCCATATTGTTATAGACCAATTGGCACTCTATGGTTCCATATTGTTATAGACCAATTGGCACTCTATGGTTCCATATTGTTATAGAGCAATTAGCACTCTATGGTTCCATATTGTTATAGACCAATTGGCACTCTATGGTTCCATATTGTTATAGACCAATTGGCACTCTATGGTTCCATATTGTTATAGAGCAATTAGCACTCTATGGTTCCATATTGTTATAGACCAATTGGCACTCTATGGTTTCATATTGTTATAGACCAATTGGCACTCTATGATTCCATATTGTTATAGACCAATTGGCACTCTATGGTTCCATATTGTTATAGACCAATTGGCACTCTATGGTTCCATATTGTTATAGACCAATTGGCACTCTATGGTTCCATATTGTTATAGACCAATTGGCACTCTATGGTTCCATATTGTTATAGACCAATTGGCACTCTATGGTTCCATATTGTTATAGACCAATTGGCACTCTATGGTTCCATATTGTTATAGACCAATTGGCACTCTATGGTTTCATATTGTTATAGACCAATTGGCACTCTATGATTCTATATTGTTATAGAGCAATTAGCACACTATGGGTCCATCCATCCATCCATCATGTGCCATGCCGGTAAGCGTGGGCGGTCATGTTCTGCCATCTCACTCGATCACTAGAGTCGTGGATCAGCTCCGTGTTTCTGTTTCGACCATGCCACAAGGCCAAGCCATCCAGGTACTTGCCTCTAGGTCTTCCCCTTGGTCTGTTCCCCTCGATCTTACCAGTTGTCACCAAGTTCTCCAAATCATTTCTTCTCATAACATGCCCAAAAAATTGTGACTGTCTACGCTAATGTCTCTAATCAGTTTACGATCTTCATTTGTTTCTTGAAGGACTTGTTCATTGGTCTTTCTGGCTGTCCATGGGATTCTTTGCATTTTTCTCAGAAACCACATTTCTACAGCCATCAGATGTTTTTCAGCCTGACAGCTCATTGTCCAAGCTTCATATCCATATAAAAGTACAGGTTCTATGTAGCATCTCAACACTCTTTTTCTCGTTTCAATTGACATCTTTTTATTGGTCAGTATGTTTTTCATCTTGCTAAAGGCTACTTTTGCCATGTCGATTCTTGTTCTAATCTCTTCAAAGCATCTCCCATCAGATGTTATTACTGTTCCGAGATAATTGTACCTATTCACTTCTTGAAGAATATTCCCATTTACTTGTATATTACATTGTGGTATTTCGTTCTTCCTAGTGACGACCATAATCTGTGTCTTTTTACAATTTAATTCTATCCCTAGTTGTTCACTGTGTGTAACAACCGCATCTACTAAATTTTGCAGGTCCTGTTCATTGTCTGCAATCAAGATTTTATCATCTGCATATCTAATGTTATTGATGCATCGTCCCCCAATGTTGATTCCTTCCATATCTTCAATATTTCTGAAAATACTTTCACTGTACAGGGAAAACAGATCTGGAGACATTACACATCCCTGTCTCACACCCCTTTTAATAGGCTGATATTGGCTTACTTCATTATCAACTCTTATGGCAGCTTGTTGTTTCCAATATATGTTTTTTACAAGTCTAAGATCTTTTCCATCAATTTGTAGATCTTCAAGCATCCTTATAATGTCGACACGTCTCACTTTATGGAAAGCTTTTGTGTGGTCAGTAAAGCAAAGGTGTAGATCTTTGTTTACTTCTATAGAACGTTCGATTACGGTTCTCAGTATATACACAGTATTTACTGTACCCTTGCCTTCTACAAACCCACATTGTTCTTCTCCTATTTCAGGTTGTATTTTCCTCCTAACTCTTTGCATGATAATTCTTAGCAAAATCTTCGTGATGTGACTCATTATACTAATTGTTCGATGTTGATCACATTCCAAGGCTCCTGATTTCTTTGGCATTGCAATAAATACAGAATTACATAACTCCTGAGGTATATTTCCAGTATCATATATTGTATTAAGCAGACTGGTAACTTTATCTATTCCATATTCTTCTAAAGCATTAATCATTTCTGTTGTGACGCTGTCTGAACCGGGGGTCTTGCCAGATTTCATATGGTTAAGAGCATTCTGAACCTCCATCTTCAAAATTGCTGGTCCTTCATTATTATTTTGAACATCGTACTGTTCGTCTCTGTTATCGTCATAAAGGTTTTTCACGTAATCTGACCATACATGTAAGATCTGATCTATTTTTATTATGACTCTTCCATCTTTTGTCTTTAGGCAGCCTACTGATGTACGTGTTATTTGATTAGTAAGCTCCTGAATTCTTTTGTGCATTAGTTTCGCATTTTTACTGTTGTGTTGTTTTTAAATTTCTCTGCAATTTTTCTCAAGTCATGTTTCTTTTGCCTCCTTACATAAGGTTCTGACTTTTCTGTGAATTTCTTCATATTTGGCAGGATTATTTTTGTTTTGTCTTCTTGTTTCCATTAGTTGTAAAATGTTTTCAGTCATCCATGTTTTACGGCCCATTTTCTGTACTTTTGGAATAGTTTTTTTCTGCTGCACAACTGACTGAATTCTTCAGCATTTCCCATTGATCATCTACATTTTGAAATAGGATCTCTAGATCAGACAATAAATCAAATTTGTTCTTTACTTCTATGTTAAAATTATCTTGTATTTCTTTGTCAGTTTTCAATTTTGCACTCTATGGGTCATGTGGTCATTATCACACGGACCGTTTTAACTTCACAACACACATGCAGGTACCCAGTTTAGGCTGGCCTGGGAGGCTAGATGACTTAACAAAAAAAAAAAAAAAATATCACCTCCTTGATGGCGATACGATCACATGACCAATGGGCCGTCAGTCAAGCTTGCTAGCCAATGCACTATCGCTGCTACTACAAGAGATTGCTAAAGCGAATATTATTTTATATAAGCTGAAGAAGAAAAGAAGAAGAAGAATAGGAGGGCGAGGACGAAGAAGAAGAAGAAGAAGAAGAAGAAGAAGAAGAAGAAGAAGAAGAAGAAGAAGGGGAAGAAGAAGAAGAAGAAGAAGAGGAGGAGGAGAATAGGAGGGTGAGGACGAAGGGGAAGAAGAAGAAGAAGAAGAAGAAGAAGAAGAAGAAGAAGAAGAAGAAGAAGAAGAAGAAGAAGAGGAGGAGGAGAATAGGAGGGTGAGGACGAAGGGGAAGAAGAAGAAGAAGAAGAAGAAGAAGAAGAAGAAGAAGAAGAAGAAGAAGAAGAGGAGGAGGAGGAGAATAGGAGGGTGAGGACGAAGGGGAAGAAGAAGAAGAAGAAGAAGAAGAAGAGGAGGAGGAGGAGGAGAATAGGAGGGTGAGGACGAAGGGGAAGAAGAAGAAGAGAATAGGAGGACGAGGATGAAGAAAAGGTATAAGAGGAGTAAGAAGAAAGAAGAAGAAGAGGCGTATGGAGAAGAAAAGAAGGAGGAGAATGTGGGAGATGAGGAGAAGGGGGAATAATAATAATAATAATAATAATAATAATAATAATAATCTCGAATACATAGACTGTTCTGAAACCAGCTGTGTTTTAACTAAGTTTGAGAAACGAACACGCCCATCTGACAAACAGGCCACAAACTGGAAGCTCTATGTCACCTAGATTAAAAAAAAATACACAAACCCACTATGCAAATAGCAGCAGTCACCACGAAACAATTTACTTACGTAGTGCAGCGGAAATTTTTGGTACCCATCCCTACCATATAACAGCCCAATGCAGTTTTAAAGATAAAACACCCACACACACAAAACATACATTCCTTGTTGGCGCACTTTATAAAACATGCCCATTCAACCATATATCGAGTTATGCAATGGTTTTTCAAATGGGGCGAGACATCTATATGGAGACGACGTTACTACAAAGTTAACTATAATGGTTCTATTTGAGACGTTCTTATTTTGTAAAGGCTAATATGGCAATTTAGCGTACAGATACACCAAACCCTTAAAGGGTGTAATGATCTTCCTGTGTTTAGTAAATGTAGTCCCATAGCAGATACCGCCGTAGGGCTGTGAAGTCTTAGACCTTCACATACAGGGTGTATTTTTAATGACTGTGCAGTCTTTGAAAATATTGCCGGTCCGAGTTTTGTATTTACCTATTATTTTGCATGAACTTTACGGAGGCGCAGTCATTAAAAATACACCCTATATATGTTCATTCAGTAGCATGTCTCTTGAAGAACCTCGCTCCCATAACAACCTTCCGGAACACTTATGGATCATAAGCGAGATTTCCCGCGTCCGATACACCCATCAAGAGATCATCCTCCACATCCTGCACCCGTCTTATCTTTGGCCTTCCTCTTCCTCTCTTCCAGGGCATATACCCCTCCATGAATGTTCTCTCCAAACTTTCATGACGTTTCAAGTGACCAAAATATATCAACTTTCTTTATTCGCATATATGAGGTCACGATATATGAGGTGGGGTGACCGGTTTCCTTCCTTGTCGCCTTTCCTTCCCAGAACATTCTTAACATTATATGGTGCTCATTTCTATGAGGCTGGGCCAACCCCAGAGCCGTACTGGTGGGAAAAATATAATCCCGACTGTTCTGGGTATTGAACCCGTATCACTGTCTTGGCAAGCAAGTGCACTAAATCACTATGCAAATGTTGCTCTAAAATGTTTAAGCCACAGGGTCATCCTAAGAAGTTAAAAACAATTTACTGAAAAGATTATAGGGGTTAATATACTGTGTGGCGGGTGTGTTGGCGGAATGGTTAGGAGCTGCGCTGATAATGACATGAGCTCCGTCGGACGAAGGTTAAAATACCTGGTCTCGCATTTCGACACGGGAGGGAAAGATTGGTCCCCTATTCCTCCGTGCAAACAGGCCTACGAAATGTGATATATCAGGTTCCTGCTTCGGGACTCGTGTTGTTATTTTTTAAATACTGTGTGAGCCGCGGTACTGTAGTGAGTGGCAAGACTCTTGCCTGTCGGCCAGGTGGTCATGGGGTCGAATCTGTATCAAGACGGATTAAAAAAAAAAATGACCTGGAGTTCTCAGGCTGACCCGGCCTAAAAAAGGTGCCAGAGAATGTCTTGGGAAGTGAAGACGGCCGCCGTGGTACTGACCACATCGCTCCTGGACAAGCCATTGGGCTATACACACATGGGGCTAGAGCCGTATGTCCAGTACTCCTTGAGGCAGGTAAAAGTGTCTTTGACCTTCCTAAAATATTGTATAGCATTTTTTTCATGAAAAGATAAACACCTCTCTCTCTCCTCCCCCTCTCTCTCTCGCTCCCGCTCCCTCCCCCTTTCTCTCTAAATTATGATTTTTAAAAAAAGAATCAGAGCTGGTCAGTTAAAGAGCCGTATAAGTCTGTGAAATTAAGGGCAACTGGCATTTTTTCTCGCTCTCCCTATTCTCTCTCTCTCTCTCTCTCTCTCTCTCTCTCTCTCTCTCTCTCTCTCTCTCTCTATCACTCTACCCCTTTCTCCCCTCTCTCTATCCCCCCCCCCCTCACTCCTAATTCTGATGGGGGAAAACAAACAACTGATCTATTAAAGGGCCGTACGGCACTGCCATCTTTTCTCTCTCCCCCTCCTCCTTCCCCTCTCTCTTTCTCCATCCCTCCCAGTTCTAACTAAAAAAAAAACAAAAACGGACCAGTTAAATAGCCGTGTTAGTCTGTGCACTATCGGGTACTGCCATTAATCAAAGAATAACTGATATAACCATATATGGACATTTACATTAATGGTAAGTTCAAGCACTTAAATATCATACGTACTATACTTGCAAACCGTAGAAATGTTTAGTACCGGATGTTTATCTTTATCTGCGGTTTCGTATAGTGTTTAAGTATGAGGTGTTAATTTAGGAGGTCGACACGGCTGAGAGGTTTAACACACTTAAACTTTGTCATTTGACAGCGGCGTAGTGGGTCCGTTCCACAAGTCGGTCAGCTGGACTTAAACGTTGACTTCTCGTCCTTGATATGGAGACGAGAACTACAAATATAGGGTGTATTTTAAATGACTGTGCAGTGTTTGAAAATATTGCCGGTTCAAGTTTTGTATTCACCCTCTGTAAAGTTCATGCAACATAATAGGTAAATACAAAACTTGGAACGGCAATATTTTAAAACACTGCACAGTCGTTAAAAATACACAGTCCGAGAAGGGTTGCAACCGCTGGCAATAGTAGCATTTATATTTATGTGTTCTAACAAATAGCGGGCATGTTCGCGAATTTGATAGCGATCTGCGCGTATAATGTCACGGGGGATGGTCGGACGCAGTTTCGACGCCTGGACTCGTCGCCTGCGAAAGAGAGAGAACGATTGGTCATCTATTCCTTCGTACAAAATGTATTGGCGCTATCACATCACATAGGAAACTATTTATATTATTTGTTTGTTCTTACACATGCTTATGAAGGGACTATTCAAAAACCATAATCAGGATAATATGAAAAAAACACGCAACTATTACCATCCACGAACAGCAGAGCGTTATGAATGCTTGAAAATATCGACCGCAACTTCTGCGCTCTCGGAGTTAATAATGAAGTGTGTCCCGCGTATTTATCTATGATAATTTCTCATGGAAGCTGCATTTTTTGTGAATGAATCATGCTATTATGTATCTATACTGTTGTACGCTGTTAAAGGTCACATATAAAGGTCCACTGGAGGAGTTGCATGCTGGTTGTGTTGTAAAGCGTTGCTGTCTTTTGAACTTTCTAGTCCTGAAAATTATTATTTAACTGATTAAATGCAATGGGATGATTAATCTTCTCAAGTGAAGTAACAAAGACATTTTGATCTGTTTAAGTCCCCGCTAATCACTAGTATCATGAAGGCTAATAGACTACAGTGGCTGGGGCATATAGAAAGAATGGAAGATAATAGGGAAACAAAACTCGCTTACACTCAGGAAATAAATGACCGTAGACCCCGAGGTAGACCAAGAAGGCGGTGGAGAGATAATATACACACAGACCTACAAGCACTTGGAATCAAGGACTGGCAAGAGAAGATCAAACAGAGAGACGAATGGAAACGGATTGTATCTGCAGCAAAGAACCTCAATGGCTCGGAACGCTGAAGAAGAAGAAGAAGAAGAAGAAGAAGAAGCAGAAGAAGAAGAATTTTCATTTGTCTCCTGTAGTACTTGGTCGGAGGGAATAGCAGAGTCCATGGGAATATCGATACATGAAGCCCACAATCGGGCAGTCTCACGAAGTTTATACTTCACCTCGATACCGCAAGGTAAAAGAGGAACATAATGAGATGAGATGAGATGAGTACTTGGTCATTCAAACAGAACGGGTATTTCCAAAATGCATAAACTGCAACTATCCCTACGAAACAGTCAACCAAATACTGTATTCATAGGGAGACTTGCTAAAGAAGTTGACCAGCTTTTTTAAAAACAGTAAGTCCCTGAAAGTCCGACCATTAAAGACTAGGCTAATGTCTTATTTCGAAAACTGTCGAACCCAACCTTAGTCATTACACTGCACATAAATGAAATGAGTTATATATATTATATGGCATATATCAAAGCATATAAACAGAAACTGAATCAAGATCTGGTTTCATTCTATTGTCTCTCAATTGTAAAGTTTTAGTGCCGTTCTTGCAAATCCCGCTGGTTTTGAGCTTGCAAAAGGGAAATAGAAATCTGAATTACAGTCCTTATGAAGATGGTACTGTGGAACCCGGTAGGAAGACAAGTCTGTTTTCATACCTGCTAGATATACGCCCTTTTGGAGACTCAGATTAACAAAACTCCAATGTATCGGAATTAAGAATACAGCTCAGTTTTTTTCAGGGGATTGACAACCAACCAACCAGCCAGTCGATCAATCAACCAACAAACCAACCAGCCAGTCGATCAATCAACCAACAAACCAACCAGCCAGTCGATCAATCAACCAACCAACCAACCAGCCAACCGACCACGCACCAACCAACCAATCAACCAACCAACCAATCAGCCAGCCAGCCAACCAGCCAGCCAACCCAACCAATCAATCATTCAATCAATCAATCAACCAACCAACCAACCAGCCAACCAACCAACCAACCAACCAACCAATCAGCCAGCCAGCCAACCCAATCAATCAATCAATCAATCAATCAATCAATCAATCAACCAACCAACCAACCAATCAGCCAGCCAGCCAGCCAACCCAATCAATCAACCAACCAACCAACCAATCAACCAACCAAGCAATCAATGAATCAATGAATCAATGAACCAACCAACCAACCAACCAACTAACCAACCAATCAACAAAGCAACCAATCGACAATGAGAGCCTAACGACTTAAAACCCCAAAGAGAATAACATGGTATGAGAGAATCACCAATGTAGAGCTCATGGTGAGGACAAGATAAGTTATTTGCGTATCCTTTACAGGACATCGCAGTCAACCCCTGCATTTTTTGCTGTTTGTAAACTCTTGGCATGTTTACGTTCAGTAGTTTGCCATTGCTTTCTGAACGACCGGCACCCCACCTTTGCGTAAAAAAACTATCGCAAGGCGGTCTGCTGCTAAATCTTACGCAGCTGTGTTTTTAACGCTGTATGCGGGATTACGAACTGCGGCCGTAATACATTCGCCACGGAGCGGGCTTATGGTGAGAACTAAACCAATTTCTATGAAACAAGAGGTCAGAAATAAGACGATGGCACTAGATGGGAAACATTGATAACACCTGAGAACAATATAAGTAGACTCCCTTGTCTGGACCCCACAAGGCAAACGAAATAGAAGGAGAACTAAAACACACGGAGAAGAGAATTACAGAGATGGACAATACTGGGGGAGATGGGGGAAGCTGCACGAGATTGCAAGAGATAGGACGGCTTGCGTGGTTTGGTTCAGAGCCAATGCCCCAATGGGGGATAAAAGAGCACAAGAAGAAAAGACACTGGAGATAATTGTATATCTCCAGTCTGGGACATTTTATGTCTCAAATCTGGTAACTATGACTTTATATGGAGACACCGGAGATGATTTTATGTTTCCAGTCTGGCAACTATTTCGTCATATGGAGAAATCGAAGATGATTTTATGCTTCTTATCGCATCATTATCATGTGCCATGACGATAAGTGTGGGCGGCCATGTTTCTCCATCTCACACAATCACCAGAGTCGTGGATCAGCTCTGTGTTCCTGTCTTGACCATGCCACGTGGCCAAGCCATACAGGCATTTACGCCTCTGCCTTCCTCTTGTTCTTTTCCCCTCAAACATGCCAGTTACCACCAAGTTCTTCAATTTATTTTATCTCATAATATTGTGACTGTCTACGTCTAATTTCTCTAATAATTCATTCAGTAGCATGTCTTCCTCCTTCGTTTTCCTCCTTCTTCTTCCTCCTCCTCCTTCCTCCTCCCCCTTCTTCCTCCTCATTCCTACTCCTCCGTCCCCCTCCTCCTTCCTCCTCCTTCCCCCTCTTCCTTCCCCGTCCTCCCCTCCTCCTTCCCCCTCCTCCTTCCATTCCCCCACCTCCTCCCCCTCTTCCCCCTCCCCCTCCCGCCTTCTCCCCTCCTTCTCCCCTCCTTTTCCAACTTCTGCTTCCCCCTCCTGCTTCCCCCTTTAGCTTCCTCCATCTGCTTCCTCCTTCTGCTTCCCCCATCTTCTTCCCCCTTCTTCTTCCTCCTTCGTCTTCTTCCTTCGTCTTCCCCTTTCGTCTTCCCCCTCCTTCTTCCCCATTCGTCTTCCCCCTTCTCCCCCTCTTCTTTTACCACCTTCTCCTTCTTCCTCCTTCTTCCTCCCCCTTCTTCCTCCCCCTTTTTCTTCCTCCTTCTTTTTCATCCTTCTTCCTACTTCCTCCTTCTTCATCCTCCTTCTTCTTCTTCCTTCTTCCTCCTCCTTCTTCTTCCTCCTCCTTCTTCTTCCTCCTTCTTCCTCCTCCTCCTTCTTCCTCCTCCTCCTTCTTCCTCCTCCTCCTTCTTCGTCCGCCTTCTTCTTCCTCCTTCTTCTTCTTCCTCCTCCTTCTTCCTCCTTCTTACTCCTCCTCCTTCTTCTTCCTCCTCCTTCTTCTTCTTCCTTCTTCTTCCTCCTCCTTCTTCTTCTTCCTTCTTCGTCTTCCTCCTTCTTCTTCCTCCTTCTTCTTCCTCCTCCTTCCTCCCATTCTTCCTCCTTCTTCTTACTCCTTCCTCCTCCTTCTTCCCCCTTCTTCCCTCTCCTTCCTCCTTCTTCCTCCATCTTTCTCCCTCCTCCTCCTTGTTCTTGTTCTTGTTCTTGTTCTTCCTTCTTCCTCCTCCTCCTTCTTCTTCCTCCTCCTTCTTCTTCTTCCTTCTTCGTCTTCCTCTTTCTTCTTCCTCCTTCTTCTTCCTCCTCCTTCCTCCCATTCTTCCTCCTTCTTCTTACTCCTTCCTCCTCCTTCTTCCCCCTTCTTCCCTCTTCTTCCTCCTTCTTCCTCCATCTTTCTCCCTCCTCCTTGTTCTTGTTCTTCTTCTTCTTCTTCTTCTTCTTGTTCTTCTTCTTCTTCGTTCATCCGGAGTCTTTTTTCGGATGTGATTGCGTTGCGACTGTTTACAGCGGAGCCGAGTTATTATGTCTTTAAGCCGACACATCCGACTTCTGCGGGCGTTTGTTGACCAGGTTAACCTTTTCGGAAATATGGAAGTAGCACCATATATCCATTATGCCCCATGGTGTGAAATGGGGGAGTGTGTATACTTTTTTTTTTTCTGTAAACATTTTGTTAAGCGGGTGACAGAAGATGAAGGAGATATAAATAAACCGGAGAATGAGAATGTGATATGATCTTGATATATGGGAAATGTATATATATATATATATATATATATATATATATATATATATATATATATATATATATATATATATATATATATATATATATATATATATATATATATGTTAGTTAGTTAGTTATCAGTTGGGGTATCTTCGTTGCACTCCGGACATGTCCATAGGTGCTCAGATCCTCCCCCCAGCATATGCATCAGCGTCCGGTGGCTAATAGTGCCAGTTCTGTGTTGGTTGACGAGGCGCTTTGTTTTCCCGATGTACCTCTCGCGTCTGGCTGTGCCGATTCTTACTCCCAGGTCTTTCATCCTGGAAAGCGATGTGGAATCACTGGCGTCAAAATCCTCTGTTCTCGCCATATCTTTAAGGGCGTTAATAACATCGGCACGATCCATGGGCTGGCCATCTACAGGGGGTGCAGAGCCAGCCAATTTATCAGCTCGTTCATTTCCCTCGACTCCCGCATGTCCCGGGACGAAGATGAAGGTGACTTTGCGGACAACAGACTTCCGCAGCGACTCAGTCCACTGTCTACGTACAGATCCAGCTTCGACCTTCTGAATCATGCTCATTGAATCACTTAGTACACACACGTTGGTATAATGCTGTGATTCCAGCCATATGAAAGCCCGTGTAACTGCCATCACCTCCATCGTCATGCTGCTCGTGGTCATGGAGTGGGCACCACTGGATTCTTGAACGGTTCGGCCCGCTGAGCGGGCTGTAAATGCCCACGCACTTCTCTGCTGCTTTACAACAGATCCATCTGTATAGATGAGCACTTCGGGGCTATCTGAGTGATCATAGATGAGCGCGTTAACCTCTGCATTGACAGCGGCAGGGTTCTGCTCTCTGCACCGTCTGTCGAGTGTGATAATGCAGGAGAAGGTACACTTAAAAGCTGGAGGCACCGGCACCCATTCCTTGCCGGGGTTGATACTGGTAAGACTGCAGACCTGTCCGACGACATCTTCCGCCCGACCCATCCATGATTTGCCCCTCTTTAGCCTGTCACCCTTTTCTCTGAATACAGCGTCATGCAGAGGGTGCTGCTCATCTGCACTTATTTTTAAGTATGCAAGAGCTCTCCAGATCTTGATCCTGTGTTCCATTGTCGGGAAGTCAAGGAGGTATCTCATTGCTACACAGCTGGTGTCTCTCGTGCAGCCCAAAATGATGCGCATGGCTTCGTTTTGTACCTTTTCAAGTCTTCCAATCTGTGTAGGGCTGACAGTGAGGATGGCCAGGGCATACTCGATGCATGAAAGCACAAGTCCTTGGAACAGAAGTAATAGCAGTCTTTGCTCGATATTGGCACTCGCCATGACTCTCATTGCTGCCAAACCTTTTCGAGCCTTCGTTATGACATAATCGACAATATATATATATGATCTTGATATATGTGAAATGTCTATATGATTTGGTAGCGGATCGCGTCGCGTTGGCTACTAACGGGGGTATGTGAGCCGGTCGCTCAAAAAGCAATGGCAAACTACTGAGCGTATTCTTGCCAAGACATCAACAAAAGCGGTAAAATGCTGATGTTGACAGCGATGTCCTATAAATAGGATATGCGAAAAAAATATGATCTTGATATATGTGAAATGTATATATGATCTTGTTATATGTGAAATGGTTAGAGATCATGCGTACACTGATATTCTCCTTCGTATTTGTAGACATTCAGAACTCAACATAATATTTAAAACAAAAGGCAACAGTTAACTTAACAAATTATGTGCCAAACAAAAGGTAGGCTTCGACCAAACAAAAACGAATGACGGACAATGGGAAGTAGAGGCTTATCACAGTTATGAATTACAATTTGTTAATACAGTATCAGACATGTATAATAATGCAATGACAACATTTCGGCGTTATAAACTCATGGCAGATACGGGAATCTCGCTTATGACAATTAATCATTACCAAGGAACTTAATTAGTTAGGCTTGTTGGCATCTGCATAATTTGCTTTCAAATGGAGAAGGTGCGGATCAATGTTTTTCTCTTTTCTGCATATGTTGGACACTCCTGCAGCAATTGTTTACCAGTTTCACATTTAATTAATCCGTTTCTATTATCTTTAGTTATTAAACATATGGTATTTCAGTTTTCTTGTGTCTTGTGCGGAGTCTGAATATTATTAGTTTTCTTCTTCGTTACACTTTGTAATTTGCATCATCTGTCTGGTTGTATGGATGCTCTTATTCGCACTTGCTTCCATAATTGCTTCTCATGAACCTCTTGGCCTTATCATTGGTTATGTCTGTATCAGAATAATATAACACATATAAACAAGGTTCCAGAATAAAAATGTTGCGCAACGCACAGCAAGTAAAAACCAAGTGTAATGTATGGACTAACTGAAATACAAAATGATTGTAACGTCAAACAACCAAAAGCAACACATGTGCTTATTGTCTGACGAAATCATTTCAAACAAAACTATGAAAACATTCAAAACATATTGAACATGTCAAGTAAACACATTCTGACAAAGAGCAAATAAGAACTGTGTTTACTGGCAGACACTTCAAAGACACAATTGAATACAGAATACCACAATACATGTGTTTGCGAGTGCAGTACCGACATTCATGCTGGCATGTGTGTACATACCCATTATCTCGTTGCCGATTGCTAGACCACACTCGGCTCACATTGCTAGTTAGTTAAATTAGTTGCATATTCTTTACAGGACGTAGCAGTCAACCCCAGCATTTTTTGGCCGTTTATGATTCCTGCGCAAGTTTTATGTTCAGTAGTTTGCCATTGCTTCTGAACAACCAGCACTCATACTACTGTATGTAAACCAACGCAAGGCGCTTGCTTGCAAATCGAATTGCATTTGTAACCCTGTACAAGGTTCTACGTCGTCTGCTCTGTGGCGAAGGGCTACGGGCGCAGTTCGTAATCACGCATACCGCGTCTGAAAAACAGATGCGGGAGATTGGGCAGCCTTGCGTTGGTGTTTATAAAATGGTATGATTACCGGTCGTTCAGAAAACAATGGCAAACTACTGAACGTAAACTTGCCAAGAAATCAAAAGCAGCCCACAATTTATGGGGTTGATTGCGACGGTTAGGACGTTACACTGACAATGGTATGAGCACAGTCGGATAAGGATTTGATGCCAGCTCTGGTCGTTCGCTACGGGAGAGAAAGATTGATCCTCCGTGCACTCAGGCCAACAAAATGTGGTGGTCGTAATATGTAACCACAGCTAGCTCATCTTACGTGACGTGTGTGTGTGTGTGTGTGTATGTGTGTGTCTGTGTGTGTATGTGTGTATGTGTCTGTGTGTGTATGTGTCTGTGTGTATGTGTGTATGTTTGTGTATGTATGTGTGTATTTGTGTGTCTGTGTGTGTATGTGTGAGTGTGTGCGTGTGTGAGTGTGTGCGTGTGTGCATGTGTATGTGTATGTATATGTGTGTATATGTGTGTGTATGTGTGTGTGGCTATGTGTGTATGCGTGTGTGTATGTGTGCGTATGTGTGTGTGTGTGTGTGTGCGCGCCCGTATGTGTGTATGTATGTGAAGAAATGCATACTCAAGGAATGTGTTGTGTTGTTCCATGGTCTGATAAGATTGTGGGCAAACGGGTACTCCCTGGTGTCTTGTGTTTGACTTTTATTGAGGCCCCTAGATGTATAGCATTAGAGGACAGAGGGCGCCAACCCGAGACACGTTTGTGAACTACTGACCTTGACAGAACCTGGGACGATTCCAAAAATCCCCATGTTTGCTAACTCCAGATGATTTCTAGTACATTCAGTGGCTGGTATTCCATCAAAACTGTCTTTTCAAAAGACCTTGCGTGTCGCGATCGGTGAAAATATTCTATAATGTCTACACAGGAAATGCTTATGTCGTGGGGAGAGGGGGAAATTGGAGACGAGGGATATAGCAGACGATATCAAATATCCAATTTGATGGAATTGCCTGGAAGAGAATAAATTGTACTTTTCGGGATCGAAGATTGAATGGAAGGGTCTAGTAGTTTATTATGTATTCCTTTATTGTCAGATGTACAGTAGATTTACGTTCCTGCCTGACACACCATTACTGAAATAATGGTGGCTGGGAATAATGATAGACTGTTCTGGAAAATTGGCAGAAGCACATTACTGGCGTATATGGGATTTTTATTTCTACTGCGGATGAATATGGGGTAAAATAGGAACGAAAGTGCCAGTGGTTAGGAGGTATAATCTCTGTATTGAATCATATTACGGCCTTACTTTCTCTACTTTGGGCTGCTAATTCTACGAGAGAGCTGAAATGAAAACCATATATGTGTGTGTGTGTTTTTTTTTTTTTGGGGGGGGGGGGGTGAATATGTTATGAAAAAGTAAAGAATAAATGTATCATTTTTCTATGTAGTCACCGCTGCATTCAATGCAAACCCATCAGCGCCGACAAAGTGCTTGGATGCCTGTAAAAACGATTCTGTTGGTCGCGGGTGTAACCACTCAAGCACTACCTGCTGTACCTCTTCATCGGACAAAAAATATGTCACAAAAGTCACGCCGTCTAGAAACTTCCTACCCCACCCATACATTTGCTGGACTGACAGGCATGCATCACCATACTGGACCTTCATTCGCCGATGAATTTCTATAGGTTCACTGATAAAAAAATAACGGTTGGTGCATGTCAAAAGTGGGTGTCTATAATAGATATGTAGTAACACTAGTGTAAGACATGATATATGAGAGTTAATATGTACGGATGAGAAAGACGGGCAGGTTCTGAGAACACGACAGATAAGAGATAAACCGTCAGTTAGAGTTTTTGTGTGTGTGTGTGTTTTTGTTTAATCCCGTAGACTCTCGTGAGTAACGTGACGTCCGCGAGAATCGGTAGCGGTTCTCTCCGCATCGGTAACTTAGGGGTATGTAAGCCGGTCGCTCAGAAAGCAATGGCAAACTACTGAGTGTAATCTTGCCAGGAAATCAACAATCAGCTGAAAGATGCCGATGTTGACAGCGATGTCCTGTAAAGGATAAGCGAACAAAAAAAAAAAAAAAAAAAAAAGACAGGATAGGAGGCAGTTAGGGGTTGTACTGGATGACTTAGGAAGCTGTGAGACCGAAGTAGATAGAATAGTGACTGGACGAGTGAAAGCGAGTACGACTTAGTGACACGACGTAAGGAGCATCGATAAAGCTATAACAAGTAATACGACATTTTAGAACGCTCGGCTAGAAGCGGCTGGCCGTGTGGCTAGAATGCCGGATTCTTCTTCGTGAGACCCAGGTTCGAAGGTGGGGATTTTTTTTCTGTCGGGGGTAAAAAGACAACCATGACCTGAACAGTTCGCGGCGACTGCACTAGCCAGGCAGCCTTAATTCTCCAGGCTCAAGACTCCCCTGCCATACACCGCAAGGTACTATATATGCAGTAAATGACAGCTGACAGAAGTAAAGTGAGCTTGAAAGCATTATTGCTCGTGTGACGTTTTGCTGAGTTTGATACTGCATCTCTAGTATACCACTATAGCATTACAAATGTTCTTCATCTCCTTGTCTGTCTGTATGTCTGCCTGTCTGTTTTTATCTGTCTCTGTCAGTCTCTTTTTGTTTCCTTCTTTCTGTCTCTCTGTGCGAATCTCTCTCTTTCTGTCTCCTCTGACAAACTCACGATGTATATCTGTCTCTCTTTGTTGCCTCCAGCTCTCTTTCTTTCTCTATTGTCTCGCCCTGTGTATATCTCTGTTTCTCTCTCTCTCTCTCTCTCTCTCTCCCTCTCTCTCTCTCTCTCTCTCTCTCTCTCTCTCTGTCTGTCTGTATCTGTTTGTCTCAGTTGTCTCTGATTAATTCTGTGTCTCTCTGTTTTTCCATGTCTGTTTCTGTATGCCTCTCTCTCTCTCTCTATGGCTGTCAACAACTCATGTTTCAGGCATCATCGGATTACTTCTCCCACACCATACAAGAAACTTGCAAGTCGTGTGCGAGGAATGAAATGGTACATTTTATTGCCGTTGGCTCTTTACAATTGCAAAACAGTCGCTATCTAATCACACATAAAGTTACAATATTCTCTATCACTAGTTTTCCTAAACCCTATAGCTAATCTCTATCTACTAGGCTATACGAAAACACATATCTATTCTATACGATGTGCACACTACAAAGTCAGTCCCCAGTCTGACTTCCTTCACTCGCGTCGCTACACGCCACGCGGAAGGACCTTCATGCGTCCTTCGGCTCTTTGCGTGCTAGGTCAGTTAGCACGCTTCTATTAGCTGTCTTTGGTTGAGTGCTAATCGTGGCATTCACGCAGGCGTGATTCTGTCGTGACCAGTAGTGCTAACTATCTGGTCAACGCCTCCGTGTGAGGACTAGTTAATAGTCCCCCTTTTCTATCATCTATCCTGCCCTGATCCCGGGCAATGTGTTCCCTCTAATCTATCTGAGGTTGACCCCACGTCCCGGTGGTGTTCTATCATGAGGCAGGCTTCCTGCCTCCTGTTTCAGTCTTTGACACACACCCTCCCCTCCTGTGTTGCGTCATCAACTTTGACTCATTGGTTGTGACGCAAGAGGTTTCTAAAAAATTAGTGTGTCTAATTTTTGTCAAAGACTGTAGATAACCTGGCTTTGGGCTACTCAATAGACCTACTGACTAATGTCACAATGTAGCATCACTTTACTTGGCTACTGGCAATCGCCACAAACTTGTCTGGTTGGCGTGAGCCCTCTTCTCAATCGCAATATTATATTAATTAGAGGTATGTCTGAACCGGACCGTTGTCTTATAAGACCTGCCCTCAAATAGTAAATTAACTCACTACCCATACAAAGTTGACTTTCTGAAGGTCAACACATGAATTGCTTCATGTCCCCCATATAATATTAAACAACCATTACACAAGCTGTGAGCGACAGGCTTTACCTATTTCGCTTCCGCGTGTAAAGTCATATTTCACTGTTAAGTTAGTGTTTCGTTGTCTATTATGTCCCCTGACCCGGAGTTATCTCCCTTTGATCTAATAAAAGTGTATGCAATTTATATGTTTGTTTTTCTGGTTGTTTGTGTGTTTGGATGTAATTAAACGTATAATCTACCCTCTAACATGTGTATCTAACTATCATGTGTATGTAAGTTAGTTTTTCAAGTGCCATAATTCATTTAACTGTGGTCACAAACATGTGTATAATACAAATCTGTGACTACGTTTCTGTCTTATGAGACTCAAAATACTTTCACTACGATCCTAAACTAAACTAAACTATACAAAATACATTCATTACAACACCTTTTCAACATTGAAACCAACACTTGACGGCAATAAAAATAAAAAGTCCTGTTGAGCGGCAGAAAAAATCCGCTTACTGTTCTCACTCTCTCCTGTATATTTTACATTTGTTCTCACTTTCACACTTCTGTCACACATCTTTCACCTTCCCTTATGTCACACTTCTTTTACCCTCACTATTGGCACACATCTTTTAACCTCATTTCTGTCACACATCTTTCATGCTCATTTCTGTCACACTTCTTTTACCCTCACTATTGGCACACATCTGTTACCCTCATTTCTGTCACACCTCTTTTACCCTCACTTTTGTCACACATCTTTCACCCTCACCTTTGTCACACATCTTTTACCTTCATTTCTGTCACATAACTTTCACTCTCATAGTTATTTAAAAACCTTGGAGTGACACTGTACAAGTTTGGCTCAGTTTGACTGAGTTGAGCCTAATGACTGTGCATCAACCGTTGCACACGTCAAGTATTTACAACATATTTACATGTAAGAAAAAAGGGTTGATGGTTTGCACCCTGGTATTCTTAACCACTGTATTCTACAGAAATATTACTCTAAATACTGACATACTAATACTAGTTCTATAAATATACATTTAATGCGTTGCTTATTTTAATCTATCTGTCACATTAATCCTAAAATAAGCTTACATTACTCCTAATATTTATCTAATTTAAGGGATGTAATTTGCCTATGTGAAATGAAATTGATGTGAGATGAGTTATATCCCTTTGTGAAATGGGTAATGTGAAATGTAATAAGTTACGTCCCTTTCTAAAATGGGTGATATTCTAACTAATGTTTTTAAATGAAAAAACCTATATGATTGATATTCTTATTCTATATGGTGTAAATGATGTATCTTTAAGTGTATAATATTTCTATTCTATTATGGTGTAACCTAATCATACTACTAAATGATAACGTTTGTTAAATGGATTGGTTAAGATGGAATGAAATCAAATGAAATGAAACAAAGTGAAATATAATAAACTGAATGATACTATTCATATCTAAACTTCTTATAATTAGTTGTCATGTTTAAATTACTACCCTAAGCTAAATAAATATGTAAATTAATATTCTATCTACCAAAAAAAAATGAAAAATATTATATTGTCTAATTCTAAATATAAATTAAAATGACATAATCTATCTATATTTTATCACTATATTAAAACATTATGATACATATCACATTAAGTTTATATATACATGGTCTTTAAATACCTCAGGTTAGTTGTTGCCATTAATGTTCAGAAACATGCTTTCATTGGCATAATATCTATACAATTGTTCTGGGTATTTGAAATCCATTACACAGTCATATTTGTTCTATGGGTATTGCACCTGTAGAGTTCGTTTGTAAAGTAGACCACTGTTATCGTGTCTGTATGTATATAATCATCTGACACTGTTTTTCTCTGTTTAACACAACTAATTCAATGGAACATATATGGAGCTTAGCAAGTAATAAGCTGTCCTAGTTCACAAGGTGATATATTTGTTCCCAGAGTAAAGTTCTTACTTTTGATGTCTACGGACACATAGCAGGTCAATGTTTTTGGTACTTAGTTCAGCACATAATATCCATGTATTTCTAACATATTTCACATAGAATATTTGACTGTACTAAATTAACATCTATTACTCTACACTCTTATGTGGAAATTTCTGGTATTGCTACATCAGATGGTCGACTAAGGGTATCAGCCAAGATGTTATCTTTCCCCTTAATATGCTCTATACTAAAGGTGTAATTTTGTAGTATTAGCGACCACCTGTATATTCGGTCATTTCGATGTACACCACTCTGTATGACCGTTATTGGGGAGTTGTCAGTCTGGACAATGAAGTGCACACCCGCCAGAAATCGATGCAGCTTTCTCACCGCATAGATGACGCTTAAGGCTTCCAACTCGGATATGGAATATCTGGACTCGGTGGGTGTGATCTTACGGCTCACGTAGCAAATCGGATGGAAGATGCCCTCATAAAATTGGCCTAGTACTGCAGCGATGGAGATCCTGCTGGCATCTGTCCTAAGATAATAAACGAGCCTCGGATTAGGCAAGCGGAGGATTGGAACATTACTAAACAAGATTTTCAATTTTGACAATGCAGAAATTAATAATGCATCTTTGACATCCAATTTTACAGAAGCTTTTAAAACATTGGAAAATACACTTGTAATCTCCGCTAAATTTGGAATAAATTTACTATAGTAATTCACTAACCCCAAAAGGCTTCTGACCTGTTTCTTGGTGGTAGGTATGGTCAGATTCATAATTTTGGTAATAATTTTCTGGTCAGTCTTTAGTTGACCTTAAGAAATGACATGACCCAAAAAATCAATTTCTTTTAGGCCCAATTCGACTTTGCTCGGTTTGACAGTGAGCCCGAAGAGTCGCAACCTATTAAAGACATGTCTCAGTTTCAGTAGGTGTGTTGTCCAGTCATCAGTATGGACACATATATCATCTATATAGGTCACTGTATTCGTCACTCCATGAAGTAGATCTCTAGTTAAGCGTACGAACGTGGCAGGAGCGTTTCGAAGTCCGAAAGGAAGGAAACGCCACTCGTAAAGTCCTAAAGGTGTTGAAAAAGCAGTAAGATGGATGGATTGAGACTGCATAGGGACCTGCCAATATCCCTTAGTGAGATCTAATTTAGAAAAGATTTTGGAGGTGGACATGTCAAGAATAAGATCTTCGCAGGAAGGAATTGGCTCTGCGTCGATCTTGGTGACGTTGTTGAGCTTTCGATAGTCCACGCACAGACGAATTGTAGAATCTTTCTTCTTAACTAGAACAATTGGAAAAGAGTACTCAGAGGTGGATTTCTGGATGATCCCACTAGCCTCTAAATTCAGAATTTCCTTATTTAGATTTTCCCTATAGCTTAGTGGGATTGAGTACGGCCTGCATTTAATAGGCTTAGAGTCCGAAAGAAGAATGGAGTGTTCGATTCTGTCCGTCCTACCTGGAATGTCAGAGAATATGTCCTTGTATTCCGTCACTAATTCTACTAATTGTCGTCGTTGACTGTCTGTTAGTCCCTGTTCTATCTGTATGCTATCTAATGTAGCAGTCTTGTCTACAATAGGAACTGGTAGTTCCATTCCGTCGTCGTCTACCTGATTCAGTACGGTGGTGGTGCTAAGTGTGTATTCTGTATTCTCGCTAAGTGTATGCTCGTCGGATATGCCAGTCTCGCTAACTAGTGTAGTTGCGTTGTGAATGTCTGTCGTCTGATCACTAGGTGTGGGTGCACTGTGTTCGTCTGTCTCTACTTCTGTCTCTTGTCGTGAATAGTAAGGTTTCAACATGTTGACATGGAATATCTTTAAGTGTCCGTTTATTGATATTTCATAGTCAACATCTGAAATTTTACGTACCACCTTGAATGGCCCTTGCCATGTAGTCAATAATAAATTTCGTTTGTCAGGAAGCAAGAGAAGTATGTCTTGATCTGGTTCAAGTTCAATTGTTCTCGCCCCTTTGTTGGCATATTGGCGGTAGATTTGACCCTTCCTCTCCAAAGCTGCCTTAGCTATAATACACGATTTCATGATTTTATCTCGTGTTTCAGTCACCATTTCATAAGGTGTTTTTGGTTCGGGAATTTGAATAGAATTCGTTATTGCCTGATGATAAATGGTTAGGGGTCCACGTGGGTTAGCCCCGTACACTAATTCAAACGGTGAGAAACCCGTGCTTGAATGGGGAATCTCCCGATAGGCGAACAGCACTGTTGGTAACAGTGTATCCCAATCAGCTGGGTTTTCTGCTGTTACCTTAGCCAGCATATGCTTAAGATCTCCATTAATTTTTTCTACTATCACATTGCTGGCTGGATGGTACGCTGTCGTGAAATGTTGTTTAATCCCTAAAATTTTTGTAAGGGCTTGCGTTGCAGCCGATATGAATTGAGTTCCACGATCGGATAAAATGGTCCGTGGAAATCCGAATCGTGAGAACAGGTGTAGAAATACATTGGCAACATCTTTGGAGGTGATGTACTTCAAAGCTACTGCCTCAACCCACCTTGTACATAGGTCGACCATCGTCAATATGAAGCGAATTCCTTTGCTGGACACCTGATTCAGGGGTCCAACAATATCTACCGCCACACTCTCAAATGGCCTAGAAGCCAGTGTAGAAGGTTGTACTTCAGCTGTAGCATGTTTACCCTTTCGTACTAACTGTTGACAGACATTACACGAACGACAAAATAATTTAATATCATTGCAAAAACCTGGCCAATAAAAATGAGCCTGAATTCTGGCCCTGGTTTTGTCATATGCAAGATGGCCAGCAAACGGTGACTCATGTGCAATCTTTAGCACAGTTATGCGATGTTGTACAGGTAACACCGTTTGCTGAATCTCATGGTTACCAGTAGTATAATATCTAGTAAGAATGCCATTATTTAATCTGAAGAACCATGATGCGTTCTTTGTCACTTTTGCTCGTTCTTTCAATACTTTTAAATAAGGAGACAAACTAGGATCAGCTTTCTGCTGTTCTATGAATTTTTGTCTGTTGGTATCATCAGTGCTAGATGGAGAAAGCACCAGTAGTCTCTCATCTTGTAGCGTGTCTTGATGTTTTATAGTGTCTGCTCTGGTTGTTGCATTAACTGCATTCAGTTGGTTCCATGCAGTTATTTCATCGCTAGTACATTGTTTTAGTTGGGGTAAGCAACCCAGAATTAAATCAGTACAAGGGTTGTCAAGTACAGCACAAGTAAATGTACCCGAAAGGAAAGGAGTGTTAATACGGGCTTTGGCCAAAGGGTTAAATTTCAATATTACCCGAAAAGGTTCGGCATTTGACAGAGTCACCTGTATAATCCTCTTGACTCACCAGTTCCTTTCTGAGACCAATAAGGGTACTACCGCTGTCCAGCAAACATTGGCATGGTCTATCATTGACCATTGCATTGTGGAACTCTAAATTGCCTCTGGAGGCTAAAGCTGCATTCACACTCTCAGATGAGAATGGAACTGTATGTCCACATTCTAATTTTCCGTCAGCATGAAATTGGTGACATCGCTCACAACTGTCAAAACTCAACATATCGTTTACACAACACACCTCTTCAGTTTGGTTAACAGGTAATTCATTTTCAACATCACACTCAGTCTCACTACCACTATCAGAAGATGTATCAAGTAAAATAGCATTGTTGGCTTTCACACGTTGGCGGCCTAGGCACTTATTTGAATAATGGCCGTAGCTGGAACAAAAAAAAAACATTTAATGGCACGCCGGTATGCAGATCTTTTGTTCTGTTGCTTCTTAATAACATTTTCAAGATGTGCCGGATAACTTGGCGATTTGTCACACATTGAATAAGTGTCATGTAAAAGTTGACAGTGGATACATTTTGAAATTTTTCTATCTTTCTTGTCAAATTTATTAAATGGTTTTCTATTGCTCTGATAGTTTTTAGATTGATCTTTTACAAAGGAAACTATTTCAGAGTCATTTGAAGTCTTAAAAATATTTCTGTTTGAAGAAAAATATGCAGACCCTTTCTTTTCAAACTGTTCTATGGTTTCAATGTCTGACTGCTGCAAAAATTTAGCAAAAGAGGATGGTATCGTGGATATTACTTTATCCATAGTTATTAAATTTTTCAATCTATCAAAGTCTTTTCCTATGTTAGCTGCTTTAAGCCACCTATTTAGTACACTTTGAACATTTGAGACGTAGTCAATGAAAGTCTCAGTAGGTTTAGGTTTTAAATTTGAGAACTGAACCTGATACCCAGGGGCATCAAGTAAAAAGTGTTGCATAATCCTATCACGGATGTATTGGTAGTCAGATCTAAGATCGGTTGGTATAGATTCTATCACTTTAAGGGGCTCACCACTCAGGTTCTTCATATAAATCATAGCCCACATCTCTAAAGGAACTTGGTGATATTTAAACTGATACTCGACATTTTCTGTCCAAGCAGATATTGAATCGTCTTTACAATATGGTTTGATAATATTTTTGTATTTGTTGAACTTATTTTCTTCTTGTTGACTTTTAAGTTTAGTGGCAGAGATCTCTGCGTGTGAGTCTACATCCATCTCTTTCATCTTTAACTGTGTCTCTGATTCTACTTGTATTTGTTTTTCCTTAACTCTTGCCATTTCATCTATCTCCTTTTGCTTTAGATCTAATTCTCTTTGTTTTAATTCTAATTCCTTCTGTTTAATTTCCTTATCATGTTCTAACTGTTGTTGCTTAACATTCTTATCATGTTCTAATTGTTGTTGCTTAACATTCTTATCATGTTCTAATTGTTGTTGCTTAACATTCTTATCATGTTCTCGTTCACGTGCCCGTTCATCTCTTTCCGCACACTCTTTCCGTATGCGTTCAGCTGTCTCAGCATCTTTTGCCTCTTTAAATCTCTTATCAGCATATTTTTCTAGCTCTTTACCTGTGTATTGCAATTCTTTGCCTGCTTTAATGAAGTCAGCTAGAGTAGCCATGTTGTTGGGGAATTGGCTCGCGTTGACCTGAACTGACTGCTTCACTCAGTTATTTTTCTTTAATATGCTATGTTATTTAATATCTGCGCACTACAAATTGTACTCTTTGTTTACAATCTGGAAAATTGTATTCTCCAAAAAATTAGAGCACAACGTCTGTTCATACAATACACGCTGAAAAAGAGATGCACTATTAATCACAATGCATGCCAAAATCGTAGGTTTTACTCATCTTAATGTTCCCGAGAACAAGGAACAACACGTCAGCAACACCGGTCCCGTTGTTTGGCACCCCGGAATACACACGAGTTTTCTACTCAGGTCACCTCGTTTGGCACATCGGCATACACTCACGTTATCTATCAGCTGTTGTTCACCCTGGTTTACAGAGCAGCAACAATTAACAACTCGTAAACGAAAAATAGATTTTTGACAAATTGGTACAATGACACTGACATGCCCACGAACAAACAGAATATCGATTAATTAATATTTAATGTCAATGTCCTGTCTTCGTTCTACAGTAATATGTCTTTCGTTACTAACCTAGTTTAATCTATATAAGTATGGTGCAGACAAAATCTAATTTGCATAGCCGAAAGTAGTGCCCTCGTGACGGTAAACAAATAGAAAAGTACGAAAAGAAATTCAATAACTGCTTTTAAATAAATATAAATATAATAATAATGTGTAAATAAATAAATATATTCATTCTCTAACTTAAATAAACAAATAATAGTTAATATATCGTAAAGATTCAGGCAGGCAGTAGCTTGGCAGTTTGTAAACACTGAAATGCTGATTCCAAGTGGCGAGGCCCAACTGCTTGTCAATCGTGCCACGTCACAGGCGCAGCGCTATTTTTAGCTTGCAAAAATCAATACTGTCGCTGACCTCTGTATTGCTCCGCCATGAATCATTTTTGACAATTATTCAAAAACAAATAAATAATTACATAAATAAATGAAAGAAGAACATAATATGAATACTTACAACTTTGAAAAACACATTATTTAAATATATAACATTCTAATAAGCACAAATAACCATTATTTCATCACGATAGGCACAATTCTGCTGGCAACTCGATCTAGTCTGCATACGTCATCGTCACTGACACAAATTAAACATTTAATCTTTGTAATATCCTATCTGTAACCCTAGTCTAGAGCCGTGGGTAAGTGTTATAGCTTGAACTCAGGTTCAAGCCACACTTCTGACACCACATTTAATCCTATTGCCTGTCAACAACTCATGTTTCAGGCATCATCGGATTACTTCTCCCACACCATACAAGAAACTTGCAAGTCGTGTGCGAGGAATGAAATGGTACATTTTATTGCCGTTGGCTCTTTACAATTGCAAAACAGTCGCTATCTAATCACACATAAAGTCACAATATTCTCTATCACTAGTTTTCCTAAACCCTATAGCTAATCTCTATCTACTAGGCTATACGAAAACACATATCTATTCTATACGATGTGCACACTACAAAGTCAGTCCCCAGTCTGACTTCCTTCACTCGCGTCGCTACACGCCACGCGGAAGGACCTTCATGCGTCCTTCGGCTCTTTGCGTGCTAGGTCAGTTAGCACGCTTCTGTTAGCTGTCTTTGGTTGAGTGCTAATCGTGGCATTCACGCAGGCGTGATTCTGTCGTGACCAGTAGTGCTAACTATCTGGTCAACGCCTCCGTGTGAGGACTAGTTAATAGTCCCCCTTTTCTATCATCTATCCTGCCCTGATCCCGGGCAATGTGTTCCCTCTAATCTATCTGAGGTTGACCCCACGTCCCGGTGGTGTTCTATCATGAGGCAGGCTTCCTGTCTCCTGTTTCAGTCTTTGACACACTCTCTCTCTCTCTCTCTCTCTCTCTCTCTCTCTCTCTGTCTGTCTGTATCTGTTTGTCTCAGTTGTCTCTGATTAATTCTGTGTCTCTCTGTTTTTCCATGTCTGTTTCTGTATGCCTCTCTCTCTCTCTATGGCTATCAATGTCTCTTTATGTTGTGTCTCTGCCTGCCTGCCTGCCTGCCTGCCTGCCTGCCTGTCTGTCTGTCTGTCTGTCTGTCTGTCTGTCTGTCTGTCTCTCTCTCTCTCTCTCTCTCTCTCTCTCTCTCTCTCTCTCTCTCTCTCTCTCTCTCTCAGGCTCACTGAGGTTTCGCGATGCATGTTGAAGTTAACCTTCCCAACATTCATTATTGACAAGGAAGCGCAAGCCGGACATCGATTTACCGACCATTTCAACTAATGCGTGACGTAGGAAATGCACTCTGAACTAACTCAAAGCTTGGAATGTGTAACGAGCATGTCTGCGGGAGTTGGTTGTTTCATTATAAATGGCGCTGTGGCCCTAGCGGTGGCTGAGAGGTGTTATTATGTCTGCTATCAACGCGAAAAGTGTGGGTTGCAATCCATAATTGAAAAAAGTCAAACGTGGTAATATCGGTGTGAATGCAAGACGCAATAAGGAAAACTCGAATTTATGAATGTCAGTTTTACAAGAAAGAAAGAAAAAAAAAAATAATGAGAGAAGAAGATGCAGCGATAAGTCTCGCACAGCTAACAAAAAGTTGATCTGGATCAAATACAGCTGAATGATGGAATATGTTGTTGTTGTTGTTGTTTGTTTGCGCTCGCTCGCTTTTAACTCAAACGTAGTCCATACACACTATATATAGTAGTGATGGACTGAATTTTGCGTGTGGATTAGCTTTCCTTATTAACAGTGTCCCTCGCCATCAGGCGACCCCACTCCGACTTCAGAGGAACTTGTAATTAACGTCCCCAAGTCAAGGACGACAGGTCAACATTTTAGTCCAGCTGTCCGGGTAGGGATTGAACCGCTAACCTCGGCATCAGCACACCGGATGTTTAAGAACACTCGTTCTTACTCATTCGGCCATGTGGACTTGCAATGAAAAATGAGAAGTAAGGATGTGTCACAGTTATGTCACAGTATAAGTTGGTAATATGGTAACAGACATTTCGTTATTATAACACAATGACAACATTTCGGCGATATATATATATATATATATATATATATATATATATATATATATATATATATATATATATATATATATATATATATATATATATATATATATATATATATAACTTACTCACACCAAGAGAAACGTTTAAACAGCTTTAATATGCGATGTTTGCGAATAATACTTGGTATTAAGTGGTAAGACAAAATCACAAACACTGAAGTATTGGAAAGATCAGGTTGTGTGACGGTTTGTTCCATTCCATTCTCAATCTTCATAGACTTAGATTGATACGACACGTTAGGAGGATGGATGATGGTAGAATACCAAATTACATTATCTGTTTTGGTGAATTACAGATGGGTAAGAGATCTCGTTACAAAGATGTGTGTGAGCGGGACATGATTGATACAGGCATTGATAATGCACACTGGGAGCAAGTCGCCACTTAACGTGTTGCATGGAGGGAAAATATAAGAAATGGAATAAAGGCAAAGGAGAAAGTGATTACAGATAGGTCACACACTGAGCGCGTGAGATGTAAGACGGTGCGTGATGGTGAAAATGACCATGTGCTCACATGCATCCATTGTGGACGAATATTTACAGCGCGATCAGTCTGATCAGTTATATTCGCTACCGCCATGAGTTGTAGATATTATGTCTTTTTGAAGCATAATGTAACAAACTATCGTCTGTCAAGACGGCAAGGTGCCAATATAATATATATATATATAAGCCCATGGCAAATATGGAAAGTCCCTTAAGACGATTAATTCTCTCATGGCACTTATTCAGTTAAATAATAGTATTAATCATCATCATCATCATCATCATCATCATCATCATCATCATCACCACCACCACCACCACCACCACCACCACCACCACCACCACCATCACCATCATCATCATCATCATCATCATCATCATCATCATCATCATCATCATCATCATCATCATCATCATCATCATCATCATCATCATCATCATCATCATCATCATCATCATCATCACCATCATCATCACCACCACCACCACCACCACCACCACCACCACCACCACCACCACCACCACCACCACCACCACCACCACCACCACCACCACCACCACCACCACCACCACCACCACCACCACCACCACCACCACCACCACCACCACCACCACCACCACCACCACCACCACCACCACCACCACCACCACCACCACCACCACCACCACCACCACCACCACCACCACCACCACCACCACCACCACCACCACCACCACCACCACCACCACCACCACCACCACCACCACCACCACCACCACCACCACCACCACCACCACCACCACCACCACCACCACCACCACCACCACCACCACCACCACCACCACCACCACCACCACCACCACCACCACCACCACCACCACCACCACCACCACCACCACCACCACCACCACCACCACCACCACCACCACCACCACCACCACCACCACCACCACCACCACCACCACCACCATCACCATCACCATCACCATCACCATCCATCATCATCATCATCATCATCATCATCATCATCATCATCATCATCATCATCATCATCATCATCATCATCATCATCATCATCATCATCATCATCATCATCATCATCATCATCATCATCATCATCATCATCATCATCATCATCATCATCATCATCATCATCATCATCATCATCATCATCATCATCATCATCATCATCATCATCATCATCATCATCATCATCATCATCATCATCATCATCATCATCATCATCATCATCATCATCATCATCATCATCATCATCATCATCATCATCATCATCATCATCATCATCATCATCATCATCATCATCATCATCATCATCATCATCATCATCATCATCATCATCATCATCATCATCATCATCATCATCATCATCATCATCATCATCATCATCATCATCATCATCATCATCATCATCATCATCATCATCATCATCATCATCATCATCATCATCATCATCATCATCATCATCATCATCATCATCATCATCATCATCATCATCATCATCATCATCATCATCATCATCATCATCATCATCATCATCATCATCATCATCATCATCATCATCATCATCATCATCATCATCATCATCATCATCATCATCATCATCATCATCATCATCATCATCATCATCATCATCATCATCATCATCATCATCATCATCATCATCATCATCATCATCATCATCATCATCATCATCATCATCATCATCATCATCATCATCATCATCATCATCATCATCATCATCATCATCATCATCATCATCATCATCATCATCATCATCATCATCATCATCATCATCATCATCATCATCATCATCATCATCATCATCATCATCATCATCATCATCATCATCATCATCATCATCATCATCATCATCATCATCATCATCATCATCATCATCATCATCATCATCATCATCATCATCATCATCATCATCATCATCATCATCATCATCATCATCATCATCATCATCATCATCATCATCATCATCATCATCATCATCATCATCATCATCATCATCATCATCATCATCATCATCATCATCATCATCATCATCATCATCATCATCATCATCATCATCATCATCATCATCATCATCATCATCATCATCATCATCATCATCATCATCATCATCATCATCATCATCATCATCATCATCATCATCATCATCATCATCATCATCATCATCATCATCATCATCATCATCATCATCATCATCATCATCATCATCATCATCATCATCATCATCATCATCATCATCATCATCATCATCATCATCATCATCATCATCATCATCATCATCATCATCATCATCATCATCATCATCATCATCATCATCATCATCATCATCATCATCATCATCATCATCATCATCATCATCATCATCATCATCATCATCATCATCATCATCATCATCATCATCATCATCATCATCATCATCATCATCATCATCATCATCATCATCATCATCATCATCATCATCATCATCATCATCATCATCATCATCATCATCATCATCATCATCATCATCATCATCATCATCATCATCATCATCATCATCATCATCATCATCATCATCATCATCATCATCATCATCATCATCATCATCATCATCATCATCATCATCATCATCATCATCATCATCATCATCATCATCATCATCATCATCATCATCATCATCATCATCATCATCATCATCATCATCATCATCATCATCATCATCATCATCATCATCATCATCATCATCATCATCATCATCATCATCATCATCATCATCATCATCATCATCATCATCATCATCATCATCATCATCATCATCATCATCATCATCATCATCATCATCATCATCATCATCATCATCATCATCATCATCATCATCATCATCATCATCATCATCATCATCATCATCATCATCATCATCATCATCATCATCATCATCATCATCATCATCATCATCATCATCATCATCATCATCATCATCATCATCATCATCATCATCATCATCATCATCATCATCATCATCATCATCATCATCATCATCATCATCATCATCATCATCATCATCATCATCATCATCATCATCATCATCATCATCATCATCATCATCATCATCATCATCATCATCATCATCATCATCATCATCATCATCATCATCATCATCATCATCATCATCATCATCATCATCATCATCATCATCATCATCATCATCATCATCATCATCATCATCATCATCATCATCATCATCATCATCATCATCATCATCATCATCATCATCATCATCATCATCATCATCATCATCATCATCATCATCATCATCATCATCATCATCATCATCATCATCATCATCATCATCATCATCATCATCATCATCATCATCATCATCATCATCATCATCATCATCATCATCATCATCATCATCATCATCATCATCATCATCATCATCATCATCATCATCATCATCATCATCATCATCATCATCATCATCATCATCATCATCATCATCATCATCATCATCATCATCATCATCATCATCATCATCATCATCATCATCATCATCATCATCATCATCATCATCATCATCATCATCATCATCATCATCATCATCATCATCATCATCATCATCATCATCATCATCATCATCATCATCATCATCATCATCATCATCATCATCATCATCATCATCATCATCATCATCATCATCATCATCATCATCATCATCATCATCATCATCATCATCATCATCATCATCATCATCATCATCATCATCATCATCATATAGCAGGTCTTTTGCAGAAGGCTGCTCTCATAAAGGCCGGCCGAACAGTTTCTCGATCTTTTGACATTTCTCCTGCCTCATGCACCCTCATGTTTAAAGTGTCTGCAATGTCCAGTGTCCGTCTTCGTGCTCGTCGACCCCAGCCACCTTTTCCAGATACCACTACGTCCAACTCTATTCTTTCCAAGCGCTGTGACGTTTGATATGGCCAGCGCATATTAGTTGCGAGATTATACCGCTTATGAGCCAGATTTCTTCAATGTTCCGATCTTGTAGAATTTCAGACGTTGTCTGCTTCTTAGTCCATGAACAGAGGCAACAGAGATGTGGTTCCTGAGACGAATGTTGCGAATTCCTTGGACAGCTAGAGTAACTAACATCGACTACCTGTAACAGGCTAATGAAACTAGAACATTACATACAACAATAAGAAAGAAACGAATATCTTTCTTTGGTTATGTGATGAGAAGAAAGGCATCGGAGAACATCATGACAACTGGAAAGATCAAGGGGAAGAGAAGCAGAGACCGACCAAGAGATATGACGCTGGATGGATTGAGACGGTGGCATGGAGCAATACCTTGTTTAATGACTGCGAAATGGTCCATGATTCACACCCAAATCTTGCCACACGAAAATTGCATGTTCACAAACAGTCTACTTTAGCTTTTTGTGCTGGTGTTGTGCCATCATCATCATCAAGTGCCATGCCAGCTGGCCAGTTCATGTCTCTCCATAGAACTCGGTCTTTGCTGTTCTGGATCAACTCTGCTGATATTCCTCCATGCCACCGTCTCAATCCATCCAGTATCATTTCTCTTTGTCTTCCCCTGCCTCTCTTCCCCATGATCTTTCCAGTCGTCACAATGTCTTCTCTTCTTATCACATGACCAAAGAAAGCTGTTTGTCTCTTTCGTATTGTTGAATATAATATTCTAGTTTCATTAGCCTTTTTCAGGCAATCGTTGTTACTTACTCTGGCAGTCCAAGTAATTCGTAACATTCGTCTCAGGGACCACATCTCTTCCGTTTCCACGTTCTTCCTAATTTGTTCATTTACATTCCAAGATTCACCGCCATACAGGAAATCAGGTTCTATGTTGCATTTCAACACTCTCTTTCTTACATTCAATGATAGTACCTTATTGCATAAGATACCTTTGTGCCATAATAATAATAATAATAATAATAATAATAATAATAATAATAATAATAATAATAATAATAATAATAATAATAATAAAATATAATGTTAACTACTGTGCCACCATGTTGTGTAGATTAACATATTTACTACTACTATTTGAAGTCATCCTAATGCAGTTTGTACAGCGGCCGGGTACTATTTATTTTACAACTACAGTGCTGGTTATAGAGCGGCTGTCACCGGCTGTTGCGCTCTAAAGCTTTATAGTTAGTTGTTTTATACTGCCGTCATACACACAGATGTTAGAGACTGCCGCATGATGCGACCACATAAAACAGAACGACCTGCGTTAAGTTGAGTTCCTGGATAGAAGTAGTGAACACCAAGTCTGCACAACAGACAATATACCGTTGTGAAGTATCGCTGAATATCGTAATCAGTTCTGTTATAGATTTGACATGCAGACTAATCACTGTCTGGCTGACTGCCTGTCTGTCTGTCTCACACACACATACACACACACGCACGCACGCACGCATGCACGCACGCACGCACGCACACACGCACACACACACCCGCGCGCTCTCTCTCTTTCTCTCACACATCATCATCATCATCATCCTCATAATCCATCCTCCTCCTCCTCCTCCTCCTCCTCCTCATCATCATCATCATCATCATCATCATCTATCATTATCATCATCATTATCATCAGATACCAAGTCCTTTGCAGAATGTCGATCGCACCACGACCTCCGGACAGATTCTTGATTCTACACCAGCTTTCCTGTCTGACCAGTGTCCACTGCCTGGGGTGGTATGTCTGACCAGTGTCCACTGCCTGGGGTGGTAGACCCACGCCACTTTTTCCAGGCGCCTCGCCTTCCGTCATTGTCCTTTGTAACGTTTACTATCACCAAAGTATTTCATTGTCCCAGACACGATGCTGTTTTGTATATACGCGCGCGCACACACGCACGCACACACGCACCACGCACGCACGCACACACCCACCCACCCGCCAACGCACGCACGCACGCACACACACACACACACACAAACACACACACACACAGACACACACACACATATATATATATATATATATATATATATATATATATATATATATATATATATAAAATGTATATAATATTCCAATTTGTCTTTATGTTTCCATTGTTTCAAAGATGTTATCTTATCGCGTTTAGACATCCTGTGCGCTGTCGGCTGCGTAGTGGGTTCATTCTACACGGCGGTCAGTTGGACATCAACGTTAATTTCTGGTTCGGTAAGCAATGGCAAACTACAGAACGTTACCTTGTCTAGAAAATCAACGCAGGGTTTGGGGTTGATCTCCTCGTCTTGCAAGGGCCATGCGCCATTTTATTTATCGATCAATGTTTCGCCAAAGCACTTCAGCCTATTTGTTTGTCACATATTAAGATAGCTCTCCTGGGAACACTATTTCTCCTTCCTCCTAGCGACAGCCATCTGTTTTTGTCCACAGTTGCCTGTCTTACTCGGCATTCATAGGTGGCTAGACATCTAGACGTCGTTCATTATCCCCACCAAGGTATAATATCCATAAATAGAAGTAACATGCTGTTGTAAAATCAATACTCGCTTAAATCGGAACATTTCTAACATTTTGTGTAGGATGCCAACATGGCAGAATGGATAAGATCGCCCGTTCTTACACATGCGGTGTACTGATGCCGAGGTAGCGGGTTCAACCCCTACACCAACCGGTTGGACTAAAGTGATGATTTATCGTCCTTTAATTTGGGACTTGGGACGTAAATTACACATACCTCTGAAGTCGGAGTGGGTTCGTCTGATGGAGAGGGACACTACTAATGAGGAAATCTAATCCACACGCAAAAATCAGTCCAGTGCATTAGAAATAGTAGCAAATGTATGACTACACTTAAGTTTAAAGCCAATGAACAAAAAAAAAAAAAAAAAAAAGAAGACTGTTATCAATGTCATATTTGGTGGTCATTAACATCCCTCCAGGGAAGAATCGTCACACATGTGAGATGACATGCCTGAAAAGTCCGCTGGGGTCTCTAGAAGCGGCAGGGTGTCAAAGGATAACATCAGAAATATGATAGACGTAACACGTTGCAGTGATGTCTCTCAAGAGACAGCAAATGAAATGGTTTGGGCATCTAATAAAAATGCATACTGATCAACGGCTACAAAGAGCAAAAACATGTCCCGAAGGAGAAACTAGCTTGGGGATCTGTGACGTGATAGCACCGTCACATGGTGTAGGCCTGAATGCACGGAGGATAGGTGGTCAGTCTGTGTCTCACTTAGCTATGAACGAGCGCAGATGCCGAACACTAGCCCGACTGAGTTCATGACAGTATCATCCATGGTCGTGTCAATGACGCTAACGCGCCCGCGAATGGCAGTTGGAAATCGAAAAAGAATAGCCTAACGGTTCTGCCCGGAAAAAAATTTTGAATTAAAAATCTACCCAAAGTATTTCAGGATCCTCGCCGGTGCTACGGAGTTCGTGCACTGAGCTGAGTTTCTCTAAACTCAGGTTTAAGTTAGGAGGAGAACGGACCACTTATGGGTTACACCCGTGTGCCGTGATGTTGATCCATCGACTAAACTAAACTAAACTAACCATGAAAAAGACTTGCAAATATTAAATGACGAAAACTGGCTCATAAATACTCTCATGGCTCGAACACTGAAATAGTATCATGGCTCGGACACTGAAATAGTATCATGGCTCGAACACTGAAATAATGTCATGGCTCGGACACTGAAATAGTCTCATGGCTCGGACATTGAAATAGTATCATGGCTTGGACACTGAAATAGTATCATGACTCGGACACCGAAATAGTCTCATGGCTCGGACACTGAAATAGTATCATGACTCGGACACTAAAATAGTATCATGGCTCGGACACCGAAATAGTATCATGACTCGGACACTGAAATAGTATCATGACTCGGACACTGAAATAGTATCATGGCTCGAACACTGAAATAGTATCATGACTCGGACACTGAAATAGTATCATGGCTCGGACACTGAAATAGTATCATTTCTCGGACACTGACATAGTATCATGGCTAGGACACTGAAATAGTATCATGACTCGGACACTGAAATAGTATCATGGCTCGGACAATGAAATAGTATCATGGCTCGGACACTGAAATAGTCTCATGACTCGGACAATGAAATAGTATCATGGCTCGGACACTGAAATAGTATCATGACTCGGACACTGAAATAGTATCATGACTCGGACACGGAAATAGTCTCATGGCTCGGACACTGAAATACTTTGGCGAATGTACACGTCACGGTGGCTTGGAGAGAACAACAGTGATCGAAGGCATTGATTCCTGGAAGAGAGGCAGGGGTCGACAACACGAAGATGGATACAGGACATTGCAGACACTTCGGGCATGAGGGTGCATGAGGTGGGAGAGCTGGCCAGAGATCGAGAAACGTTTCAACCGGTTGTGATGAGGGCGATGTTCTGCACAGGAACTGCTACATGATGATGTTGATGATGATGATGTTGATGATGATGATGGTGATGATGGTGATGATCATGACGATGATAATGATAATGGTGATGATGATGATAATGATGATGATGATGATGATGATGATGGTGGTGGTGGTGGTGGTGGTGATGATGATGATAAAGATGATGATGATGATGATGATGATGATGACGATGATGATGATGATGATGATGATGACGATGATGATGATGATGATGATGATGATGACGACGACGACGACGACGATGATGATGATGATGATGATGATGATGATGATGATGATGATGATGATGATGACGACGATGATGATGATGATGAAGAATAAAGGGCCCGTTTCGCACTTTGAAGCATATTCCGAATAACATGCTACCTCCTTATTTTTATAGCCCAATGGGCACTCAATATGGCCAGTATCATGTTGGCCGTTTTTACTTCCCCAAGACATTTCCTGTACGCATTTTAGGTTTCGTCAGCCAGTGAAGCCAGTTCATTGAAAAAGATCCCCACCTCACTGAGGAGTCGAATGCACGACCACCAGGCAAGAGTACTAACCTCTGCTCTATGGCATCTCGCGTATTCTGTCAGGCACACCTGATTAAATAACCAGGCCTGAACAACTTCCAATTTGGACATGGAAAAAATCAACAAGAGATGACGTCTTGGGATGGCCGATCGAAGCCAAGCACCATCCTCGTCTCCCACCTTTTTGTTTTGTGTTTTAATAGAAAACATGTCTGCACTGGAAATTGCCATTATTATTACTATATATTTGCAACATCGATTAATTTAGCCAATTCATGGCTACTAATGTATCAGGTTTTTTGCACGTAGTCAACCAATTTGCTATTTCGAGTTAGGTCTTCGCGCATTCTTTCTCAAATTATATTTTCTGATAACAACTCTAATGTTGTTTTGAAAGTCGTGATATCTCCATTCAGGCTTTCTTAGGTAGTAACTGCTGAAATGCACAATTATAATCTTTATGTCTTGTATAATTTAGATTCGCGTAGGATGGATTCTGCTGCCACTCGAAGGTTTTAAAATTCACAGAGTGAATTATTTTCGATTCCTCATGTTCGGATGATGAACATGGCTAATGATGACGTCATGTTTTCAGCGTCTAGTTTCAGTGATGTGATGTCGTATGGTGGTCATGTGACTGAATTCACTTGTGCCTATAGCTTTCTAGTTTCTTTTGTCAGGTATGTCCTCTGACCTTCTATTCTCTTCTACTGTAGTCTATGAATGCCAATCAATACTTGTACATTGATGTTTTCATGTCATTTCAAATACCCCATGATTCCCCTAGGGACATATATTTGTCAAATATCAAAGCTCCGGCTCCGAAAGTACAGCCCACTCATTTGTAAAAAGTCGGCAAAAAACCGATAGCAGAATTCCTAAATTAAAGCATACAAAAGGACTATTGTGAGAAATAACATTCGAACGGAGGATTGGATTAAATTTGAGAAGTCCCAAATTAATGACTCCGGATATACTGGTTTGGCTGCTACACAGGATAAAGAATAGTCTCTTTCAACCAATGTAATATGAATGTACGGTTCAGTGGGTTCATGCTTTGAGCAAATTTTGGAATGGAAAGCGCGGAATGCTTCTATTAGAAGGCTGGTTGCCAGATACACAATTGCCAACGTAAGTGAAAAATATTCACCAGTAGTTCGATATACTTTTATGTGCAAGCTAAAGCAAAGTGAATGGCCCTTAAGGCGTATTGGGTATTAATTGTTACATCTATATGTTAATACACTAATCGGAGTTCAGCACGACCGAATAGATAAGTGCGCTTGCTCTTTAACTTCATGTGTGCTGATGCCGAGGTAGCTAGTTCAAAACCTACACTATTCAGTCTCACTCACATGTTGACTTCTCGAGATTGACTGGGGACGTAAATTACAAGTATCTCAGAAGTCGGAGATGGTTCACCTGATGGCGAGGGACACTGGTAATAGGGGCAGCTATCCCACTCGCAAAAATCAGTCCTGTGTGGACTACGCTCGAGTTAACAGTGGGTGAAAACAAATCCAGGAATCTGCACTCTGTTGGTGACGTAGTCAGTATCACGGCTGTGTAGGTGATGTGGTCAGTATCACGGCTGTGTAGGTGATGTGGTCAGTATCACGGCTGTGATGGTGATGTGGTCAGTATCACGGCTGTGTGGGTGATGTGGTCAGTATCACGGCTGTGTGGGTGATGTGGTCAGTATCACGGCTGTGTGGGTGATGTGGTCAGTATCACGGCTGTGTGGGTGATGTGGTCAGTATCACGGCTGTGTGGGTGATGTGGTCAGTATCACGGCTGTGTAGGTGATGTGGTCAGTATCACGGCTGTGTGGGTGATGTGGTCAGTATCACGGCTGTGTGGGTGATGTGGTCAGTATCACGGCTGTGTGGGTGATGTGGTCAGTATCACGGCTGTATGGGTGATGTGGTCAGTATCACGGCTGTGTGGGTGATGCGGTCAGTATCACGGCTGTGTGGGTGATGTGGTCAGTATCACGGCTGTGTGGGTGATGCGGTCAGTATCACGGCTGTGTGGGTGATGTGGTCAGTATCACGGCTGTGTGGGTGATGTGGTCAGTATCACGGCTGTGTGGGTGATGTGGTCAGTATCACGGCTGTGTGGGTGATGTGGTCAGTATCACGGCTGTGTGGGTGATGTGGTCAGTATCACGGCTGTGTGGGTGATGTGGTCAGTATCACGGCTGTGTGGGCGATGTGGTCAGTATCACGGCTGTGTGGGTGATGTGGTCAGTATCACGGCTGTGTGGGCGATGTGGTCAGTATCACGGCTGTGTGGGTGATGTGGTCAGTATCACGGCTGTGTGGGTGATGTGGTCAGTATCACGACTGTACTACCCAAGACATTTCCCGTTATCCGGTTTAAACCATGTGCGCCTGGCAGCCCCGGTCAATTGTGAAAACCCGTCTTTTATCTGCAGGTCGAAGGGCATGTGAGTTACATTTAGAACAATTGCAGATGCCTCAATATTTTACCTCCTCAATCAATAATGTGCCATGCCGGAAAGCGTGGGCGGTCATGACTCGCCATTTCACTCGATCACCAGTGTCGTGGATCAGCTCAGTGTTCCTGTCTCGTCCATGCCATGTGGCCAAGCCATCCAGGTATTTTCCTCTCGGTCTTCCTCTTGGTCTGTTCCCTTCGATCTTGCCAGTTGTCACTAAGTTCTCCAATCCATTTCTTCTCATAACATGTCCAAAAAATTTTGACTGTCTACGTCTAATTGCTCTAATCAGTTTACGATGTTCATTTGTCCCCTGTAGTACTTGGTCATTGGTTTTTCTGTCTGTCCATGGTATTCTTTGCATATTCCCCAGAAACCACATTTCTGCAGCCATCAGATGCTTTTCAGCTTGACTGCTCATTGTCCAAGTTTCACATCCATACAAAAGAACAGGCTCTATGTATCCCCTCAACACTCTTTTTCTCGTTTCAATTGACATCTTTTTATTGGTCAGAATGTTTTTAATCTTGCTAAAGGCTACTTTCGCCATGGCGATTCTTGTTCTAATCTCTTCAAGGCATCTGCCATCAGATGTTATGACTGTTCCGAGATAATTGTACCGATTCACGTTTTGAAGAATATTCCCATTACAAGGCTAATTTCACAGAAAACTGTGACCTCATGTGCCACCGTGACGTCTGCTTCAAAAGTAGCTGTCTGGACTCTACAATTCAGCTCAGTCTTTGTGCTATGGGGAGAGTATTATGTCTTTGTTTTTCAAGCACAATAACTATCGTCTGTTAAGACGACAAGGTGCTAGTGTACCTTTACATTGCTTAAAGCCTCCTCCAGTCCTATCTAAGAGTCGATGCGCTGTAAGCAGGAATCCTTCAGTCCTATCTAAGAGTCGATGCGCTGTAAGCAGGAATCCTCCAGTCCTATCTAAGAGTCGATGCGCTGTAAGCAGGAATCCTTCAGTCCTATCTAAGAGTCGATGCGCTGTAAGCAGGAATCCTTCAGTCCTATCTAAGAGTCGATGCGCTGTAAGCAGGAATCCTTCAGTCCTATCTAAGAGTCGATGCGCTGTAAGCAGGAATCCTTCAGTCCTATCTAAGAGTCGATGCGCTGTAAGCAGGAATCCTTCAGTCCTATCTAAGAGTCGATGCGCTGTAAGCAGGAATCCTCCAGTCCTATCTAAGAGTCGATGCGCTGTAAGCAGGAATCCTCCAGTCCTATCTAAGAGTCGATGCGCTGTAAGCAGGAATCCTTCAGTCCTATCTAAGAGTCGATGCGCTGTAAGCAGGAATCCTTCAGTCCTATCTAAGAGTCGATGCGCTGTAAGCAGGAATCCTTCAGTCCTATCTAAGAGTCGATGCGCTGTAAGCAGGAATCCTTCAGTCGCACAGTCCGGTTTTCTTTTTGGAGGAATCTTTTCTCCTATGTCAGTCGAAGAAGTCTGCTTTCAGTCAGTACGACGAAAGACAAGACAGACACATCATCAGATTGCAACTTGTATCATGAGTATTGAGACTCTTCGCTGGATGTTGAAGATGAGGTCGGTGCAGTTATAAGAATGTCCCGGGTGCTGTAATGTTGGTTCTGAACTTACCTCAACCTGTTCATGATTCCTTACAGTGCATCTCCATATGTTATGCAACCTTTTGGAATTGTGTGTACAGTGCAGAAGAAGCGATAGATCTTCACGGCCTGGAGAGAACGGTGTGGCAGGGAGTGAGTGACCAGAGGATCTGGCCGACACGCAAGAATCCGAGGAAAGGCCAGACGGACACATAATAAAACCGCTAGTGGTACAGTTGGTATTGGGACGCTTCGGTGGCTGCTGCAAATGAGGACGGAACACAAGTTGCAATATCCAGAGAGCAATGATATTGGTTCTTGACTTAACTCCATATGCTAGCGTCACAAACCTTTTCCTCCCAAGTTGTGGTGTCGATCCCCAACATTTTCGAAAGAAGAATGTCTGTTGTGAAGCAACATGTGTGCTCCTGGCTGGTGCGACCAGGAAGCTAGCTATGCAGTGGAACCATTTAGCTCAGTGTTGCTCAGGTAGACCATTTTGTCACTTGTCTCCCACAGTGGATTCCAAAGTGGCCATTTGAGTCTAAAATGGCGTCAAAGAAAGTCGATACCAGAGGAGTATATTATTAAACGTTGTAAGTCCCAGTTTTATAGAGATTTGTTAGCGTTGTCCAGGGTACAAAGTGCTCCGATACATTCACAGGGTGTAGGTAAGTAAAGGGCCTATTTACACGCATTGAGGCGCATTAGGCATGAACTTCTAGACACATATTTAATAGAATCCTCAGCACTCGAAGGGCGATACAGTAAGTATCACGCCTGTATCAGGAATCTACCGTGGATACGTGAAGTGTTAGGACAATCACATTTTATAGGCCTGAGCGTAAGGAGGAAGAAGTGGTCAGTCTCTCCCTCCCAGAACGAAGGAAGAGAGATGACATCGACCCAATGTCCGACCGCGCTGATGCTATTGTCAGCATGACGCCCTGTTACACAAAAACGCTCGCCATGGAAGTTAAACTATTTGTTTATGTTGTTACTTTGGGTTGTTGTATTATACTTGTATATATTTTTCTTTACTTTGTATGTACCACATCATTGTGGCTTAGAATATGTGAAAATCTATTACTACCTATTACTTAATCCCCCAACAGCATTGCATGTTTTGGGACTACCTTTACCTTTGTTCTACTCTGTGGAGATCTTAAACCATTGGGCAACGAATAATAAAATAATACAAGCAATACCAGTTTCATCACCATATCGGATTACAGAGAGGATTAAAAAGACGCGATCGTCGACAGTTGCTTTAGACCAGGCTCTCAAAAGAAGAAGAAGAAGAAGAAGAAGAAGATGATGAAGAAGAAACAAGAAGAAAAAGAAGAAGAAGAAGAAGAAGAAGAAGAAGAAGAAGAAGAAGAAGGAAGAAGAAGAAGAAGAAGAAGAAGAAGAAGAAGAAGAAGAAGAAGAAGAAGAAGAAGAAGAAGAAGAAGAAGAAGAAAAAGAAGAAGAAGAAGAAGAAGAAGAAGAAAGAAGAGGAGGAGAAGACGAAGAAGAAGAAGAAGAAGTAGAAGAAGAAGAAGAAGAAGAAGAAGAAGAAGAAGAAGAAGAAGAAGAAGAAGAAGAAGAAGAAGAAGAAGAAGAAGAAGAAGAAGAAGAAGAAGAAGGGGAAGAAGAAGAAGAAGAAGAAGAAGAAGAAGAAGAAGAAGAAGAAGAAGAAGAAGAAGAAGAAGAAGAAGAAGAAGAAGAAGAAGAACGAAAGAATGAATGAACGAACGAACGAACGAACGAACGAACAAACTTTATTTTAAAAGGGTAACAAATTGGGCACGCAGGCCCGTCTTACACTCGGCCCTGTCAATCACTCATCTTTCATTCATCAAATGTGCAAGTTACATTAACATAAGGGAAAAAACATTGTCAAATGGATTTTGTAAGCATAAACAATGCATATTACGCATGATACATTCACATGAAAAAAAAAAGACATTGTCAAATGAAAGTTGTAAACATAAACAGTGCATATTGCAATGTTGTGAGACACATCCCCCATCCACCCTCACATCCCGCAGCCACCCACACATACCGCAGCCACCCACACATCCCGCAGCCACCCACACATCCCCCACCCACCCACACATACCTCCACGCATTCACACATACCCAGGCAAAAATACATGCCGCCACCCATTCACTGATCTTCCACCCACACACATTTCCCCACCAACACACACATCCTCCACCCATCCCATAACCGACATGCACACACCCACCCACATATTCTCCACCACCCACCTACACACCCGCAACCACCCAGCAAAACACACATCACAAAACCACACACACATACCCCCGCCAACCCACACATCCCGCACCTATCCACACACACATCCCGCACCCTCACAATTTTCCCCACCCACCCAAACAAACATCAGCCAACCTACACCCACTCACCCACCCAATATCCGCCACCTCTCAACTACACATCCCCCACCTATACACACATCCCCACCCACAAACACATCTCCCCACCTGCCCACACATACCCCCCACCCATAAACACCCAAAAACACACACCTCCCACCCACACACCTCCCACCACCCACATATACCCCACTACACACATCCGCCGCTCACACACATCTTTCCACAAACACACACATCCCCCACCCATACACTCATCTCACACACACATCCACCCAATCACGTACTCATCCATCAACGACTTACACCCACACATCACCAACTCGCCCATCAACACATGCATCTATCATCTACCCTCCCACCCACACACACCCCAACCATCCAGCCAAACACACATCCCCCATCCTCACATACATCCTTCATCCACCTGCACATCCCACACCTCCCCCACCTCTCACACATCTCCCCTCCCACACAAAACGAAGAAGAAGAAGAAGAAGAAGAAGAAGAAGAAGAAGAAGAAGAAGAAGAAGAAGAAGAAGAAGAAGAAGAAGAAGAAGAAGAAGAAGAGAGGAGACTATATGGAACAAAGCAACAGTTGATATGCATCTTTCTCTACATGGAATTGCGCCAAGAGACCTGGGAGCCACTGAATTTATAACGAAATCATGCTCTTAATTATTCAAACAATCGATTAGCTCAACCGTGAAATGAGATCAGAGATTGAATCAAGCCAATACATATCAACATATTGCCATGAAATGTTACCTCATCGCCACATGAATATCAAAATGTATAACCAGTGATATGATTATAGTGTAGAGTTGTAATCGTTACAATCACTAATCTAGTGAAAGCTTCCCACAGTCATAGTACGCATTAATCTGTCTGTCATCATAATCATCGTTATCATCATGTGCTGTACGTAATGACGCATGCACTTATGTATCTCCACAGATCTCGCTCCTTGGTGTTCTACATTGTATTTCTCCACGCCACACCCATCATTGTTTCTCTCGGTCTGTCTCTGCCTCTCCAACTATTAATCTTGCCAGTCGTCACGATGTTTTCCAATGCTTCATTTCTCACTATATGATATAATCACCGTTTATCTCTTTCTTATTGTTCTACCTTTTGTTACCCTCTTACAAACAGTCACTGTTTGTTAATCTTGTATTCCTAATATTTGTCGCAGAAACCACATCTCCGTGTCTCAAAGCTCTTTCTAATATGTTCCTCCACATTGCAAGATTCACCGCCAGCTGTCTGTTACAATGAGTTAATGGCATCCAGTCTTGCTGTAACGCTTTAATGGCTCGCATGTTGGACAGAAATAAGTCTCGTTGCAGGAACGTGCTGTAGGTCTGTGAAATGTTAGAACCATCATATTTTGTAGGTCTGTCAAATGTTAGGACCATCATATTTTGTAGGTCTGTGAAATGTTAGGATCATCATATTTTGTAGGTCTGTGAAATTTTAGGATCATCATATTTTGTAGCTCTGCCAAATGTTAGTGTGAGGTGGAAAATAATTAGACTAGGATATTTATAAGGGTATCCAGGTTGGGATGGGTTCATTTCCCATGTAGCCTTCTTCAAGAAGCTTGGAAATTGGCTCGTTTACTTCACGATGGTGAGGGATGCACTAGCAATGCTGGAATAATAATTGATTTGGTAGTGTCACGAGCTCGCCATGAGTTAACCAGATAATAATAATACCGACGTTTGCTTGGCGTATATTTTCTAGGCCACAACAGTCGTACTAACAGAGTAAACACAGCTGCACGGGTTACATCGGGTCAGCCCATATACACATTTGGCGGTGAGTGAGAAGGAAGGGATAAAACGCGTTGGCAGTTCATAACAGTTAAAATCACATATAATTGGCCGCGCAGGATATGGAATGGTTCCGTTTGTCATCTATAGTTCCGGACATCAGACGGAATGGAGGTTTGACTGTCAGCACATGACAGAAAGTTGAGGGTGTGATTGAAAACAGTGGAACACCTGCCGGACATGAACAACGTCACGTGCACAATGTAAGCGTGTTTGGAAAACCATGATTGGCAGCTTGGTATCGAAACTCTTTGTTGGAACTCGACAGTAACTCTCTAGATTGTTTTGGATGTCAGAACCAGTGATGACAAATCTAACATTAATGGAGCCAGGGAGGATGGATCCCTGACAGGGGATGATCTGCCAATGTGCCACCTGTGTGGGGCATAAAGGATAACGTCACGTGGCCAACTTTGGTAGTTTGCCATATAAACCCGAGTTGGGACCAACTAGGGGGACTTGAAAATGCTCTAGTCGGAGTGCAAAGGCACTGCAGTGCTTAGTGGAAATAATATCTACCGTGTGTTAATTAGTGACTTAATTTTACACGTGCCTATAATGGCAGATGTAGATATGATTGATAGGACTGCAGTAGTGCCATTTAAGGTATAACCTATTATATTATTTGTTCTAATTAATATAGACTGTGGCCTTGTTAAACTATAGTGTGATGATTAGCACTGTTAGTGGAAACTAGCTAGAGTAGTGAAGTGATACGTGGCTCTGTAAGCTAGAATAGATTAGTGAAGTGCTGATAAGCTTTACTAGTTGAGAATTGAGTAATGAGGGATAATTGGGATCTTCCCGTAGGTGTCCCTGGTGGGCGGGGGTCCGCATTCTGTTTGCTGATTTTTTCGTTGTCATAGCCTGATTCGGCTCTAGGTGGGTAGCTAATCTGCTCTATGACTAATTCTAGTTAGCTAAAGATCATTAAGCAAGGCGATAGGCTTACACTCAGCCGAAAGGATCAGTGACTAGTACTATCACCAGATGTGTTGTTTCTATCCTAGGTTCCCTACCAGATCCAAGGAAACTCAACAAGTTTTTGGGAAAAAATCAAATCCAAAAGGGAAGAACACCAGTTCAAGAGTCACTAGAGTTGCATACAGAACGTAACTTACGCTAGAAGGAAATTGATTCATCAAAGAGAGTGATGCATACTGATGCACCACACAGCATTAGACAGTAGTAACGAACCGAGAACCGGCTAAGAGTACCTAGTGTTAGTACAGCAACAATTAACATTAGAAATTAGCACTTATGGACTGAATGGTTCGATGTGCAACGAGGATGATCTGTCGACTAACTAACTAACTAACTAACTGCGTACACACTACAAAAGACTTGTGCAGTTTGTTAAGGAACGTTAGGAACGGACATTGTGTAGAGTGCAACCGGTCCATGATTAACTGTTAATACCACCGGTGTCTATTTCGGATGTTCATGAAATTGGATTACCAGAGGTCTACAGAGGCAAAGCAGTATCCGGCAAGATGGTTTCGGCAATGGGTGAGAAGTACATGTTCTGACGTAACGTGCTGTGGTCTATCTTTGCTGGGATCAGCTGACTGGGTTGTTGTCTGAGAGTCCGATTCTACACACTTTATAGAACACGTCACACATTTTCTTAACATACACGTCTCATATACGTTACACTTTTCTTTTAATAAATTAATCTTTATTAATCTTTAGAAGCAAGAGTTGTTGAGTATGTTACGTTGGGGAAGTATGAGAAGGGGGCATAGTACGACAGTGAGAGAGTGATAGGAAAAGGTGTCCATAGGCTGATGGAGTGTGTTGGACGGAAGCTGGTGGATTCTCCAGAATATTGAGAGGAAAAAAATATTATAATGTGGGTGTCGACTCTCTTCACTCCAGGGACGACACTGTAAAGGAGGACACGACATTATTGGGGGCTCGATAACGGGATCTTTGGACAGCGGGATCTCTCGTAAACGGGATCCTTGGACAGCGGGATCTCTCGTAAACGGAATCCTTGGACAGCGGGATCTCCCGTAAACGGAATCCTTGGACAGCGAGATCTCCTGCAAACAGGAACCTTTGACAGTGGGATCTTCTGACAACGGGGTCTTTGGACACGGGATCCTTAGTTATAAGAGGGAGATATCATATTGGAGAATCCAGCTAGAGTGAATGTGGATAGGGGTTAGGACTAATATCTTACCTGTTCACACTTCACACGTCTGCATAGGTCTGTGGTCCTGATTCTACTCTTGTCACTGAGTGAATGTGCTGTGTGTAGTAATATCTAGATTTATAGTACTTGTTCATAGATCTGTATAGTAATTTGCAGTTATATTGTACTCGACCTGCTAGCTTACCTCTCTGTATAATGGCCACCCCTAAACTTACCACGTTAGAATTAAAGGCAAAGGGGGAAGAAATGGGATTGGGGGGTTCTGCTCTAACGGATTACATACAGGAAGTGGAGAGAGAGTATCGTCAAGCAGAAAGGGAAGATCGAAAGGCCGAGCTGGAATTGAGAAGGATGGAGTTGGAACAAGCAGCTAAGAAATTGGAAGCTGAGCAAGCAGCTAAGAAATTGGAAGCTGAGCAAGCAGCTAAGAAATTGGAAGCTGAGCAAGCAGCTAAGAAATTGGAAGCTGAGCAAGCAGCTAGGAAATTGGAAGCTGAGCAAGCAGCTAGGAAATTTGAAGCTGAACAAGCAGCTAGGAAATTAGAAGCTGAACAAGAAGCACAGAAAAGGGAGCACGAGTACCGGATGAGGGAACTCGAGTTGAAGAGTCAATCTAATGGAGAAACTGAGGGAGCAGTTGGAGGTTCCTCCATCCCAGGGTCAACACCAGTAGGTGGACATGGGTACCATGCTATGAAGTTTCCTTTAGCGGTCTACGAGGAGGACAAAGAGAAGATTGACCAATACCTTCAAAGCTTCGAGGCTATGTCAGTTGCTATGGGTCTGGAGCGTAACAAATGGAATCTTAAGCTATCCCAGGGTTTACGCGGGACTGGATACGAGGTTTATACTCGCCTGCCACCAGGACATGAGAACAATTATGATGAGTTAAAGACGGCTCTGCTGAAACGATTCGAGGTTACGTCACATACCTACCGGAAAAAATTTCGAGCAGCGAAACGAGAACCGGGGGAGTTGTTTGCCGCCTACAGTTTGCGTCTAAAATCTTATCTCCATAAGTGGATGGATTTGGCTGGGTTCGCACATGACTATGAGAGTCTGGAAGAGCTCATGGTGGTCGACCAGCTGAAGAAGCAAATGTCTAAACCTCTCAGGACGTTCCTGGGAGAACAAGGAGCGGAACGTATTGACCTCGTGACGAAATTAGCAGAACGGTTCGTCGAGGTACATGGGGAGGCAGGGGAAAACCTTTCCACCAACTCCAAAAGTCAAGAGAAACATGACAAGAAGAAAGCCAAAAACTCAGGAACAAAAAAGTGGGAACCTTATGTGCAAAAATCAGAGGATAGTTCAGAGAAGAAGAAGGAGGGAAGCAAGAGCACTTCAAGCTCTACACCTAAACGACCGTGGTCGGAGAAGTGGTGTTCAATTTGTAAGTCACCCTCTCACAATACGAGGGACTGCAAATCGAAGGCTAAGAACCCTCACTTCGCAGCATGTCAAGTGACTTCCAAGGAGGTTGTCACGGAAAATGCCAAGATCAACAAGGAAGCTCGCCACCAGGAGAGCTCACTCAAGTCTGGCAATAGAAAATCTAGGACAGGGAAATGGTGCAACCAATGCAAGTCAAACACGCACAATGCTATTGACTGCAGGGGAAAGTCAGGAGACACTCAATTCGTCGTGTGCTCAGGAAAACCTAAGGTGGAGCCCACCGAACAGGTCGAGGCCGAGGAAGAGACTCCAGACCAGGAAAAACCACCTGTAGTGGAATTGGTAGAGGTTAACGGTCGTCAAGTGGAGTGTTTATACGACACAGGACTGGACGGGGAGGCTGTGATTTCTGTGGATCTGGTACATCCAGAACAATTCACAGGTGAAACCTTGGATATACAGCCTGCACAGAAGAGTGCTGTAACCATGAAGTTGCCTATTGCTAATGTGGAGATTCGGTCAAGGTACGTCACCGGCACCATCAAGGCCGCTGTATTGACCGATCCCATTTTCCCAGTCATCCTAGGTTGCCGGTATGTCTTTCTGGGAATGCCCAGGGAGCCAATCCATATGGGAGCACTGCAGACTCGCTCTCAGACGAGACCGGAAGAGGCAGAAGCAATTGTGACTAACCCAATGCCGGGGGAGCTACGAACTGCCCAGAGTGAGGATGTTACTTTACGTCCTTGCTACAAAAAGCTGCAGAAAAGTGCTGATCCACCAGGACTGGGGAAGTACTACATGAAGAATCGGATACTCTACAGGAGAGCAGGAAGGGGAGACAACCTATACGGTCAGTTGGTCGTCCCGAAAGCTCACAGGTCCCAGATTCTTCATATGGGGCATACCATCTCCTTTAGTGGACACATGGGTATTGCCGCCACCATGCAGCGAATTTCCTGCCATTACTATTGGCCGGGAATGACAGATGATGTGCGTCGGTATGTGAAGTCATGCCCTGAGTGCCAGAGGGTGGCACCGAAACACTGGACAGCACCGGTGGTGTTGGGTGAGATGCCCATCATGAACTCTCCTTTCGAGAGGGTAGCCATCGATATCGTGGGTCCACTTCCCAGGACTAGGAAGAGGAACATGTATATACTCACAATGGTGGATTGCTGTACAATGTGGGGTGAAGCTATACCGTTGACCACGATTGACTCGAAAAGAGTGGCGGACGCACTGATGGAGGCCTTTACCAGATTAGGCTTTCCGGATCAAATTCTGACGGACAATGGATCTCAGTTTTGTGAAAAACTCATGGAGGAGGTATTTAGGGTGTTTCACTCTAACCACATACATACCAGCCCTTACCACCCTCAAGCCAATGGACAAGTAGAGCGTTTCAACGGCACGTTGATGACAATGCTCAGGAAATTAGCGCAGGAAAAACCGGATAGGTGGGATGAATATATCCCAGCAGCACTCTTTGCCTATCGGGAAGTTCCTCATGGCTCAACAGGACTACCACCCGCTACGTTGCTGTTTGGTCGTCCAATCAAAGGACCGTTGGAAGCCATGTTGAGGAGTTGGACTGAAGAGGGGACGCCAGAAGAAGTGATCTCATCCTATCAATACGTGGAGGAACTGAAAGAAAAACTCCACAAGGGATGGACTCTGGCAAATCAAAACTTGAAAAAGGCCAGGAAAAGACATGCGGCTTACTACAACCGTAGGTCTAAAGAAAGATCTCTAGAGGTGGGAGATAAAGTCTTGTTGCTACTCCCAACGGGAAACAACAAACTGGAGATAGGTTGGCAAGGACCATTTCCCGTGGAAAGGGTGATCTCCAGAACCAACTATCAAATCCGGATCCGGGGAAAGTCGAAGATTTTCCATATCAATCTCTTGCGGAAATATGAAGAGAGACCCGGAGACAAGGCAGCTCACCTCATGGCAATGGCAGTTGCAGTGGAGACAGAAGTGGGAACCAGCGAGGGCAGGGAATATCCCTTGGTACACCAGGAAACCTATAGGGATGTGAAAGTGAACCCTGATCTGACCTCCCAGGAGAGGGAAAGGATAACCCAGGTTCTCAAGTCTCATAAGGAGATACTGACTGATAAACCAGGACGAACGAGGTTGGTTGAGTTTGAGATGACTTTGACCACACAGGAGCCTGTTCGCCAAAAGGTTTACCCAGTGCCATTCTCTAAAGAAAAGGCCCTGGAGGAGGAAATACAAAAACTGTTGGAGGATGACGTGATTGCACCATCCACATCCCCATACAATGCGGGGGTAGTTTTGTTACGCAAACCAAGTGGAGAACACCGGTTGTGTATAGACTACCGACTTCTGAACAGTCATACACAATTTCAGGTGGAACCTTTGCCGAATCCAACTCAGTTATTCGCTAGGCTCCATAAGGCTCGGTACTTTTCAAAAGTGGATCTGAGTCGGGGGTACTATCAGATACCAGTCAAACCGGAGATTCGACCACTGTTAGCTTTCAGTACACCCAGTGGACACTACGAATTCAAGGTCATGCCCTTTGGACTCAGCAATGCACCTAGTGTGTTTACACGTATGATGAGGACTTTACTAGATCCGTTACAGGATCCATCCATCATCTCATTCATGGATGATATTCTGATTTCCAGTGACAGCTTGGATGACCACTTACAATCCTTGGAGAGAGTGTTTAATAGACTCAAGGAAGCAGGGCTTACCGCTCGTCCAACCAAGTGCATGATTGGTTACCAGACTCTGGAATTTCTAGGTCACACCATCACTCCAGGACACATTGTCCCAGAAGAGAAGAACCTGGAGAAAATCAGAAATGCACCAAGGCCAAAAACGAAGAAGGATGTGCGATCTTTTCTCTCGTTGTGTGGGTTCTACCACAAATTTATCCCACATTTCACGGAACTGGGAGCTCCGTTGACGGAAACCTTGAAAAAGGGATTCCCGGACCAAATCATTTGGACACCAGAATGTGAGAATGCCTATAGTCAGTTAAAGGAGGCCTTGGTCAGCAAACCTGTATTACAGCTCCCTGACCTTTCCAAACAATTTGTGTTGAGAACAGATGCGAGTGCGATTGGAATTGGAGCCGCTTTGTTACAGGAAGGAAAAGACGATGCTTCGGTTTTGAAACCTGTAGCATACGCAAGTAAGAAACTTCTACAGGCGGAGAGGAATTATTCAACCGTCGAGAGAGAGTGCTTGTCTCTCGTATGGGCAGTGCAAAAATTCCAGCCCTATTTGTATGGAGTTAAGTTTCGGGTCCAGTCGGATCATCAGCCTCTGATGTTCCTGGCTACTTCTCAGAAGCTCAATGCACGGTTGATGCGGTGGTCGTTGTTACTTCAACCTTATAATTTCACAGTGGAGTACATTCCTGGGAAGGAAAATGTTGGAGCGGACTTCTTGTCAAGACACCCAGCTCCTGAAGAAGAGGAATGAATCATCTGGATTTAACTCATGGTGGAGAAGAGTGAGATGGACTACTCTCTTAAGAGGGGGCCTATGTCACGAGCTCGCCATGAGTTAACCAGATAATAATAATACCGACGTTTGCTTGGCGTATATTTTCTAGGCCACAACAGTCGTACTAACAGAGTAAACACAGCTGCACGGGTTACATCGGGTCAGCCCATATACACATTTGGCGGTGAGTGAGAAGGAAGGGATAAAACGCGTTGGCAGTTCATAACAGTTAAAATCACATATAATTGGCCGCGCAGGATATGGAATGGTTCCGTTTGTCATCTATAGTTCCGGACATCAGACGGAATGGAGGTTTGACTGTCAGCACATGACAGAAAGTTGAGGGTGTGATTGAAAACAGTGGAACACCTGCCGGACATGAACAACGTCACGTGCACAATGTAAGCGTGTTTGGAAAACCATGATTGGCAGCTTGGTATCGAAACTCTTTGTTGGAACTCGACAGTAACTCTCTAGATTGTTTTGGATGTCAGAACCAGTGATGACAAATCTAACATTAATGGAGCCAGGGAGGATGGATCCCTGACAGGGGATGATCTGCCAATGTGCCACCTGTGTGGGGCATAAAGGATAACGTCACGTGGCCAACTTTGGTAGTTTGCCATATAAACCCGAGTTGGGACCAACTAGGGGGACTTGAAAATGCTCTAGTCGGAGTGCAAAGGCACTGCAGTGCTTAGTGGAAATAATATCTACCGTGTGTTAATTAGTGACTTAATTTTACACGTGCCTATAATGGCAGATGTAGATATGATTGATAGGACTGCAGTAGTGCCATTTAAGGTATAACCTATTATATTATTTGTTCTAATTAATATAGACTGTGGCCTTGTTAAACTATAGTGTGATGATTAGCACTGTTAGTGGAAACTAGCTAGAGTAGTGAAGTGATACGTGGCTCTGTTAGCTAGAATAGATTAGTGAAGTGCTGATAAGCTTTACTAGTTGAGAATTGAGTAATGAGGGATAATTGGGATCTTCCCGTAGGTGTCCCTGGTGGGCGGGGGTCCGCATTCTGTTTGCTGATTTTTTCGTTGTCATAGCCTGATTCGGCTCTAGGTGGGTAGCTAATCTGCTCTATGACTAATTCTAGTTAGCTAAAGATCATTAAGCAAGGCGATAGGCTTACACTCAGCCGAAAGGATCAGTGACTAGTACTATCACCAGATGTGTTGTTTCTATCCTAGGTTCCCTACCAGATCCAAGGAAACTCAACAAGTTTTTGGGAAAAAATCAAATCCAAAAGGGAAGAACACCAGTTCAAGAGTCACTAGAGTTGCATACAGAACGTAACTTACGCTAGAAGGAAATTGATTCATCAAAGAGAGTGATGCATACTGATGCACCACACAGCATTAGACAGTAGTAACGAACCGAGAACCGGCTAAGAGTACCTAGTGTTAGTACAGCAACAATTAACATTAGAAATTAGCACTTATGGACTGAATGGTTCGATGTGCAACGAGGATGATCTGTCGACTAACTAACTAACTAACTAACTGCGTACACACTACAAAAGACTTGTGCAGTTTGTTAAGGAACGTTAGGAACGGACATTGTGTAGAGTGCAACCGGTCCATGATTAACTGTTAATACCACCGGTGTCTATTTCGGATGTTCATGAAATTGGATTACCAGAGGTCTACAGAGGCAAAGCAGTATCCGGCAAGATGGTTTCGGCAACGGGTGAGAAGTACATGTTCTGACGTAACGTGCTGTGGTCTATCTTTGCTGGGATCAGCTGACTGGGTTGTTGTCTGAGAGTCCGATTCTACACACTTTATAGAACACGTCACACATTTTCTTAACATACACGTCTCATATACGTTACACTTTTCTTTTAATAAATTAATCTTTATTAATCTTTAGAAGCAAGAGTTGTTGAGTATGTTACGTTGGGGAAGTATGAGAAGGGGGCATAGTACGACAGTGAGAGAGTGATAGGAAAAGGTGTCCATAGGCTGATGGAGTGTGTTGGACGGAAGCTGGTGGATTCTCCAGAATATTGAGAGGAAAAAAATATTATAATGTGGGTGTCGACTCTCTTCACTCCAGGGACGACACTGTAAAGGAGGACACGACATTATTGGGGGCTCGATAACGGGATCTTTGGACAGCGGGATCTCTCGTAAACGGGATCCTTGGACAGCGGGATCTCTCGTAAACGGAATCCTTGGACAGCGGGATCTCCCGTAAACGGAATCCTTGGACAGCGAGATCTCCTGCAAACAGGAACCTTTGACAGTGGGATCTTCTGACAACGGGGTCTTTGGACACGGGATCCTTAGTTATAAGAGGGAGATATCATATTGGAGAATCCAGCTAGAGTGAATGTGGATAGGGGTTAGGACTAATATCTTACCTGTTCACACTTCACACGTCTGCATAGGTCTGTGGTCCTGATTCTACTCTTGTCACTGAGTGAATGTGCTGTGTGTAGTAATATCTAGATTTATAGTACTTGTTCATAGATCTGTATAGTAATTTGCAGTTATATTGTACTCGACCTGCTAGCTTACCTCTCTGTAAAATGGCCACCCCTAAACTTACCACGTTAGAATTAAAGGCAAAGGGGGAAGAAATGGGATTGGGGGGTTCTGCTCTAACGGATTACATACAGGAAGTGGAGAGAGAGTATCGTCAAGCAGAAAGGGAAGATCGAAAGGCCGAGCTGGAATTGAGAAGGATGGAGTTGGAACAAGCAGCTAAGAAATTGGAAGCTGAGCAAGCAGCTAAGAAATTGGAAGCTGAGCAAGCAGCTAAGAAATTGGAAGCTGAGCAAGCAGCTAAGAAATTGGAAGCTGAGCAAGCAGCTAGGAAATTGGAAGCTGAGCAAGCAGCTAGGAAATTTGAAGCTGAACAAGCAGCTAGGAAATTAGAAGCTGAACAAGAAGCACAGAAAAGGGAGCACGAGTACCGGATGAGGGAACTCGAGTTGAAGAGTCAATCTAATGGAGAAACTGAGGGAGCAGTTGGAGGTTCCTCCATCCCAGGGTCAACACCAGTAGGTGGACATGGGTACCATGCTATGAAGTTTCCTTTAGCGGTCTACGAGGAGGACAAAGAGAAGATTGACCAATACCTTCAAAGCTTCGAGGCTATGTCAGTTGCTATGGGTCTGGAGCGTAACAAATGGAATCTTAAGCTATCCCAGGGTTTACGCGGGACTGGATACGAGGTTTATACTCGCCTGCCACCAGGACATGAGAACAATTATGATGAGTTAAAGACGGCTCTGCTGAAACGATTCGAGGTTACGTCACATACCTACCGGAAAAAATTTCGAGCAGCGAAACGAGAACCGGGGGAGTTGTTTGCCGCCTACAGTTTGCGTCTAAAATCTTATCTCCATAAGTGGATGGATTTGGCTGGGTTCGCACATGACTATGAGAGTCTGGAAGAGCTCATGGTGGTCGACCAGCTGAAGAAGCAAATGTCTAAACCTCTCAGGACGTTCCTGGGAGAACAAGGAGCGGAACGTATTGACCTCGTGACGAAATTAGCAGAACGGTTCGTCGAGGTACATGGGGAGGCAGGGGAAAACCTTTCCACCAACTCCAAAAGTCAAGAGAAACATGACAAGAAGAAAGCCAAAAACTCAGGAACAAAAAAGTGGGAACCTTATGTGCAAAAATCAGAGGATAGTTCAGAGAAGAAGAAGGAGGGAAGCAAGAGCACTTCAAGCTCTACACCTAAACGACCGTGGTCGGAGAAGTGGTGTTCAATTTGTAAGTCACCCTCTCACAATACGAGGGACTGCAAATCGAAGGCTAAGAACCCTCACTTCGCAGCATGTCAAGTGACTTCCAAGGAGGTTGTCACGGAAAATGCCAAGATCAACAAGGAAGCTCGCCACCAGGAGAGCTCACTCAAGTCTGGCAATAGAAAATCTAGGACAGGGAAATGGTGCAACCAATGCAAGTCAAACACGCACAATGCTATTGACTGCAGGGGAAAGTCAGGAGACACTCAATTCGTCGTGTGCTCAGGAAAACCTAAGGTGGAGCCCACCGAACAGGTCGAGGCCGAGGAAGAGACTCCAGACCAGGAAAAACCACCTGTAGTGGAATTGGTAGAGGTTAACGGTCGTCAAGTGGAGTGTTTATACGACACAGGACTGGACGGGGAGGCCGTGATTTCTGTGGATCTGGTACATCCAGAACAATTCACAGGTGAAACCTTGGATATACAGCCTGCACAGAAGAGTGCTGTAACCATGAAGTTGCCTATTGCTAATGTGGAGATTCGGTCAAGGTACGTCACCGGCACCATCAAGGCCGCTGTATTGACCGATCCCATTTTCCCAGTCATCCTAGGTTGCCGGTATGTCTTTCTGGGAATGCCCAGGGAGCCAATCCATATGGGAGCACTGCAGACTCGCTCTCAGACGAGACCGGAAGAGGCAGAAGCAATTGTGACTAACCCAATGCCGGGAGAGCTACGAACTGCCCAGAGTGAGGATGTTACTTTACGTCCTTGCTACAAAAAGCTGCAGAAAAGTGCTGATCCACCAGGACGGGGGAAGTACTACATGAAGAATAGGATACTCTACAGGAGAGCAGGAAGGGGAGACAACCTATACGGTCAGTTGGTCGTCCCGAAAGCTCACAGGTCCCAGATTCTTCATATGGGGCATACCATCTCCTTTAGTGGACACATGGGTATTGCCGCCACCATGCAGCGAATTTCCTGCCATTACTATTGGCCGGGAATGACAGATGATGTGCGTCGGTATGTGAAGTCATGCCCTGAGTGCCAGAGGGTGGCACCGAAACACTGGACAGCACCGGTGGTGTTGGGTGAGATGCCCATCATGAACTCTCCTTTCGAGAGGGTAGCCATCGATATCGTGGGTCCACTTCCCAGGACTAGGAAGAGGAACATGTATATACTCACAATGGTGGATTGCTGTACAATGTGGGGTGAAGCTATACCGTTGACCACGATTGACTCGAAAAGAGTGGCGGACGCACTGATGGAGGCCTTTACCAGATTAGGCTTTCCGGATCAAATTCTGACGGACAATGGATCTCAGTTTTGTGGAAAACTCATGGAGGAGGTATTTAGGGTGTTTCACTCTAACCACATACATACCAGCCCTTACCACCCTCAAGCCAATGGACAAGTAGAGCGTTTCAACGGCACGTTGATGACAATGCTCAGGAAATTAGCGCAGGAAAAACCGGATAGGTGGGATGAATATATCCCAGCAGCACTCTTTGCCTATCGGGAAGTTCCTCATGGCTCAACAGGACTACCACCCGCTACGTTGCTGTTTGGTCGTCCAATCAAAGGACCGTTGGAAGCCATGTTGAGGAGTTGGACTGAAGAGGGGACGTCAGAAGAAGTGATCTCATCCTATCAATACGTGGAGGAACTGAAAGAAAAACTCCACAAGGGATGGACTCTGGCAAATCAAAACTTGAAAAAGGCCAGGAAAAGACATGCGGCTTACTACAACCGTAGGTCTAAAGAAAGATCTCTAGAGGTGGGAGATAAAGTCTTGTTGCTACTCCCAACGGGAAACAACAAACTGGAGATAGGTTGGCAAGGACCATTTCCCGTGGAAAGGGTGATCTCCAGAACCAACTATCAAATCCGGATCCGGGGAAAGTCGAAGATTTTCCATATCAATCTCTTGCGGAAATATGAAGAGAGACCCGGAGACAAGGCAGCTCACCTCATGGCAATGGCAGTTGCAGTGGAGACAGAAGTGGGAACCAGCGAGGGCAGGGAATATCCCTTGGTACACCAGGAAACCTATAGGGATGTGAAAGTGAACCCTGATCTGACCTCCCAGGAGAGGGAAAGGATAACCCAGGTTCTCAAGTCTCATAAGGAGATACTGACTGATAAACCAGGACGAACGAGGTTGGTTGAGTTTGAGATGACTTTGACCACACAGGAGCCTGTTCGCCAAAAGGTTTACCCAGTGCCATTCTCTAAAGAAAAGGCCCTGGAGGAGGAAATACAAAAACTGTTGGAGGATGACGTGATTGCACCATCCACATCCCCATACAATGCGGGGGTAGTTTTGTTACGCAAACCAAGTGGAGAACACCGGTTGTGTATAGACTACCGACTTCTGAACAGTCATACACAATTTCAGGTGGAACCTTTGCCGAATCCAACTCAGTTATTCGCTAGGCTCCATAAGGCTCGGTACTTTTCAAAAGTGGATCTGAGTCGGGGGTACTATCAGATACCAGTCAAACCGGAGATTCGACCACTGTTAGCTTTCAGTACACCCAGTGGACACTACGAATTCAAGGTCATGCCCTTTGGACTCAGCAATGCACCTAGTGTGTTTACACGTATGATGAGGACTTTACTAGATCCGTTACAGGATCCATCCATCATCTCATTCATGGATGATATTCTGATTTCCAGTGACAGCTTGGATGACCACTTACAATCCTTGGAGAGAGTGTTTAATAGACTCAAGGAAGCAGGGCTTACCGCTCGTCCAACCAAGTGCATGATTGGTTACCAGACTCTGGAATTTCTAGGTCACACCATCACTCCAGGACACATTGTCCCAGAAGAGAAGAACCTGGAGAAAATCAGAAATGCACCAAGGCCAAAAACGAAGAAGGATGTGCGATCTTTTCTCTCGTTGTGTGGGTTCTACCACAAATTTATCCCACATTTCACGGAACTGGGAGCTCCGTTGACGGAAACCTTGAAAAAGGGATTCCCGGACCAAATCATTTGGACACCAGAATGTGAGAATGCCTATAGTCAGTTAAAGGAGGCCTTGGTCAGCAAACCTGTATTACAGCTCCCTGACCTTTCCAAACAATTTGTGTTGAGAACAGATGCGAGTGCGATTGGAATTGGAGCCGCTTTGTTACAGGAAGGAAAAGACGATGCTTCGGTTTTGAAACCTGTAGCATACGCAAGTAAGAAACTTCTACAGGCGGAGAGGAATTATTCAACCGTCGAGAGAGAGAGTGCTTGTCTCTCGTATGGGCAGTGCAAAAATTCCAGCCCTATTTGTATGGAGTTAAGTTTCGGGTCCAGTCGGATCATCAGCCTCTGATGTTCCTGGCTACTTCTCAGAAGCTCAATGCACGGTTGATGCGGTGGTCGTTGTTACTTCAACCTTATAATTTCACAGTGGAGTACATTCCTGGGAAGGAAAATGTTGGAGCGGACTTCTTGTCAAGACACCCAGCTCCTGAAGAAGAGGAATGAATCATCTGGATTTAACTCATGGTGGAGAAGAGTGAGATGGACTACTCTCTTAAGAGGGGGCCTATGTCACGAGCTCGCCATGAGTTAACCAGATAATAATAATACCGACGTTTGCTTGGCGTATATTTTCTAGGCCACAACAGTCGTACTAACAGAGTAAACACAGCTGCACGGGTTACATCGGGTCAGCCCATATACACATTTGGCGGTGAGTGAGAAGGAAGGGATAAAACGCGTTGGCAGTTCATAACAGTTAAAATCACATATAATTGGCCGCGCAGGATATGGAATGGTTCCGTTTGTCATCTATAGTTCCGGACATCAGACGGAATGGAGGTTTGACTGTCAGCACATGACAGAAAGTTGAGGGTGTGATTGAAAACAGTGGAACACCTGCCGGACATGAACAACGTCACGTGCACAATGTAAGCGTGTTTGGAAAACCATGATTGGCAGCTTGGTATCGAAACTCTTTGTTGGAACTCGACAGTAACTCTCTAGATTGTTTTGGATGTCAGAACCAGTGATGACAAATCTAACATTAATGGAGCCAGGGAGGATGGATCCCTGACAGGGGATGATCTGCCAATGTGCCACCTGTGTGGGGCATAAAGGATAACGTCACGTGGCCAACTTTGGTAGTTTGCCATATAAACCCGAGTTGGGACCAACTAGGGGGACTTGAAAATGCTCTAGTCGGAGTGCAAAGGCACTGCAGTGCTTAGTGGAAATAATATCTACCGTGTGTTAATTAGTGACTTAATTTTACACGTGCCTATAATGGCAGATGTAGATATGATTGATAGGACTGCAGTAGTGCCATTTAAGGTATAACCTATTATATTATTTGTTCTAATTAATATAGACTGTGGCCTTGTTAAACTATAGTGTGATGATTAGCACTGTTAGTGGAAACTAGCTAGAGTAGTGAAGTGATACGTGGCTCTGTTAGCTAGAATAGATTAGTGAAGTGCTGATAAGCTTTACTAGTTGAGAATTGAGTAATGAGGGATAATTGGGATCTTCCCGTAGGTGTCCCTGGTGGGCGGGGGTCCGCATTCTGTTTGCTGATTTTTTCGTTGTCATAGCCTGATTCGGCTCTAGGTGGGTAGCTAATCTGCTCTATGACTAATTCTAGTTAGCTAAAGATCATTAAGCAAGGCGATAGGCTTACACTCAGCCGAAAGGATCAGTGACTAGTACTATCACCAGATGTGTTGTTTCTATCCTAGGTTCCCTACCAGATCCAAGGAAACTCAACAAGTTTTTGGGAAAAAATCAAATCCAAAAGGGAAGAACACCAGTTCAAGAGTCACTAGAGTTGCATACAGAACGTAACTTACGCTAGAAGGAAATTGATTCATCAAAGAGAGTGATGCATACTGATGCACCACACAGCATTAGACAGTAGTAACGAACCGAGAACCGGCTAAGAGTACCTAGTGTTAGTACAGCAACAATTAACATTAGAAATTAGCACTTATGGACTGAATGGTTCGATGTGCAACGAGGATGATCTGTCGACTAACTAACTAACTAACTAACTGCGTACACACTACAAAAGACTTGTGCAGTTTGTTAAGGAACGTTAGGAACGGACATTGTGTAGAGTGAACCGGTCCATGATTAACTGTTAATACCACCGGTGTCTATTTCGGATGTTCATGAAATTGGATTACCAGAGGTCTACAGAGGCAAAGCAGTATCCGGCAAGATGGTTTCGGCAACGGGTGAGAAGTACATGTTCTGACGTAACGTGCTGTGGTCTATCTTTGCTGGGATCAGCTGACTGGGTTGTTGTCTGAGAGTCCGATTCTACACACTTTATAGAACACGTCACACATTTTCTTAACATACACGTCTCATATACGTTACACTTTTCTTTTAATAAATTAATCTTTATTAATCTTTAGAAGCAAGAGTTGTTGAGTATGTTACGTTGGGGAAGTATGAGAAGGGGGCATAGTACGACAGTGAGAGAGTGATAGGAAAAGGTGTCCATAGGCTGATGGAGTGTGTTGGACGGAAGCTGGTGGATTCTCCAGAATATTGAGAGGAAAAAAATATTATAATGTGGGTGTCGACTCTCTTCATTCCAGGGACGACACTGTAAAGGAGGACACGACAGGTAGGATATGGACATTGTCACACTACCTCTATCTCTGTAAGCAAGTAAGTCTGCATCACCAGGACTGAATGAACAGCATTCATTTTGATAGGCTTAAATGTACACCGCCCATCTACAGTATGAAGAAAATACAAATTAGATATCAATCATAGAAATAATATGTCCTCATAACATAAAACATGAAAAGTGGAAAAAGGATATATGAGGAGGATGGAGAGTGATTCCACTCAATGGCGAGATCACTATCCTCTTCTCTCTAGATGGAATTCACTTCTACATCTGATGGAGTGTGGTCATGATGTGATCAACTCTTGATGAAATCAGGACAGTAAGACAAGATCATAAAGATGAGACCAAGTTGTCCTGTTGTGACAAAGTCATTAGGTTGTGATCAAGGTAAGTTGAGACAAAGTTATCAATGATGTGACAAAGCTGTGTTGTGATGAAGGTAGGTTGTAACAATGGCATGTTGTGACGAAGACAGAGTGAGACCAAGGCGTGTTGTGACAGATGCATGTTGAGACAGATGCATGTTGTGACACCAGCATGGTAAGTCAGAGGTATGTTGAGAATGATGCATGATAATAAGGTTTGTTGGAACACAAGCAGGTTGAGATAAAGTCACCATTATAACATCTCATCATCCTATGTCTGTAATGCAAGACAAACCTTTATGTCTCTGGAGTTAGACTTAGTTCTCAAGTGTCACCCATAATCATCATCATTAGCACATTTGCCTTTTCATATCAGGGGAAAAGTTCGAACACCCCCCCCCCCCCGCCCCCACCCCACAACAAAAGTAATGATCGTGAGCCAACATTAAATATACAACACTCACAAATGAAAACATATCACCTATCTCATGAAATTATGTTAGAGCCTTTAGATAGATATGCATTCAGCATAATCAATGGTTCGAACACAAACGCATATTGTCCCTCCCAACTTTCTTCTCTGAGAAGAAGTTTGAGGACGACGTTTGAAAATAAAAAAAACTAACCACTGTTGCAAGCAATTTCCGTGCACAAGTTCAACAATGGACTGCTTTATGGCCATGTTTCAGAACACAATTGGCTGACCCCTGAACGTAATAATCACCCAGTCATCAGCAACATTTGTGTCACGCTGGCGGTGCATGCAACGTCTGGCATTTAGTATATGGTGCAGCTATCTTTCCATATTAATGTGCATTTACTCTCATGAAAGAACATATCAAATTCACAACGCATAGTCATGAAAAAGGTGAACAATAGAATCACATAATATATTCAGAAGAAAGTGTGAGTCTGTGTACAAGGGTTTTAAGAGATAGATTCTTAGCAATATTTTCTCTGCAGAAGCAACAATGTATAGAAGGTGCATTTAAAGTGTTCATTTCCATCGCATAGAGAAAATATATATATATATATATATATATATATATATATATATATATATATATATATATATATATATATATATATATATATAATCATCAAGTGCCCTGCCAGCTAGTGTAGGCGTTCATGGCTCACCACAGATCTCGGTCTTTGGTTTTCTGGATCAACTCTGCTGATGATATTCCTCCATGACACCGTCCCAATCCATCCAGTATCATTTCTCTTGGTCTGCCTCTGCCTCTCTTCCCCTCGATCTTTCCAGTTGTCACGATGTTCTCCAATGCCTCTCTTCTCATTACATGACCAAAGAAAGCTGTTTGTCTCTTTCTTATTGTTGTATATAGTGTTCTAGTTTCATTAGCCTGTTTCAGGCAGTCGTCGCTACAGGCTAATGAAACTAGAACAATATATATATATATATATATATATATATATATATATATATATATATATATATATATATATATATATATATATATGTGTGTGTGTGTGTGTGTGTGTGTGTGTGTGTGTGTGTGTGCATTTAGGATGCAATAGCATTCTGGGTACTTTTGCCTTAATTCACCCCAAACAAACGTCACCAGCTATATTTAGGGTCACCAGCTATATTTAGCACTGACGGTGATCTCCTCTGTGTTCGGGTACAGTGCGTGTCAGTGCGTTTCAATTGCCCCACAGTTTTTCTTTGGCTTTGGCAACCAATTCTGTGTGAGTGTGAGAGTGCGTCTGTCTCATCATGAGTTTTCTTGAACTTGCAGCAGCAGCAGCAGCTGTCCACGACAAGCAGAGTAGCGTTGCTTTTATGCAACAGCATAATGGCATCTGACATTCTGCAGGACACTGTTCTCATAATCATGTCATCATGGTGCTATCACTGACTGAGCGTCAGGACAGATGGAGATGCCGACGACGACATTCACCATGTATGTCGGCAGGACATCCTCCCGCTGAGACAAGGCCACATGGCTGCAAGGCCTCGCGTCTCCCGTACAGACAGATCATCATCATTCTGTTCGTATACTGCTGGTCTCAAGAGTTGACAAGCATTTCATTTTGCCAGTTACAGTTGGGGGTATGTAGCCGAGAGCAATTGTTGCACACCGATAAAATTGCGCACCGAGCAACGGCGCAACACTGGGAACCTCTGGATGTGACGTCATACCCTGGGATTCCGTTTGTTTGGGCTGAATTAAGGCAAAAGTACCGCATTCTGTAGCATATGGTGATAGAATGTCTAGCAGAAATATTCTAACGTGGCAGATGCAGCGATGGAAAAAAAATATCATGGAGCTTGGGAAAATTTATTTCTCGAATAAGAGAATTGATTTTGATAATTTTAAAGAGGTTAAACATCATATTTACGTCATTATACATTATACACAAACATCATCGTGTTACCTTAACATCATGGATCGTCTTAGCACATATTTACGGTCAAGCTTACCCAAGGGGACCCAGCATACTGGACAGTTAAGAAAATGCTAGTGGCCATCTCTACTGTTTGTCGTGGAATGACTAGTTTTTCACTGCCAATTCTGCTCTAGGGGTTCTGGTGAGTGCCTCAGGTTGTACTAAGCAATCATTTAAATCCAAAGAGAATCTACACAGCTAAACACAAGCCTAGCCCCAGGATTAATATTATTAACACTCACGATCCTGGAAAGTGCTTTGAATTTCAACAGCAACTTGAAGACGCTTTCAATGATACATCAGAAAATTGTATAGTAAATGATAAATGGAGTAAACGTAAAGAAACTATTCATTAAACAGCGTTAGGGGTTTACGGCACTGTGGATAAGAGGGAGGACTGGTTTGCGGCAAACAGCCAGATACTGCAGCCCTTGATTGATAAAAAGAAGATAGCTCTCTTAAGAAACAAGGAAGGACCAACGCGTAACACTCTGAGTGAGCTGAAGCAAGCGAGGAAGGATGTAAAAAAGGCTGCCAGGCAGTGTGCGAATGACTATTGGATCAAGTTATGTGAGTCCATTCAAATCACAAGTGATAAAGGAACCATCAGAAGGCATGTATGAAGGGATAAAGAAAGCCTGTGGTCCAATGATCAAAAGAAGTGCACCGCTGAAAACCATGACTGGAGAAATCATCACTGATAAGAAACAGCAGATGGATAGATGGGTCGAGCACTATTTAGAGCTTTACTCAAGTGAGACCAAACAAGCGGATGATGCCCTCAACGCCATAGTGGCCCTGCCAACTCTTGACCACCTGGACACACTTCCCACTATAACAGAAGGTAAGTGTGCTATAAATGAGCTTGCATCTGGCAAGGCTCCAAGTAAGGATGGTATTCCAATAGAGGTAATCAGGAGTGGGCAAGACACACTCGCTCTACAGATCCACCAGCTAATAGAGCTATGCTGGCGAGAAGGACAAGTCCCACAGGATTTCAAAGATTCAAACATCATAACGCTGTACAAGAACAAGGGCGATCGGAGCGACTGCAACAACTATAGGAGTATCTCACTTCTGTGTATTGTTGGGAAAGTATTTGCCAGAATTGTTCTGCGCAGACTTCAAGTCCTAGGAGATCAAGTCTACCCCGAATCACAGTGTGGCTTCCGTCAGAACCGGTCTACCATTGATATGATATTCTCATTGCGACAGATGCAAGAAAAATGCCGGGAACAAAATCAGCCACTGTTTATTGCCTTCATCGACCTCACAAAGGCATTCGATTTGGTCAGTCGTGAGGGTCTGTTCAAAGCACTAAAGAAGATTGGCTGCCCACCAACTCTTCTGTCCATTGTGGAATCGTTCCACACAGGCATGAAGGGTATAATCAAGTTTGATGGCTCAATTTCAGAAGAGTTTGAAATCAAGAGTGGAGTTAATCAAGGTTTTGAACTATCCCCCACCCTCTTTGGGATATACTTTTCACTTCTACTGAAATATGCCTTTCGTGATCAGGATGACGGTTTATACATTCACTCACGCTCAGATGGTGGCCTCTATAATGCTCAGAGATTGAAGGCCAAGACCAAAATTAGGAGGGTACTAATCAGAGAGTTGCTTTTTGCGGATGATGCTGCGATTACGACCCACTCTGAGGAAGAATTACAACATCTACTATCTGCATTCTCCAATGCTTGTTCTGAATTTGGTTTAACAATTAACAAAAAGAAGACACAGATTATGTCACAAGGTGCACATGGTGTACCATCAATCTTTATTGACGACGCCGAACTGGAGATAGTTGACCATTTTACATATCTAGGATCAGAGGTAAATAGCAAATTATCCCTCGATCAGGAAATCAACATCAGGATTGGCAAGGCAGCAACAACAATGAACATGTTAGCAAAAAGAGTCTGGGAGAACAGGAAGCTTACTGCCAAAACAAAAGTCCTCGTCTACCAAGCCTGTGTCCAAATTTACCAAAATTAGAGAGGGTACTAATCAGAGAGTTGCTTTTTGCGGATGATGCTGCGATTACGACCCACTCTGAGGAAGAATTACAACATCTACTATCTGCATTCTCCAATGCTTGTTCTGAATTTGGTTTAACAATTAACAAAAAGAAGACACAGATTATGTCACAAGGTGCACATGGTGTACCATCAATCTTTATTGACGACGCCGAACTGGAGATAGTTGACCATTTTACATATCTAGGATCAGAGGTAAATAGCAAATTATCCCTCAATCAGGAAATCAACATCAGGATTGGCAAGGCAGCAACAACAATGAACATGTTAGCAAAAAGAGTCTGGGAGAACAGGAAGCTTACTGCCAAAACAAAAGTCCTCATCTACCAAGCCTGTGTCCTTAGTACTCTTCTTTATGGCAATGAAACCTGGACAACTTACTCACGCCAAGAGAAACGTTTAAACAGCTTTCATATGCGGTGTCTGCGAAGAATACTTGGTATTAAGTGGCAAGACAAAATCACAAATACGAATTATTGGAAAGATCAGGTTGTGTGACGGTGTATTCCATGCTCAGTCTTCGTAGACTTAGATGGATAGGACATGTTAGGAGGATGGATGATGGTAGAATACCACAGGACATCTTATTTGGTGAATTACAGACGAGTAGGAGATCTCAGGGTGGGCATCTACTACGATACAAAGATGTGTGTAAGCGGGACATGATTGATACAGGCATAGATAATGCACATTGGGAGCAAGTCGCCGCTGAACGTGTTGCATGGAGGGCAAACATCAGAAATGGAATAAAGACAAAAGAGAAAATGATTGCAGATAAAGCACACACAGAGCGTGAGAGACGTAAGATGGTGCACAATGGTGGAAATGACCATGTTTTCGCATGCATCTACTGTGGGCAAACATTTGCAGCAAGAATTGGCCTTACCAGCCACACTCGCCACCGCCATAGGTCGTAGTTATTAAGCCTTTTGGAAGCACAATGTACCAAACTATCGTCTGTCTGTGTGTGTATATATATATATATATATATATATATATATATATATATATATATATATATATATATATATATATATATATGCGTTATAAAGTATACGAAGACATTTGATAGAGAGTGGCATGCTGAGCTAATACAAATGTAGGCAGGAAATAGAACCGATGGGAAAGATCTCAAAGTAATGTAACATATTTACAGATAAAGAGGGCAATTATGAACAGAGGAAGCAAGGAGTAAGACAAGCATGTATTTTGTTGCAGGATCTCTTCTTACTTTATAGCGACGTAATAATGAGAGAGGTCAGAGAGAGAGAGACACACACATACACACACGCAGAGAGAGAGAGAGAGAGAGAGAGCGAGAGCGAGATAGATAGATATATAGATAGATAGATAGAGAGAGAGAGAGAGAGAGAGCGAGAGCGAGATAGATAGATAGAGAGAGAGAGAGAGAGAGAGAGCGAGATAGATAGATAGATAGATAGATATATATATATATAGAGAGAGAGAGAGAGAGAGAGAGAGAGAGAGAATGATTACAAGTTGGAGGTTATAATATAGACAACATACATTATGCAGGCACACAGTATTGATAACCCAACACGCAACTGATGTTGAATGTTGTAGTAATAGTTAGTGCTGAAGCTGTGGCTTAGGGACAGCTAACGCGCTTCACAGTTCCCCGACAAAACCTACTTGAGGGTTGGATATCATCTGCTAGCAATTTGCAAACAAAGCGCTTTGCGGTGATTTCGATGTCATTTCGTCGTTCGTTCAAAACAGCAATGGCAAACTGCTAAACATACATATAGCCGAGTAAATCATAAATAGCCAAAAATGCTGGGATTGATTGCGACATCCTGTAAATTACATGCAACTAATGTTTAACTTTAGTTACAACAGAATCTGTTTAATATCTACATGTATTTATTTGTTCCTCAGCAAAGACATTGTGGTATGCGCTGTATACTAAAAGTATACATGGATTTCTTGATATAAATATGGACACTAAAGAATACAGTTCCACATCAAATTATCGATCTTATTCCTGTAGATACAATACAAATACTGTAATACCCATATGATAATATTCCTTCTTTAACAAAGACATTAGTTGAAACATCTTTATACGAATGACGTGGGAGTTTTAAGACAGAAATAGGGACACTTCAAAGACAAGATACACATTTAGACGCAAATTATCGACCTGCTTTTGCCTTTAGCCGCAAGAGGGCGTCTCTAATATCCTATTTGTGTAAATACGTGTTGACACCGCCACCTAACAGTCACATTCTCTGACGAGAAAATCAATTTATTTGTCTCTGGGATTGACTTTAATATTCTATTTGGTATCCGATCTGAGAGACTGACTGAGAAAACGGGAAGTCTAGAATGGCTTGTCGATCAGTGTATCTCCAGGAGATAATGGTACACCTCAGACATAGACTGAAAATAATGGTCAGTTGGAGTGTCGGATACACTGACCAGATGGTCTTGGGGGTCGCTCCACAGTAGTAGTATGACTGACTTTGTTTCCAAAAGTAAATTTCTGGGGTCGATCCATGCTAGTGGTTTGTTTTAAAAATTTCCCAATTAATATAGCGCTGGTGTGAATTACGGTGGATTTCCACAGATCAGTACAGCCCTATTGGTCGATCCACACTAGTGGCTGTGATTACTTTTCGCCAATCAGTACGTCTCTGAGATCGATCCCCAGTAGTTTGATGATTTATATGTTTCCTATCAGTACAACTCCGTGGGTAGAACGATAGTTGTATGTTTCGCTCTTCCCTGAACACTTTATCTGTGTTCAGATCTACACTAAGCTTTACACAGCAGTAAATAATTTATGTATGGTTTGGGGCTGCTGACAGTATCACAGAGCCAGCTTGAAAGGTTGGAGCGCGTACAGAATGCTGCCATGCAGTTAATTCTGGGGTGCACAAAGGACACACCAATTATATGCATGAGGAATATCTTGGCGCTACCAACAATGGCGGATAGGCATAGGGTCCTTCAGGCCAAATGGCACCTGAGAGTTGCCGCAGATAGGGATTACCCGCTGTATGCAGCAATGGGTATGGTCAAGGGTCATAAACTAAGACGAGGCAGGTCCCGGATGACACAGGCGGAACTTTCTATAAGTCAGGTGTGTGATCTAGAGACCATCAATCGTGAAAGAGAGTGGGTTGAAGGTCCGGAAGACATCACGGACTGGCACAATGTAATAATAACACTGGGTCGTGAGTGCAGAGAATGGGCAGCGGGCTGCACTGAGTTTGAAGTGCAACAGCTGATCCAGAGCAACACACATCAAGGTGACATAGTCATCTACACCGATGGGTCAGTGGTGAGAAACAGACGTAGTGGCTGGGGCTTTATTGCAAAGGCTAATAGACGAGTCTTGAAAAAAGGAGAGTCCGGCATATGAGACTACGACCTGTAGCATGAGAATGGAGGTGGAGGCAGTAACAGCGGCATTCCGGTGGTTAGAGAAGACCACTGCAACACACGTTGTATTCATTACGGATTCAAAGAGTATGCTTAGTAAGGTGGAGAAAGGAATGTTTCGTGTGGAATGGCTCTCGTCGCTTCAGAGGTCACAGATTGTAAGAATTGTATGGATATTTTGCCCTGGCCATGCGGGGGTACGGGGGAATGAACAGGCTGATAGGCTAGCAGGGAATGCAACTCTTGGTGGTAGTTTGCCTATGGACAAGGGGGAGGTGGTCGTGCGCTTGTGGGACCAGGTGGAAAAGGCGGAGGAACAGATTGAGAACCCATATGTGGAAAGAATGACATTGCGGGGGGTCGGCAGGAGTTCTGGAAGAATCTCAAAACTGAGAGTGAAGACCAGCAGAACTTTTAATCAGATAGTGGTGGGAACGATTAGTAGTATGACTCTTCGCTGTCTGTTAAACGAGGGGACGGAGCACGTATGGGAATGTCCTGAGTGCAGTGATGTCGGTTCTCAACTCAACTCAACTCAACTCAGATCTACACTACCAATATGGGTGACGTTCTTCAGATCAGTACAGCTGTGAGATCGATTTAAAGTAGAGTTGTGAATGGCTTTTCCCGATCAAGCATCTCTGGGGTCGATCAACGGTAATGGCGTGATTGACATTTTGCCATCTCGCTAGAATGCAACACCAGGAACTATCAGGAAAATCTGGTACGAGTGAAAGAGGACGCGGAGAAGAAAGTGGATTGACGACATCAGACACATTGAACAATAACTTGGAATGACACTCTCCAGTGCCAACCTTCTGGCGCTGGAACGTCAACTATTCCTCCCCACGACGCTTGACGGCGGATACCACCCAGACTCTTACAACAAGATCCATTGTTGTGACAAAACAAAGATGGCTGTAGTATTTTCGGTCAAATTATCCCATGCGTGTCGTTCTGCCACCAAAATTCCCGGACCAACACCATATCCCCAGTGTATCTGTTCTATCTGATTATTCAGTCCGAAAACGGGATGGAAGTCTCTCGTCATTTCGCTCCTACATTCCAGATATGGATCATGCTCACATCTTTATTATTGAGGTCAACATGGCGATAAGAGAGCTTGTGCTTAAACTTCCGGTGTGCTGATTGCGAGGTAGCGGGTTCAGTCCCTACACCGATCAGTTGGACTAAGATGTTGACTTTTCCACCTTGACTTGGGGACGTAAATTACAAATACCTCAGAAGTCGGTGCGGGTTGGCCTGATGGCGAGGTACACTGGTAAAAAGTAAAGCAAAAAAAAAAAAATCAGTCCTGCGTGGACTACGCTGGAGTGCAACGCTAGCGATTTAAAAAAAACATCCGTATTCTTGAAAAGCCAATCTGGTGGTTTGGAAATCCCCCATTGAGGCGACTGTTTTAAATGGGCCAGGGTTCTCACATCGACCTAGCGTTAAACAGGTACCAGGAAATGCCCCGGCAAGTAAAGGCGATCATGACCGTATCGCCCATCGAGTGCCAGATGATCTATAACAATGTGAGGCTAGCACCATATACCCAGTACTACCAAAGGCCTGTAAAAGTGTCCTTTACTTGTATTGTTTACTGTTCTTTATGTGTTAATGTTCTGCAGGAGTGTATCATCGCGTTGAACTGCTTCATACAAATACCTTTTCATTTAAGCTTTCCCACTCCTCTGTTGTGAGATGGTCAGTCAATCAATCAATCAATCATGTGCCATGCCGGAAAGCGTGGGCTGTCATGACAAGCCATTTCGCTCGATCACCAGAGTCGTGGATCAGCTCAGTGTTCCTGTCTCGACCATGCCATGTGGCCAAGCCATCCAGGTATTTACTTCTCGGTCTTCCCCTTGGTCTGTTCCCTTCGATCTTGCCAGTTGTCACTAAGTTCTCCAATCCATTTCTTCTCATAACATGTCCAAAACATTTTGACTGTCTACGTCTAATTTCTCTAATTAATTTACGATTTTCATTTGTCTCCTGTAGTACTTGGTCACTGATTTTTCTGTCTGTCCATGGTATTCTTTGCATTTTCCTCAGAAACCACATTTCTGCAGCCATCATATGTTTTTCAGCTTGACTGCTCATTATCCAGGTTTCAGATCCATACAAAAGAACAGGCTCTATGTAGCACCTCGACACTCTTTTTCTCGTTTCAGTTGACATCTTAGTGAGATGGTGGGGGTATGCAATTTTATACAGAACCCTACAGACAGCTTTATGGTCACCCGAGTTTTCCACGGAACCCTATCGACAGCTTTCTGGTCGGCCGAGTTTAACATGGTACCCTATCGACAAATTTGTGGTCACCCGTTTTCTACCGAGCCCGGAAACTCTTCACTGTGATTAACTGGAGAAAACTGTTAACACGTTTGAAAGTGCAGCATTGCGTGATATGTCAAAATAACAATTGAAAAAGCAACTGTCGACTACAGACTAGTCAGTAAATCACAGAATGTCTGATTTCAATGCTTCTGGCTGCGTAGTTTCGTGTTCAGTATTCAACAGTAAATCCCCCAGTGCATCGACACTTTTAGGTAGAATGGCAATGTCCACAGAATCTTGATGGAGCTTTTATTTCTACGCAAAGTTATTTTCACGAATGACCGCGCTCTGTCCGTGTAAAAGTGTGCATTAAACAATCGTTTTGTGCATGCAACGTTTAACATTTTAAAACAACTAATCCCGTTGCATATTCTCAAGTTTGGGTGTTAAAGTGCACGGTTTTAAATGTTGGATATCATAGTTTTAGATTAGATGAAATGATCGTGTCCATTTCTCCTTGGCTTTGTGAGGGTTGAATTCACGTATCAGACGTAGACAATTCACTTTCTTTGAACATGTCAAGAACATGTCAACTGGAAAATGTCGGCAAAGTTGGAGGCTGAAGTAAACGAGTAAGTAAAGTAAAAGTCCCTATCTCACGTCTGAGGCGCACTGGGTATACTGATTGATTGATTGATTGATTTAGGAACCGACATCACAGCATTCGGGGCATTCCCATAAGCGCTCCGTCCCCATCCTCAGCAGCCAGCGAAGAGTTCCAACACTAATAGTACCAGTAGCAATCTGATTATATGGCCGTCTCGCCTTTCCTCTGAGCGTTGATCGTCGGCAAGATACCCTCGTCACCCCTCGCTGTCGCATTCTTGCCAGACCATGGTGATCCATTTGCTCCTCCGAGGTGTACACATGCTCCCACAAGGTCGCAACCACATCTGCTTTGTCATGCATCAATACTCCACCAAGTTTTGCCGAGCCAGTTTATCCGCCTGTTCATTCCCCAGCACACCAGCATGCCCCGGAGAAAAGATCCAGACGATGCTTGTCACCCGTATCCTTCGCCTGAGCCATCTGAGCCATGATTTCCCTCTTATCAGTCGCTGACCCTTAACGGCATCCAGCGCCTCATGCAACGGGTGATCTCTGTCTGCAGCTACTCTGAGGTATGCCTTCACCTGCATCACCTTGAGCCTACCTGCAACAGACGGCAAACCAAGGATGTAACGCATACACACAACTGGGGTGTCTCTGGTGCATCCCAGAATGATTCGCATCGCTTCGTTCTGTATGCGCTCTAATTTCACCAGCTGACTCTTTGAGACAGTGAGCAGTCCTAGTCCATAATCAATCATTGAGAGGATCAAGTGCTGGTATAGTGTGAAAAGCATTCTCTGCTCAGTGTCCATTGCAGCCACAGTTTTAAGTGCATTGAGTCCCTTTTGAGACCTTGTCACAACCGTCTCCACATGGTCCTTGAAGGACAGGCTCCTGTCAAATGTGATTCCCAGATACTTCAGTTTGTTCTCTCTGTTGACGCTTCTACTATCTATCGTGAGGCTTGGGACATCAGCTCTCACAATCCTGTTGTCCAGAGAGCACCACAAAACAGCTGTCTTTTCTGGGTGGATGACAGCACTCATTTCAGTGCACCAGTCAATCACATTGTCTACTGTTGCCTGTAGCTCCTGGGCTGTTTGCTCCCTATCTCTCCCCTGCCTATATGCAAGAATATCATCTGCAAATGTTAGTATCCTTCCAACCCCTGGTGCTTCTAGGTTTGCAATCTTGCTCGTATACACATTAAAGAGCACCGGTGAGATTGCTGATCCCTGTGGCAGTCCCGGGGTTAAAATATTTTTCTTTGAGGTCCATGGAACCAGACGGAGAGCAACCCGGCGAGAATGTAGGACGGCTGCTATCCAGTTCACCAACCAGGGATTGACCCCATTCTCCATCAGTACGGTCATCAAAATATCATATCGAACTCTATTGTATGCATCCTCTTAGTCAGGTCTTAGTCAGATATGACTGAGCTACCGTATAACAGTAGACGGTACTACCTGGTTTCTGTTAGCGCCGAACGTTGGGCGGCGCTTACCAAACCCGACACCCCACATTGTGCCAACGGCTTCGGGCGGAAGAGCGCAATTGGGAGGGTACAAGCCTTACCCTGGTGCGAGGAAATGCAAGCTAAAGACAAAATTGTCATGGCAGGGCAGACCAGGCCCTAAGCCTTGGTTGGCGACTGGTCTAGGATCGAAGCTCCGACAGGCGGACAGTTAGAGCATTGCTTTGCTGATCCGGCAGCTTCTGCAGCTTGTCTTGTTCCAGATGTAGGGGTGTTACCTTTCCTCTGGGGTGAACTAGTCAGGCCGAGAGAGGGATCATGCTGCATGGGCAACACATGATCTCTATATTTTAGCCCAGGCTTTGTGCTATGGAGAGGCAATAACTCCATCCCTGTAAAAGTATTTGCCAGAATTGTTCTGCGCAGACTTCAAGTCCTAGGAGATCAAGTCTACCCCGAATCACAGTGTGGCTTTCGACAGAACCGGTCTACCACTGATATGATATTTTCATTGCGACAAATGCAAGAAAAATGCCGTGAACAGAATCAACCACTGTTTATTGCCTTCATCGACCTCACAAAGGCATTTGATTTGGTCAGTCGTGAGGGTCTGTTCAAGGCACTAAAGAAGATTGGCTGCCCACCAACTCTTCTGTCCATTGTGGAATCGTTCCACACAGGCATGAAGGGTATAATCAAGTTTGATGGTGCAACTTCTGAAGAATTTGAAATCAAGAGTGGAGTTAAGCAAGGTTGTGTACTAGCTCCCACCCTCTTTGGAATATACTTTTCACTTCTACTGAAATATGCATTTCGTGATCAGGATGGTGGTATATACATTCACTCACGCTCAGATGGCGGCCTCTACAATGCTCAGAGATTGAAGGCCAAGACCAAAATTAGGAGGGTACTGATCAGAGAGTTGCTTTTTGCAGATGATGCTGCAGTTACAACCCACTCTGAGGAAGAATTGCAATGTCTACTATCTGCATTCTCCAATGCTTGTTCTGAATTTGGTTTAACAATTAGCAAAAAGAAGACACAGATTATGTCACAAGGTGCACATGGGGTACCATCAATCTTTATTGACGACGCCGAACTAGAGATAGTAGACCATTTTACATATCTAGGATCAGTGGTAAATAGCAAATTATCCCTAGATCAGGAAATCAACATCCGGATTGGTAAGGCAGCAACAACAATGAACAGGTTAAGAAAAAGAATCTGGGAGAACAGGAAGCTTACTGTCAAAACAAAAGTCCTTGTCTATCAAGCCTGTGTCCTTAGTACTCTTCTCTATGGCAGTGAAACCTGGACAACTTACTCACACCAAGAGAACAATTTAAACAGCTTTCATATGCGGTGTCTGCGAAGAATTCTTGGTATTAAGTGGCAAGACAAAATCACAAATACTGAAGTATTGGAAAGATCAGGTTGTGTGAAAGTTTATTCCATGCTCAGTCTTCGTAGACTTAGATGGATAGGACATCTTAGGCGGATGGATGATGGTAGAATACCAAAGGATATCTTTTTTGGTGAATTACAGATGGGTAAGAGATCTCAGGGTCGGCCTCTACTACGATACAAAGATGTGTGTAAGCGGGACATGATTGATACAGGCATTGATAATGCACATTGGGAGCAAGTCGCCGCTGAACGTGTTGCATGGAGGGCAAATATCAGAAATGGAATAAAGTCAAAGGAGAAAATTATTGCAGAAAAGTCACACACCAAGCGTTTGAGACGTAAGATGGTGCATGATGGTGGAAATGACCACGTGTTCACATGCACCCACTGTGAACGGACATTTACAGCGCAAATTGGCCTTATCAGTCACACTCGCTACCGCCATAGTTAAAAGTTATTATGCCTTTTTAAAGCACAAACTATCGTCTGTCAAGACGGCAAGGTGCCAAGGTGTATGCATCCTCGAGATCAAGCGCTACCGCCATCGTTTCCTGTCTACTCTGGAACCCCTCATAAACATCAAAGGCAAAAGTGGCTGCATTTGACCAGGTATCTTTTCCTGGCCTGTAGCTCCCCAGGCCTCTTGGAAGAAGCTTCCCCCTTTCCAAGAACTCTTGCAGCTTGACAGCGACTATCTTCTCTAGAACCTTCCCAGATGTATTTTGAAGGGTGATGATCCTAAAGCCACTAAGCTTTGAATGATCCTTGAATAGTTTTGGGAGAGGGATGAGATGGCTGTGCACCCAATCCTGCGGTACTGATGCTGTCCTAATGTTCTGGTTAAAGCAGTCGGTCTGGGTATACTGCGCTAGATCAATATTTTATAAACTAACGGCACTCTCCTTGAATATCAAGAAAACAGTAACAATGGTGATATTAAAGAAACAGGTGACACCCAAATGTGAAATAGAGATAGAAGGGAACATTCTTTACCAAGTGGATTGTTTTAAATATCTAGGGGCATTTATAACATCAGACGGAAGGTGCACAACAGAAATTAAGAGCTGAATAGGGCAAGGGAAAGCTGCATTTCAGGAAATGAAAAGTATCATATGCAATAAGTCACTATCATTGATTGTGAGAAAAAGAGTGCTGAAGTGCTATATAGAACCTGGTTTGCAGTATGGCAGTGAATCTCTGAATGTAAATGAATAAATTAGGAAGAACTTGGAAGCAACAGATAAATGTTGCGAATTCCTTGTATTGCCAGAGTAACTAACGACGATTGCCTGAAAGAGGCTAATGAAACTAGAACATTAAATACAACAATAAGAAAGAGACAAACAGCTTTCTTTGGTCATGTGATGAGAGAGGCATTGGAGAACATCGTGACAACTGGAAAGATCGAGGGGAAGTGAGGCAGAGTCCGACCAAGAGAAATGATGATGGATGGATTGAGACGGTGGCACGGAGGAATATCAGCAGCAGAGTTGATCCAGAAAATCAAAGACCGAGCAAGTCCTCCTCAGGACCAATTCGATGCAATAATGAAAACGCCAGTCATTGTGAACCACAAAAGATCCAACCGAACTCGAAGAGCACAGATGGTAAAATATAACCAACCCTGTTTAGGACCAACTCGAAAGAAAACAAAGAAAGGAAAGTATATTAAAATTTTCACACACACACACACACACACACACACACACACACACACACACACACACACACACACACACACACACACACACACACACACACACACACACACACACACACACACACACACACACACACACACACACACACACACACACACACACACACACACACACACACACACACACACACACACACACACACACACACACACACACACACACACACACACACACACACACACACACACACACACACACACACACACACACACACACACACACACACACACACACACACACACACACACACACACACACACACACACACACACACACACACACACACACACACACACACACACACACACACACACACACACACACACACACACACACACACACACACACACACACACACACACACACACACACACACACACACACACACACACACACACACACACACACACACACACACACACACACACACACACACACACACACACACACACACACACACACACACACACACACACACACACACACACACACACACACACACACACACACACACACACACACACACACACACACACACACACACACACACACACACACACACACACACACACACACACACACACACACACACACACACACACACACACACACACACACACACACACACACACACACACACACACACACACACACACACACACACACACACACACACACACACACACACACACACACACACACACACACACACACACACACACACACACACACACACACACACACACACACACACACACACACACACACACACACACACACACACACACACACACACACACACACACACACACACACACACACACACACACACACACACACACACACACACACACACACACACACACACACACACACACACACACACACACACACACACACACACACACACACACACACACACACACACACACACACACACACACACACACACACACACACACACACACACACACACACACACACACACACACACACACACACACACACACACACACACACACACACACACACACACACACACACACACACACACACACACACACACACACACACACACACACACACACACACACACACACACACACACACACACACACACACACACACACACACACACACACACACACACACACACACACACACACACACACACACACACACACACACACACACACACACACACACACACACACACACACACACACACACACACACACACACACACACACACACACACACACACACACACACACACACACACACACACACACACACACACACACACACACACACACACACACACACACACACACACACACACACACACACACACACACACACACACACACACACACACACACACACACACACACACACACACACACACACACACACACACACACACACACACACACACACACACACACACACACACACACACACACACACACACACACACACACGCACACATACGCACAGTCACCCACTAGGTGGCGTCAGTCTCATAATCATAATTACAAAATACTCTAACTATCATGCCGACTTTAAGCTGAGAAGTGACTTAAATTAAACAAGGGCAACATCAAATCAAATATTAAACTAAAACCGTAGTGCAGTGGTTCTCAACCGGTGGGGAATCATTCCCCCCCCCCTCCCTAGGGGGGAATGTTAGGGTTTCCAGGGGGGGGGGGGGGAATTAAGATTATTTCAAGATCGCGTTAATACAAGAACCGATTATTTGATATTGTTTTTCCCTTCATACTTTATGGTTCTGTACGTATCACCCTTCTGAAATTCATTTTATAACATAACGTTTTATGTGTATGTCTAGACTTGATTTAGTATGTGATATTAAATTTAGCTTCCATTATTACATATACTGTGTAAGGTGGGGGGGGGGGATTTTAGGGTAGAAATACGAAAGGGGGGTGGGGGGAGGAATGACGTTCTGAAAATATGGTGAAGGGGGACACGGGCCAAAAAAGGTTGAGAACATCTGCCGTAGAGGGTCCTGGAGGTACTTGATGAAAACACCAACAGGTTTTACAGGCAGGTGTTTGAGAGACTAAAGACAGACGCTACTACCATCATGCTAAGTTTAGGCTGGGGAGCGACTGGGCAAGTTTACGTTCAGTAGTTTGCCATTGCTTTCTGAACGACCGATACTCATACCATTGTATGCAAACCATCGCAAGGCGGTCTGCTTCCAAACTGCTCACAGCTGTGGTTAGAACGAGGAATGCTACATTACGAGTTGCATTCGTAACTTCTTAATTACATATATACATATTAGAATTTGCATTACCGTGCATTCAGTTTTGCTAATATTGTAATCTCTTCTTCTTCATCTCCCCCACCCCATTGTTTATATCGGTTTTCAGAAAACATTCAGACTACTATTTCAGAGAAAAAATAATTAGCGCGTGTCCTTTACAGGACGTAGCAGTCAACCTCAGCATTTCTTGGCTGTTCGTGATTCCTGGGCAAGTTTACTTTCAGTAGCTTGCTATTGATTTCTGAACAACCGGTACCCATACCATTTCATAAAAAACCAATACAGTTGTGTTTCTAACGCGGTATGCGGGATTACGAACTGCGCCCGCAATGTCTTCGCCAGGGAGCAGGCTGTTCATCACGTAACTGAAAGAGTAAGACATAAAACAAATTCCGGATGTCAGCATAGCCGAATAGATAAGAGAGCTCGTTCTTAAACATCCGGTGTGCTGATGACGAGGTAGCGGGTTCATTCCCTACATCAGTTGGACTGTCATGTTGACTTTTCATCCTTGACTTGGGGACGTAAATTACAAGTACCTCTGGAGTCAAAATGGGTTCGCCTGATAGCGAAAAACACTGGTAATAGGCAAAGCTAATCCACACGGAAACATCAGCCCAATGCACTAGAAATAGTGAATCGTGTATGGACTACGCTTGAGTTCAAAGCGAGCGAACGAAAAAAAAAATTCCAATTGTAATAGTTAAGACCGCTGGTATAAATATAAAACTGACCACACCACCCATCGAGATCATACTGGCCTTAACAATATTGGACTTTCACTATATACCCAATGCACTCCAATGGTGCTTTTTATTGGTGTTTTTATTGGACTTGCAAGATACACCTAATGCACTTCAATGGTGCTGTTTTACATAAAGCAGCACACACACACACAAGCAAATAAACACACTTCATCACTGGTCAACTTTATTTTCTGTTCATCCAACCCCGGACCACTCACTCCTCCACCCCCTCACCACAGTACCCCCCCACCCCCCACCCGATTTATTCATTCTGTCATACGTGTAACACGGAATCTAATTGCATTTCCTGGCTAATTGTGTTAAATTCAATTTTGTCCGCGTCTAGGCACTAACGAGTTCAGACAGAGAACAACGAAAATGCGAAAATAAACAAATATTTGGTTAGGACGATAATTCCACGATAACGATGGCGATGGGTTCACGAAATGAGAAAGGCAGAATAGAAAATTAGCAATAATGATTTCGTGGGAAATAAAAGAATGAATTTAATTTTATTAAGTCGTGTAAAGCCGAAGTCGGAATTAGATTAAGTCAAGCAGGAGGTGAGTACCGAAAGACCTACCTACCCCCACCCTTCCTCCTCCATTCTCCCCTTCAAGATATCCAGCCAACAGAAGTTGACCAGATATGAATTGTAAGAAGCCATCTAAAGATAAAATCTGTAAAGCTACGAGGGTAAGTTAATAAGTAAGTCACAAATGGCTGTAGAAAAATAACTAAATATGATAGCAACTTGAAACCAGTTTATTTGTATACATACATTGTCCCTTTATTTATCAACATAATTTCCACCAACATTGATGCACTTATCCCATCGTTTTATCAGTCCTCCCAAACCGGCGGCATAGAACTGCGTGCTTTGTTTTCATTTGCCGGCCATCCCACAGAACTGTGTGACATACTTATTGACTCCCCCGCGTAACTTTTTCTACCCAACAATGCACCGCTTTACGGGACAAACATTTGTCAGCATAAACACTGACGCCGAAGTTGAATGTGAAGTGAAAACGTGGTTTCGAAAACAGAGCATGCAGTTCTATGGAGCCGGTTTGGGAGGACTGATAAAATGATGGGATAAGTGCATCAATGTTGGTGGAAATTATGTTGAGAAATAAAGGGACAATGTATGTATACAAATAAGCTGGTTTCAAGTTGTTATCATATTTAGTTATTTTTCTACAGCCATTTGTGACTTACCTATTAACTTACCCTCGTATCTAACACTTGAAGTATTATGGTCCTTATCTCCGCGGCCTCCAAGCAGTTCCTACTTCGTTCATTCACATACCATGATTCCCTATCATAGAACAGAACAGGTTCTATAAAATACTCCAGCACTCTCTTTCTTACATTCAATGATAGTGGTCTATTGCATACGATAGTTTTAATCTTCTGAATGTTTGGCCTATTCTGCTCTTAATATCTAAGAACAAATATAAAAAGCAAATGAATTCCCGGTTCTCAAGTTAGCAAATCCAGACGGAAGCTGTATAAACTCCCAATTGTTTGCCAAATGAATACGCATAGCACGGGTTGTTTGCCATAACAAGGAAGTATGGGAAATGTCGGAATCCCAGAAGTTTAGTTTGCTCGTATGGTTTACCTATTACCATGACATGAATTCTTGTGTTTTCATAAGGGAAATTACTCTCACATCACAGGTGGAATCACGAAGCCAGACAACGTATTAAACAACATTATAGGGCAATGTGCCGGTCTCTCTGGCCGAGGAGTTACAATACTTTCTCCGTAATCCCGTTTATCACGCAGTCTCGTAGCGGGTGAGAACTGGGAGCGGTTCTACTCCCGCTGGTAACTTGCGGGATAACTGAGCCGGCCGCTCAGAAAGCAATGGCAAACTACTGATCGTAATCTTGCCAGAAAATTAATAGACAGCTGAAAGATGCTGCTGTCGACAGCGATGTCCTGTAAAGGAAATGCGAATTAAAAAAAAATTAGGGCAAGGTACCAGTGAATAACTATAGACATGAAGAGCAGCCATGTTGGAATTTCACATGAGACACGCGACAATTACACATTGAGTGGACAAGGATATACAACTAGTCAACATAATTTCCGTGTTTAAGAGCGGAGACTTAAAGACTGTTTGCTCAATCAGTGGGCAGGCAGTGTACAGACAAGGCTTTTGCTGCCCTCGCTCGCTTTGAACTCAAGCTTAGTCCATCACGTGCTACAACGTCTAGTGTACTAGACTGATGTATCCGTGTGGGTTAGCTTTCCCTATTACCAGTGTTCCTCGCCATCAGATGAACCCATACCGACTTCAGAGGTACTTGTTTGTAAATTACGTCCCCAAGTCAAGGACGAGAGGTCAACATTTTAGTCCAACTGACCGGTGTAAGGGTTGAACCTGCTACCTCGACATCAGCACACCGGATGTTTAAGAATGAACACTCTTATCCATTTTGTCAGGCGGAGTCCTAGACAAGGCTGTTCATTTCACCACCAGGATCATCACGTGGAATGTGATTTCACCTCTCCATAGATTTCCGTGCTTGGTGTTCCGAATCAATTCTGTTGGTGATTGTCATATATTTTTGAAGGGAGTGGGAAATCACTGTGGTGCACGCCCCATTTCTAATCAAAGAAGTTGGACCCCATCCTCTTCTGTCTTCAATATCCCCAGAATATGACCCTCGAGTTATCTGCAGGCCTCGTCTTATTTAATTTTGTCTAGGAGATATAGATTATGGCCCTGGTGAAAATAGAAAATACTAACTGGGAATCTGCCCCTTCTCCAAGGATTCTTATAGCTCTTGATCCCCCCTTTTAGTTTATCAAATCTGAGGAAAGTCTGGAGAAGTCTCTCAGCTTGATTTATATGAAGAAAGCATGGATATTGAGCAGTTGATAGACCTTGAGTCTCTCCCAATTTAATATTCCTTCATGAGTTAATTTGGTTTTAAACAATCAAACATATAACCAATCACAATAGATCTTGACAACTTAGTGTACACACATAAGATGGTGAATCACATATAGGTTGAACCAATAATCAACATAAGATCAGTGACAGTTAATTATTTATTGAATGGGCCTGTGTCTTCTGGCCTGCTATTCATTTTCTATGTTGGTTTATACAAGATAATTTAGAAAAATGCATATAGGACCAATGTCACAGACCATCAACAAACAAGCATCAATACATGAGATGTCAATAAGAGTTGAAACATGGTATGCATTTGAATGTTGTACATGTTAAGTGTGAAAATGATGAATCTATATTTAGTATCAGTTCTTGAAAACTGAGTGTTGTGTGTTTTCTTTCTAAGAAAGTGATACCCTTATGATGTGGAGGATTAGGATAGGCCTGGGTCCATTGACTGATAGATCCGCTTCAGGTCTGCCCGTGTAGCTCCTCTGAAGGCATCCCCATACTGTGCTCATGGCCAAGTCATCCTCCATCTCAAGTGCGGTTCATCTCTTTCTCTCTGTGGTCTGGTTTAGTTGTTGGCCAGTTGGTTGCCAGTTGGATGCCAGTTGGATGCCCATTGGTTGCCAATGGGTTGCCACCAAGATTTCACTGTGTAAGATTCACATAAACATATACAATCTTCCCAATGCAATATTCTAGAAGTAGGTCGGAAGAAATCTAAATTCCTGAAGTAGGAACTAATTCCCCTCCCCTCCTCTTTTCTCTAATCTAGTGTTGGGTTAATTTGGGGTGGTCAGAGTTTATCACACTGTGTACGCCTTGTATCAACTGGTTCCTGCTGTATGTAAGTTCTCATTTGACCTGGGGTCAGTGAAACGTGTACAGTAAGACAGTGACAAGAGTGAGGAAGTGTCAAGACGCATGTAAATAAATGACATACATTTATAACATTTCTATCACTCAATTGGGGTTACAGTGTGTATAAATGGTTCTCTGTGTTTTCCCAATTAACCAACTTCTTCTTCTTCTTCTTCTTCTGTGTATAATAACTCCTCTCCCATTATCTGTTGTTGTTGTGGTGGTGTTGAGTGTTGAGTTGTGGGTGGTTGTGTTTGTTAAGTTGTGTTGAGTAATGAGTTAAGTCAATTTCTGATTCTTCTAGAGTTCCGCGAAGCACAACTTTTCTGATGTAATGCAGTTCATAAGTGCCCTTATCTAATTAAATTGTGACATAAATATAAATATTTATTCCATCAAACCCTATTTATTCAATAGATGAAGCAGAAAGGAAAGATTGATTTCTCTTTCAGCTTTCTAGATTGTAAATAGGCATAGATAAGTCTGTTTTAGAACAAGGCACTTGTTCTAGTACACGAACTGTCATTTTAGCTGTAGATAGTGATAGCATTTTTAACAGTGTTTCTGCTGAAATGCACAAGATTGCTTTAGAATCATCACTTCGTACAGTTGTCTAGAATAGAATGTAGTATTATTATGCACTTCTTAAAGTTAATAATTATCTTTAAGAATATCAGAGACTGCAGTATTCGAAAAGAGTATTAGATTGTCAGTTTGCCCGGGAAACGGCTCATGCGTCGTCAGAATGGAACAGTCAAACATTTTTTCACTTCAGAGGTTTTAATTTATAATAATATATTTCAATTGACATTACAAACACTGAATACCATTCCTGGGCCTTTGATACATCTGGTCATAAGTTCAATCTAAGGGCTAACAAGCTCACCTGGGATCCAGACATTCTGCCTTCCCTATTTGAAAATCGGTCACACTAGCTTTCACGTCTGTTCATCAGGCATGTTTTAGGAAGAGTGCGCGATTAACATATTCTACGCGGGTTTCCGAATAGAGGCGTTGGCACGTGTCGCTGTTTATACATTGATCTCCTGAGTTTGGGCTGATGAAATGTTTCCTAGAATTGACGTCATCTGTCACTTGTTCCAGTTCCAGTTTTGATGTTGCATTAAGTTTTAAAGGTTTGGTTTCAGTTTGCGTTAGCATAGTCCATTGTTTTATATTTTCTCCTCTTCTTGGCTTGAATTCTTGTCAACTGAATAATGGTGTTTAGCAATTATGCCACAGTGATATACATCCGTGCCACAATCTCTGTCCATTCAGCATAATTTCTATCGGCCCTCCTCTAACAGACAGAGAGATCTTTCCAGTCGTCACGATGTTTTCCTTTGTATCTCATACTCCTGTGGGTGATTTGGAAGCAGGCCGCCTTGCGTTGGTTTTCATATAATGGTATGAGTGCCGGTCGTTCAGAAAGCAACGTCAAACTACTGAACGTAAACTTGCCAAGAAATTAAAAACAACCAAAAGGTGCTGGGTTAGACTGCGACGTCCTGTAAAAGATACGCAACTAACTAGCCATTCTCATTATATGACAAAAGAACCTTGGTTGTCTCTTTCTTGACGATTTATATTTCTGATATAATTTCACCTCCTGTAGACAAACACCCCATATCATTACCGTAGAATGGCAGCCTCGGCAGCACAGTGGATAACTGGCTTGTCTGACGGACTGGTAGCCTTGTGTTCGAATCTCCGACGAGGTGGGTATTTTTAAATCGATCTAGGCTTCCAAAATGAATAAGCTTAAAGTGTGTGCCAGTGTGACACATTATTTGATGATTGACAGAGGACCTAGTTTGTAGTGTTCTCTGGAGATATATCTTGAATAATAAATAACAAGATAAAGGATATGATTTAGCACGTTTTGTCTAGAGGTCACTCAAATGAGCTAATCATTCCCGCAATAGCCTTTTTTGGAGAACATTTTTCTTTGGCTCAAACCTCCACTGTGAGACCACTATGTATCTACACAGAAATTTATATAAGAAGTAACTAGTTCACCCAAGGCCAGAGAAGATCTGAACCATTAGCGCCTGTGCAACCGAGGATCCCTCTCACTCAACATAATGTTGCCAGTATGCTATTCGTTCGTCACATAGATCTTTCCTTATATTTTTTGTCATTTTGTGACCTATATCAGTTCAATTAGTCTTTAGGACTTTAGGACTTTATTTATTTGTAGACAAACAAACTTCAACAATAACGGTACATTACATCTGTTGGACAAGACATCTACATGACAGTTTCCTGCCAAAAGTGGGACATACATTCACAAGGAATTGTTTACACCACAATTGTACAAGATAGACATCATGTGATACTTGACAACATCTATACCGGACTTTTCACAATATGTATAACCAACCACAGCACTTAAGACAGTCACCAGAGACAACACTTGACAGCAACTGTACAAGAAATTCACTGGGGACATGTACTTAAAACACTGGTCCATTGAATACACAATTTATTGAGTTGATGGTGAGTTCAGTGATGACCATTGTCTCATCTCCTGTCATGTCAACACTTCAATTATTGCATAGAAAATGCATAAAATATGTCACACATGCAGGTTAATAAACAAGATACAACACTTCTTATTTACTCCACCCCCCAATAACTCTCCTCCACCTCTCCTCTCTAATTACCACCACACCATTCCGTTACAGTATCTGTATCTATCATCATTTCCTGACTCTTGGGAATTTAGGAAATCCTATCCATGGGCAACTCAAGGAAGAAACTACTGTTCTGGGTCTGTTGAATCCTTTTCTCATCAGCATGGATGTTGGACTAGCTCCAGTTAGCAGCTTCCCCAGAATAAGCTTCATGGCAGATTCATTCCTCTTGAAGACAAGATTTGGTATGATGATATGGTACTGCATCTCACGGTTGATCAGGCTGTTAGTGAAGGCTGTCACTGGGTACTTCAATAATGACATACCTAATGTCCCATACATTGCATCTACTCACTTAGCCAGATCAACTTCCCTACTGTTCCTCACATTCTTCAAGAATCACTGTGTGAGCATCAGGCTGGATATTTTCTAAGTTTTGTCTTAGATAAACAAACACTCCCAAATTACCCCACAGTTTTCTATGAATGTAATTCATAGAACAAGATTTGATGTTAGTCTCTGTTGATCTTTTGACTGACTCAAAGATCACTGTCCAGTTCACCACATTGGTAGTGCTTCAGATTGTGTTATTCTCCCATTTATGCATTCAGCTGTTAAAGAGCTGAGAGAAAACTCTTCTTGATATTCCCACATTTTGATAGGGAGTCACATCTGGATCTAGGACTTCTGTTTAGTTGTCCCAGATGATATATGGATGGCCTCTCCACCATACTGTTCTCTATCGACATATAAAATGGCACAACATCTCTTTACATATGTTAAAAGATAATGTTATTATACATCAACAGACACAGACTGGGGATGGGGAGGAAAAGGATGGGTGTGGTCCAAACACACCTCTCCTAGTTTGATGATGCAGTGTATTTCACTGTGATGTACTGTGGGTGATATGTGTTCAATTCACCCTTATCTGTGGTAATCACAAGCCTATATGTTGAGACAGGGTAGCTTAACACAATTACAAGCATTTGTGTGGTCTAAGTTCCACCATGTTTGAACCACAGTAAACCTGGGCACAAGGAGGACCAGACACAGTACAGCAATCATTGTTACATAGCAATATGGGACAGGCATTGTGAAGGAAAATGGAAAATAGGCATTTACAACTGCAATATGCAATATGTATTAACTAATGGCATTTACCCAATTAGCAGACCAGACATCCATTCCTATGGCTGTGATGTTGGTGCATGAATGTCCTATTCCATATTCACACAGCAATGCCAGACCTCACCCCTTTTCTCAGACAGACCTGTCTCACAGGTACATCATCATCATCATGTGCTCTTTCCCCACTGAGTAATTTTCATGTCTACTACAGTAGGTAACAGAAGCTCAATTGCATAGCAATGGTTCACATATGCACCAAGCACATATGTGGAAAACATGTTTAGTCCTTGTAAGTTTGCATGAGCCATACATTATATTCAGCCAACTGAGACACAGGTTCACACACCTATGGTTCTCTTAGGAACTAGTTTATATGAACCATCCAACAGTAGAGGTAACAGTGTAATGCTGCAGAGAGAAATGGTATTCTCTTGAGCTTAATTTTGCCACCAGGTATCACATGGACTTAGCAATTCTGGCGTGCCATCACCGTCCTGTTTACATATGGATATTTGAAGCATCTTTCTTTCTACTAATGTGAGAGGCTACTTATCAAAGCACCAGCTCACTCACTCCATCATTCTCAGCTTTTTACCAAGGAACTTGTACATGTTTACATCACTCATTCCAATCCAAACTGCCATATGTTAACTCGCGAGAGCAAAGGTACAGTTGATTTAAGAATAAGTCATCCCAGGCATGAAGAATGCACCAGGGGTTTGGGTTTGCGAATCTGCATGAGTGTGCCACACATTCATCAAGCATACGCAACCAGTCACAACAAGGGATTGATATGCATTTGGAGTATACAGCGTGAAAGACGTGTCAAGGTTGAAGATGCAGTGTTCAGAATTCTGGCGCACAGAAGTTAGGTTTTCCACTTTCACATTTTATTCATAAAATACTCTTATATCCTTCTCTTTCGTTCACTAGGTCTAGCCACAACTACAACATTAAAGTATGTTTTAAAGTGGTACCTGCTGTCCAGAGAACAATATATTATTGAATCTTTAAGGGCATTGTTGGGTCATCACATCACACTAGCGACTGCTCCCGGTGAAATTCCCGCTCCTACTAATTAGATTTTAAAATATGGCCCAGGAATAGCGTGGGCTCATTACTTATGAACCAATCAAAAGACAAGTGCATACCGCCGCCTCCCCCAACTCGTTCTAGAACATTCGATCTAAGAATAGCCCTTATATTTGGGATGGTCCCCGTTAAGACTTAAAGTATCTTTATGAAATGTGTCGGACTGGGAATGAGGAATTCTGTTTCATCATGCTACAGCCAGGAAATGTAAAGACGACCGGCGCGATATTGACCACACCAGCCATGGAGTACCGATGCATCTAACAATATGGGATCAGTACGATATTGAACACACCAGCCATCGAGTACCGATGTATCTAACAGTATGGGGTCAGTACCATATTGACCACACGTCCCATGTTTTTTGTAAATCAAGAATGATGATGACCATTCATTTCATCTAGGTTGGTTGAAGAATGACTTGCGCGATGAATTGGATTAAAGTGAGGAAGAATTGCGCAATTCGTCGATCTAACTCTCTCACCAGAGCCCATCTGAGTCCAGTGGCAAGACGACTGGAGAAGAGTACATATGCAGTGGATGACCAGGGCTCTCTACGTTCCTTGCCACGCTCATTGCGTTCCACAACGCTTTGCAGGTAAACGCCGCCTTGCCTGTTGAATCATCAATGATTTATTCCACACAGTCTGCCGAGTCCTGTCTTCACATGTAATGTACTTAACTTTACCATATAACCAACATGCCTCACTTCATGTATAGTGCTTTACTTTACCATATAACCAACATGCCTCACTTCATGTAAAGTGCTTTACTTTACCATATAACCAACATGCCTCACTTCATGTAACGTGCTTTACTTTACCATATAACCAACATGCCTCAAAGCACGTAAAGTGCTTTACTTTACCATATAACCAACATGCCTCAAAGCACGTAAAGTGCTTTACTTTACCATATAACCAACATGCCTCAAAGAACGTAAAGTTCTTTACTTTACCATATAACCAACATGCCTCACTTCATGTAAAGTGCTATAACTTTGCTATATAACCAACATGCCTCACTTCATGTAAAGTACTTTACTTTACCATATAACCAACATGCCTCACTTCATATAAAGTGCTTTACTTTGCTATATAACCAACATGCCTCACTTCATGTAAAGTGCTTTACCACATAACCAACATGCCTCACTTCATGTAAAGTGCTTTACTTTACCATATAATCAACATGCCTCAAAGCACGTAAAGTACTTTACTTTACCATATAGCCAACGCGCCTCAAAGCAAGTAAAGATGCTCAATGAAGGTAGGTACAAAATAATAAAGTATAAGCGACAGTTTATTCTGATGTTTACTACAGACCTGGGTTCCCATGTCAACCCCAGCCTACAGTGGGTACTAAGAAATGTCGTGAGAAGTAAAGGCGGTCTGTATGATATTGACGACATCACTCACCCAGTGCCGATTGGTTTATTAAAACATGGATCCAGCACCTGATGCCCAATGCGCCATAAGGCCCGTGAAATGGTCCTTGACGGAACTTTGTATACGACAGTTAACATTATAGATGATGAGTTAGTTGCATTTCCTTTACAGGACGTCGCATTCAAAACCAAAATATTTTGCTGTTGTGATCTCTTGGCAAGTTTATGTTCAGTAGTTTTCCATTGCTTTCTGAATATATATATATATATATATTGGCATCACTCACTGGTACCTTGCTACCTTGACAGACGATGATTTGTTACATTGTGTCACACAAAAAGGCATAACTACAACCCATGGCGGTAAGGCCAAGGATGGAGTTAACCTCTCCATAGCACACATCCTGGGGTAGAATCCATGTGTTGCCCTTGCAGCATGAACCCTCTCCCGTCCTGCCTAGTTTATTTACCAGGAAAGGTAACACAAATACATGTGGGGAAAAAGAAACGAAAAGCTGCAGAAACTACCGGATCAGAGGTTAGTGGTATTGCATTGTTTACACGTGTTCAAACATTCAATATGTGACTTTTGAAGACTTAGTTCAATCAATCACGGTAGAAATTTTATAAAACAAATATTCCCAATATATTCCCGAGTTTTTTTGTATTGCATATGCAGGATTTGAATATTGAGTGGCTGTCATTAACGTGGAAAATCGATGTTCCAGTCTTGTAATCTCGTAGTACTCATTGTAGATTCTCCCTTCGTTAGTCAGACCCGTATCTATTTCCCAGATGCCTCGAAGAGAGGTACAGACAAATATTGATTAATGTGGTATCTTATATTTGAAGCAGCAACATCTCTTTCTCCCTCTTTCCCTCTCTCTTTTCATCCCTTATTCTTCCCCTCACTCTCTCTCCGCACTCTCTCTCTTCCTCCCTCTCTCTTTCCAAACTCCCGCTCTCCCCCTCTCTCTCTCTCTTCCAGTGCCCATGAGTCACCATTATCTTCTTCAACCTTCTTTCACTCAGCCGTCAAGTGTCAACATTAGCTTCATGAATTACTGTTGGCGTCTCCGCATGTCTCTTTGTCAGTGTCCATAAGTCAACATTAGAGTCTTCACATTTCTCTCTTCCTGTGTTCATAAGTCACCATTGGCACCTTAAAATTTCTGTCTCACAATGTCCATGAGTCACCATTAGCCTCCCAACATTTCTCTCTTCATTGACCAGATCCACCTTTAGCTTCTCCACATTTCCCTCTTCTTTGTCCAGAGTCACCATTAGAGTCTACATGTCACTCTCTTCTTAAGTCCATTAATCACCAGTAGCGTCTCCACATTTCTCTCTTCTAGAACCCATTAATCACCATTAGTTTGTCCACATTTCCCTCTTCTTTGTCCAGAATCACCACTAGCTTCTCCACGTTTCTCTCTTCTTGTGTCCATTAATCACCACTAGCTTGCCCACATATATCTCTTCTTGTGTACATTAATCACCATTAGCGTATCCACATTTCTCACATTCATTCCTCATGAAATCACCATTTGCGTCTCGAAATTTCTCTTTTCTCGTGTCCATTAATCACCATTAGCGTCTCCATATTTCTCTCTTTCAGTGTCCATGAGTCACCATAACTTCCCTACATGACTCTCTTTCAGTATCTATGAGTCACCATAACTTCCTTACATGTCCCTCTTTCAATGTCCATGAGTCACCATAACTTCCCTACATGTCTCTCTTTCAGTGTCCATGAGTCACCATAACTTCCTTACATGTCCCTCTTTCAGTGTCCATGAGTCACCATAACTTCCCTACATTTCCCTCTTTCAGTGTCCATGAGTCACCATAACTTCCCTACATTTCCCTCTTTCAGTGTCCATGAGTCACCATAACTTCCCTACATTTACCTCTTTCAGTGTCCATGAGTCACCATAACTTCCTTACATTTCCCTCTTTCAATGTCCATTAGTCACAATAACTTCCCTACATGTCCCTCTTTCAGTGTCCATGAGTCACCATAACTTCCTTACATGTCCCTCTTTCAATGTCAATGAGTCACCATAACTCCCCTACATTTCTCTCTTTCAGTGTCCACGAGTCACCATAACTTCCCTACATTTCCCTCTTTCAGTGTCCATGAGTCACCATAACTTCCCTACATGTCCCTCTTTCAGTGCCCATGAGTCACCATAACTTCCTTACATGTCCCTCTTTCAATGTCCATGAGTCACCATAACTTCCCTACATTTCTCTCTTTCAGTGTCCATGAGTCACAATAACTCACCTATATTTCCCTCTTTCGGTATCCTTTAGTCACCATAACTTCCCTACATTTCTCTCTTTCAGTGTCCATGAGTCACCATAACTTCCCTACATTTCCCTCTTTCAGTGTCCATGAGTCACCATAACTTCCCTAGATTTCCCTCTTTTAGTGTCCATGAGTCACCATAACTTCCCTAAATTTCTCTCTTTCAGTGTCCATGAGTCACCATAACTTCCCTACATGTCCCTCTTTCAGTGTCCATGAGTTACCATAACTTCCCTACATTTACCTCTTTCAGTGTCCATGAGTCACCATAACTTCCCAACATTTCCCTCTTTCAGTGTCCATGAGCCACCATAACTTCCCTACATTTACCTCTTTCAGTGTCCATGAGTCACCATAACTTCCTTACATTTCCCTCTTTCAATGTCCATTAGTCACAATAACTTCCCTACATGTCCCTCTTTCAGTGTCCATGAGTCACCATAACTTCCTTACATGTCCCTCTTTCAATGTCAATGAGTCACCATAACTCCCCTACATTTCTCTCTTTCAGTGTCCACGAGTCACCATAACTTCCCTACATTTCCCTCTTTCAGTGTCCTTGAGTCACCATAACTTCCCTACATGTCCCTCTTTCAGTGCCCATGAGTCACCATAACTTCCTTACATGTCCCTCTTTCAATGTCCATGAGTCACCATAACTTCCCTACATTTCTCTCTTTCAGTGTCCATGAGTCACAATAACTCACCTACATTTCCCTCTTTCGGTATCCTTTAGTCACCATAACTTCCCTACATTTCTCTCTTTCAGTGTCCATGAGTCACCATAACTTCCCTACATTTCCCTCTTTCAGTGTCCATGAGTCACCATAACTTCCCTACATTTCCCTCTTTTAGTGTCCATGAGTCACCATAACTTCCCTAAATTTCTCTCTTTCAGTGTCCATGAGTCACCATAACTTCCCTACATTTCCCTCTTTCAGTGTCCATGAGTTACCATAACTTCCCTACATTTACCTCTTTCAGTGTCCATGAGTCACCATAACTTCCCAACATTTCCCTCTTTCAGTGTCCATGAGCCACCATAACTTCCCTACATTTACCTCTTTCAGTGTCCATGAGCCACCATAACTTCCCTACATTTACCACTTTCAGTGTCCATGAGTCACCATAACTTCCCTACATTTCCCTCTTTCAGTGTCCATGAGCCACCATAACTTCCCTACATTTCCCTCTTTCAGTGTCCATGAGTCACCATAACTTCCCTACATTTCCCTCTTTCAGGTCCATGATAACTTCCCTACATTTCTCTCTTTCAGTGTCCATGAGTCACCAAAATTTCCCTACATGTCTCTCTTTCAGTGTCCATGAGTGACTATTAACTTCCCTACATATCTCTCTTTTGGTGTCAATGAGTCACCATAACTTCCTTACACTTCTGTCTCTCAGTGTCCTCGAGTCACTATGAACTCTCTACTAGCGCCTAGCGTCCCCTCCATGAGTCAGCATCAGCATTCTCGCCTGCCTTCCGTCCAGTAGCAAAGTTTCCCGTCACATTCAGTAGCTAATAATGAAGTCTGCTCCAGTTACCTCTAACCCACTTTGTCATAATTATCCCGCCGGTTCGTTCTCCCCTCAACCAGTTTCTGCTTGTATCCACGCATTACATTTCGTAAATTAACTCCTTTTGACCGAGCCAGCTATTGCATTACAGTAACCACTTGCCGTTAACTTAAAGAGTTAATAAATTTTTTTTTTAAATGTCTGTATGGTGGAAATATGAAATAAACATCATGTACCGAGAACAAACAACATTACGCCATTTAACATATCTTTAGCACCTTATAACCGACAAACAACATCAGTCGTCACGTGACAGCTACTACAGTCACATAAGAGTCAATGGACAACCACCGCTAGAATTTAAAATTGTCACTGTCTAAATGTCACACTACAGAATCAATACTGAGTACGGCTACCAGGTGTTGACTGTGCGATTATTATGTGAATTGTTGCAGTATCATCCTAGCATCATTATATTGTTTTAAACCCCTGTTGTAAAATGCTGGAATAGCGTAGTGTTACGAGTTGTAAAGTGAATCTACGGCGGGTGCAGCTGTTGTGTTGTGGACTTTATAGGCAGCTATTATGCAACTATTGTGGTGTCAAGTTTATATGTAGTTGCTGGGTTGTGAAGTTTATATGTAGCTGTAGGGTTGTGCAGTTTTTATGCAATTGTTGGGTTGTGACGTTTATATGTAGCTGTAGGGTTGTGAAGTTTTTATGCAATTGTTGGGTTGTGACGTTTATATGTATCTGTAGGGTTGTGAAGTTTATGTGTAGCTGTTGGGTTGTGAAGTTTTTATGCAATTGTTGGGTTGTGACGTTTATATGTAGCTGTAGGGTTGTGAAGTTTGTGGTTAGCTGTAGGGTTATGGAGTTTTTACACGGTTGTGGGGTTGGGAAGTTTATATGTATCTGTAGGATTGCGCAGTTTTTATGTAGGTGTAGGGGTGTAAAGTTTATTTGTTGTTGTAGGGTTGTGAAATTTATATGTATCTGTAAGGTTATGGAGTTTTTATATAGCTGTAGGGTTGTGGAGTTTTTATATAGTTGTAGGGTTGGGGAGTTTTTATATAGATTTAGGGTTGTGAAGTTCATATGCAGATGATTTGCAACTGTTTGTGTGTAAAGCTCACATGCAGCTGAAATGCAGCTGTTATGTAGTTCTTGAGATGTGAAATTCATATGTAGCTGCTGAGTTGTAAAGTTCATATGCGGCTGTTATACAGCTGATAGTTTGTGAATTTCACATGCCACTGATGTTGAAATGAGCACACGTGAATCCTCACCAAGTGTGTACACTGCATCGAGAGCTGTTTGTTTGTATTGTAAGGATACGATGCATGCAATATTCCTCATCTCGTGAGATGCTTCTTTGCCTTGAATTATTCAACACTTCACCTCTTTAAGTATATTCCACAGTCTTTAATTATCTTGAGTGTCTGGCCGACAGGCTAGGTGGAGCGTCTGGCCGACAGGCTAGGTGGAGCGTCTGACCGACAGGCTATGTGGAGCGTCTGGCCGACAGACTAGGTGGAGCGTCTAGCCGACAGGCTAGGTGGAGCGTCTGGCCGACAGGCTAGGTGGAGCGTCTGGCCGACAGGCTAGGTGGAGCGTCTGGCCGACAGGCTAGGTGGAGCGTCTGGCCGACAGGCTAGGTGGAGCGTCTGGCCGACAGGCTAGGTGGAGCGTCTGGCGAACAGGCTAGGTGGAGCGTCTGGCCGATAGGCTAGGTGGAGCGTCTGGCCGACAGGCTAGGTGGAGCGTCTGGCCGACAGTCTAGGTGGAGCGTCTGGCCGACAGGCTAGTTGGAGCGTCTGGCCGACACGCTATGTGGAGCGTCTGGTCGACAGGCTAGGTGGAGCGTCTGGCGGACAGGCTAGGTTGAACGTCTGGCCGTCAGGCTAGGTGGAGCGTCTGGTCGAGAGACTAGTTGGAGCGTCTGGTCGACAGACTAGTTGGAGCGTCTGGCCGAAAGGCTAGTTGGAGCGTTTGGCCGACAGACTAGTTGGAGCGTCTGGTCGACAGACTAGTTGGAGCGTCTGGTCGACAGACTAGTTGGAGCGTCTGGTCGACAGACTAGTTGGAGCGTCTGGCCGAAAGGCTAGTTGGAGCGTCTGGTCGACAGACTAGTTGGAGCGTCTGGTCGCCAGACTAGTTGGAGCGTCTGGTCGACAGACTAGTTGGAGCGTCTGGCCGAAAGGCTAGTTGGAGCGTCTGGCCGAAAGGCTAGTTGGAGCGTCTGGTCGACATACTAGTTGGAGCGTCTGGTCGACAGACTAGTTGGAGCGTCTGGCCGAAAGGCTAGTTGGAGCGTCTGGCCGACATACTAGTTGGTGCGTCTGGCCGAAAGGCTAGTTGGAGTGTCAGAGTCTTGCATAACACAAGACAAGTAGCTCGTTTTCTGGCAAGTGTGAAGTAATATCAAACTATCAAATCACACGAAGTGAATATCCGAAAGTATTATTCACATGCTTTATTGACGCGTTGCATTAATTATCGCACAAACATCGCGCACTGACAATCTATAGCAATCATTTCAACATGAACAAGATCACTACAATACATAATAATACATGCAAGCAATAAACATCTCACTTACAAGTCAAACTATTCAAGCGTTCGAATCAGTCTCCCACTGTCGTACAGGCTAGCTCTCAAGGCAGATTCAAACTCCACTCGCATTCCCTTGCGACCTGTCCTTTCAACGATCTCAGCCCGTCTGCCAGTCCCTACACGCTTACACGCACACGTCAGCTGGTGTCCCCTGCACGGTTCACGGGGTGAACTCAATTGCTGTGCGTGGCTACCTATCCGGGCGTCGGTAACGACGCCGCGTTCTCTCTGCCGTGTTTACCATTACTCAGGGTTGCGTGTTGTTATGTTGTCTGGCGTTGGTACAGACAACGCGTCGCAACCTCGGATGTGAGACCTTGACACTCTCCACACCCCTTTTTCATGAAAGGATTTCCTTTCATGTACAATATATATCTAGGTGTTATTAAACATGTCAAAGTCGAACATTATACATTAACAATTATAATAAATATATACAGGTGAATAGTCAACAATATGTATACACCACTTATGTTGCACTATGAAGTACAACAGTCAAGTACAATCTATTTAATGGCCATTACCTCACTGTGACCCAGCTAGTCCGGTAGGTATCGGCTAAACTGGCCCCTACCTCACAACCAAGAACAAAAATACTAAAATAATCAGGTCAAGCCGTGAGCATCTCCCTCTGAGATGACTCCTCCATCAGACCTCTGTTTAGAGTTTCTAACGAAGGTCAACAGTTTTGGCAATATACTGTCCATATCTAAACGATGTTCCATTGACATGTTATTTATCAAGCACACATGTTAATGGTTACAATACATATTTACATATCACCAACAATTTAGAATAATGTTCCCTGGTTATTATACCGAAAATTTAGGAACAATAATTTATCGTCGTTTACAAGACATAAATTACAATTGGAAATTTATTTCTTAGTGTCACAATTTGATCCTTATTGACAAATGTGCACAAAAAGTCACGTTTGTAAAGAAGCAATCAAGTTATGATGCTGAGATTACATCCTATACAAATCAACATATACAATTCCGTATATGGGAATATTTTAAATCACATTTTTAATACAACGTCATACATTTATATACTTTTAATAATATGCAAAAACTCGGAAGTATACAGCTGTCCTATTACATGTGTTGTGATGTCATTCAAACAAAGCTGGTCCGTTCTTGATGGATCTTCTATAAACGGAGTAGTAGTTGTTACTATCAGCTGTTAGATCGTCTCTTCCGCCTTCTGCTCGGATTGTACTGTCGCAGTCATCTTTCGTACCTTGTTAAAACGTCTTGGGCACCTCGGTCTGGATACTTTAGGATTACCTCACGTTTTAGTGGCTTGGTAACTTCTTGGATCCTCTAGTGTTGTCCCGTGACACTTCTCTGTAGTGTCTGGTTGTTATAATATTTATTTACAATAATAATTACATTCTTTCTCATATCTCACAGTTATACAACACATTAGTTTACATAATACTGATTCCATTCTTTCACATATCTCACAATTATATACGCATTCATTCGCATGATAAGAATCACAATATGTACATAAGTTATATACATTGGGAGATACAATCTTCCCCATCACAATGGTGTACACAGCGTTACTGACACATTGTCACAATTGGCTGTGGTACTGAGCACTATCAACGTTGCAGTTTTATACACCCTCTGCACTGTGCTCTGGTGTCGACTGGGTATTAAGTTCGTTGTATGGACATCTCGACAAAAGGTCTGCAAGACAGTTTTGTGAACCTTTTATGTGGTTAACCTCATAGCTATAGTCCTGCAGAAGAAGGGACCATCTTGCCACCCTGCTGTTACTAGGCGTTCCTCTGGTAACAATTGTCAGCGGAGTATTATCTGTTTCAATAATGAAATGTTTGCCTAACAAAAATCTAGAAAGTTTACGTACCGAAAATACCATGGCAAGAGCCATGGGTTCCGGTGTACTGTAATTTCGTTCGCTGGTGTTCAGTTTTCGAGAGACGTAGTATACTGGGTACAAGATTTGGTCGTGTTCTTGGAGAAGCACACCTCCAATGGCTACGGAGCTCGCATCACATCTTAATCTAAAAGTAATATTCAAATTTGGCAATTTCAAAATAGGTGATTTAGAAAAATAAGAAAGAATTTTCGTAAATGCTGGCCTTAAACATTCACTGTTTACAATCACATTGGGGTGTTTATTTGTTAGTAGATCAGTGAAACATTTGGTCAATTCAGCAAAATGAGGAATAAACTGTCTATAATAGTTTAACAAACCTAACACACTTCGCAACTGTTTCTTAGTTGTCGGAAGCGACAATTTCAAAATTCTGGACATGATGTTATCGTCAGTGGATATAAAGCCATTTGAGATCTTATAGCCCAAAAAAGAAATTTCCTGAAAGGCTATATCCACTTTGGAAGGTTTTACAGTCAGTCCATGATGTCTAATTCTGTCAAATGTCTGCTGTAGTGCTGTTATGTGCTCTGTCATGTCCTTTGTGTGTATGCAAATGTCGTCCATGTACCAAATGATGTTAGCAATGTCTGTCAGAAGAATTCTTGTCATTCTGACGAAGGTAGCTGGTGCATTGACTAATCCGAAAGGTAGTTTACACCATTCGTATAAACCCCAAGGTGTGGCAAATGCAGTCAGATGTATACTATCAGGATGTACAGCTATCTGCCAGTAGCCTTTTGTCATGTCAAGTTTAGTAAAATAACGTGAGTCAGATAGTTCAGTCAAGATGTCTTCACAGTTGCTCATTGGTTCTAAATCCAACTGTGTAATACTGTTGAGTTTACGATAGTCCACACAAAGTCTAATAGTGTTGTCCTTTTTGCGTACCAAAACTATTGGTGAACAGAAATGAGATTGTGAACGTCGAATGATTTGATTTGTTTCTAAATCAATGATTTCTTGATGAAGTTTTTCTTTATAGTGTATAGGGATGGAATATGGTCTACACTTAATAGGGACGTCAGATGTTAAGATGATTTGGTGTTGCACTAAATCTGTCTGTCCTGGGCTGTCAGAAAAGATCGTCCTGTAGTCTTGTATCAGTTGTCTGCAACTGTCAGTTTGTGTCTGAGTCAGTTTAGGATTTACCTTAATGTCTTGTAAGTTGGTCGTCGTGTCAAGACCTGGTGTCGGTATCTCGTCAGTGTCGTTGTCGTCCGTCTGGTCCACTATGGAGGTGCTTGCTGCAGTCTCTACTTGTTCGTCTTGCCTGTGGTGATATGGTTTGAGCATGTTAATATGAAAAATCTTATGTTTGTCCCTAACTGCAATCTCGTAATCTACCGTCGAAATTTGTCGTAGCACTTTGAACGGTCCTTGCCATGAGTCAGTTAGGAGATGTCTATCACTTGGCAAAAGAAGAAGCACGTCCTGTCCTGGCGTCAGTGTAATAGTTCTATTTCCTCTGTTAGCATATTGTCGGTAAATAGCTCCTGATTTTTGGAGAGCTTCTTTGGCTAATATACATGATTTCATAATTCTATCACGCAATGATGTTACATGTTCATAAGGTGAAATGGGTATAGACACAGTTGTACTTCCAGTTAACACAGATTCATACACAGATAATGGGCCGCGTGGTTGTGCACCATATAACATTTCGAATGGTGAGAACCCAGTGCTGGAATGGGGCACTTCCCTATATGCAAACAAAATGGCAGGCAGATAAGTATCCCAATCTTCAGGATGTTCTTGGGTTACCTTCGAGAGCATATGTTTCATATCGCCATTAATCTTTTCTACTATACCGGTCGAATGTGGGTGATATGGACTGTTGAAGCATTGTTTAACACCCAACATTTTGGTAAAGGCTTGTGTAGCCGAGGAAATAAATTGGCTACCCCGATCTGAAAGGATGGTATCAGGGAATCCTACCCTTGCAAAAATATGAAAGAACACTTCCATGATGTCGTTGGAAGTTATGTTCTTCATTGGAATCGCTTCTGGCCAACGAGTACATAGATCAATGAGTGTTACAATGTATCTATTACCTTTAGATGTTATATGGTTCAGAGGACCAACTATATCGACCGAGATCTTTTCAAACGGTCTACTAGCCAAATCAGTAACTTGCAATTCAGCTTGTGGGTGTTTACCCTTTTTGACAAGCTTTTGACAGATGTCACACGATCTGCAATACTGTTTGGTATCGTTGAAAAACTTTGGCCAATAAAATTGAGTAAGTAACCTTGCTCTAGTTTTAGCATAAGCCATGTGTCCTGCAAAGGGTATGTCATGAGCTATATTCAATGCTTGCTTGCGGTTTTCTAACGGTAGCACTGTTTGTTCTATAGTGCTGGAACCTTTGGTGTAGTACCGTGTTAGAATTCCGTTCTTGAGAGCAAAGTACCATTGAGCATTCTTTGCTACTCTTGGCTTTTGGCCTATAAGTTTAAAATACTTTTGCAGAGATCGATCGGCTTTCTGAGATGTTATAAACGTCTCCCTTGTTGTCTCAGGAGATGTTACAACAGGACTTACTCGTTGTAAAGCCTCTGTTTGATCGATTCGATCTTGCATCTGTGCAGTAGATCGAGTTACTGCGTTTACTACATTACAACGATCATTCTCATCACACATTGATGTTACATTCACACAATTACATGTATATTCTGGCATAGCCAGGTTGGTATTTGTACATTCATTTACAGGTGGTAATACATCATGAATGGTGATTGGTGATGAAGGTGAAGTGGTAGTATCGATATTACAACTGACAGATGATGTATTGATGTCATGTGGTATATCATTCACTTCAGGAAGGTTTCCAATAATAATATCACAGCAAGGATTTGTTAATGCTGCGCATTTCACCTTTCCTGTAAGGAATGGTGTAGTTATATATGCCCACGCAAGTGGATATTTCTCTATGTTCCCTGAGAATGTCCTGCATGTGACATATTTACCACTATATTGTGTTGGTAAAATATAATCTCTCTTTACACCAATGAGAGTACTTCCGCTATCACGTAAAACTGTGGCAGGTTTACCATTAACATACCCCTGGTGGATGTTCAGTCTACCTTTGGAGTTTACTACAGAATTGGCCTCCTCACTGGTAATAGGTATAGAATGGCCGCATGTTAACACGCCATCCTCATGAAATTGATCACAAATAGTACATTTTTCCTGATGGAATACCTCAATGGAATGTGCCGAGTTTACTGGGTGATCTTGTACACTTTCATCTTCTGACGAAGAAATGTCAAACATGGCTGCATTAGCCCTTTTTGTCATTGACTTGGCTTTACAATCTTTACGCCAGTGACCAAAAGCCTTACAAAGGTAACATTTTGTAAGTTTTTTGTAGTTCTTCCTCTCTTTCTCTTGCTTAGAAATGTAATTATGCAAGTAAGAAGTGTACCCAGGATGTTGGTCGCACATATCATGCTCATTGTGTGCATAGTTGCAATATTTACACTGATATAATTTCTCTGCAGTTTGCCTATAAGGTCTTTGTTTGCTATTTGACCCTGCCTGATATTTGCCATATGTAGCTGCTGCTACAAAGTCTGTGCTGGTCATACCACTAGAGAAACAATGCTTATTGGCTGCAAAATAACCAGAGCCACGACTTTCAATCTGTTGAACACTTTCACACTGACATTCCAACAAAAATTTAGAAAAGGGGGCTGGGAGAGATGCAATAATCTTATCTCTCAACATAAGGTCAACCAATTTGTCATAACTTCCATTTACTTTAGCTGCTGACAGCCATTTAGAAAAAATATTTTGAATTTCTGAGATGTAATCAGAGAACGTGTGTGTTGGCTTAGGAGACAACTTCCTAAACTGTTCTCTATAACCTGATTCATCTAGCAAAAAATGTGACATAATTTTTGCTTTAATGTAAAGATAATCTTCTTTCAGGTCATTTGGGATCGACTCTATGACTTTAAGAGGTTCCCCAGAAAGACTTCTTACATATACTATCCCCCATTCAGGTTTTGGGATTTTGTAATGATCCATAACAATTTCAAAATTTTGGGTGAATGCTGCTATGCAATCACCTGTGTTGTAACTTCTGATCAGACCTTGGTACTTCTTATGAGGTTGATCTTTGTCTGTTTCTCTATTCCCTTTCTCTTTAGAAAATTCAGCTTTTAGCTGTTCAATTTTCAGTTGTGTTTCTTGCTCTTCTCTCTTACTTTGGGCTAAAATCTCAGCTTGCCTCACTGCCGCTTCTGACTGTGCTTGTTGAAGCTTTAGAGCAGCTTCTGATTGTGCCCGTTGAAGCTTTAAAGCAGCTTCTGAGTCTGCCTCTTTATTTTTCAGAGCAGCTTCTGATTGCTTCAGAGCAGCTTCTGCTTGTGCCTGTTGAAGCTTTAAAGCAGCTTCTGAGTCTGCCTCTTTACTTTTCAGAGCAACTTCTGATTGCTTTAATGCCCTTTCGGCCACTCTCTCATCCCTCTCACTAATTTGCTCTTGTTTCAAAAGATATTCTGCATATTTATTTTCACTCCAGGCTCTCAATTCCTCACCAGACATATTCAATTTTAAACCCATTTCAATGCACTCGTTCAAAGAAGACATGATGAACAATAGGTATGATGGAATAAATATAAACAAAATTACTTATGATGTTAGTAAGTTACAAATATTTATAGCACAGTTAATGTCCAAAGCCAGACTAACGAAAGTATAAAGAAAGCTGGGAAAAAATTTTTTATACTCAAGTAATCCTTGGGTACTGTGCTGTTCAGTGGTGCTCGAAATCACACTGGAACGTCTTTCGGGTTGACGCACAAAAAATTTTTGAAGTTCACCAGACTCAGGTAAAGTTGTCACAAAAACCCTATACTTTTTAAACTAAACGAAATTTAGAACGTTTGTAAATGTATGGTGTGTGTAATGTCACTAAAGTCTGTAAAGGTTTGTATGCTGTCAAGTATTATTGTTAGTCGTTACCACTTTCAACAACTTTCACGCTCACACTACCTCTACTCAATGACATTCAAGGGCACGGCCGCCATTTTGGATTTTAGGTACACAATTTGTTGAATTTAGTGCTAAGTCTGAAGACGCCTCGGTTGGCTTCAAATAATATCTTCACACTTATAATTTAATTAACTCAACTCTATTAATTCGTTACTTTACCTTAATCTATGACTTGCGCACTTCTATCGGCATGTTTACATTCGCTTCAACCTCGGACAAAAATATTTATACGTTCGCATTTGATTCAAAACCCGGACGAAAGCCACCACATTCGCACTTGTCAGAGTCTTGCATAACACAAGACAAGTAGCTCGTTTTCTGGCAAGTGTGAAGTAATATCAAACTATCAAATCACACGAAGTGAATATCCGAAAGTATTATTCACACGCTTTATTGACGCGTTGCATTAATTATCGCACAAACATCGCGCACTGACAATCTATAGCAATCATTTCAACATGAACAAGATCACTACAATACATAATAATACATGCAAGCAATAAACATCTCACTTACAAGTCAAACTATTCAAGCGTTCGAATCAGTCTCCCACTGTCGTACAGGCTAGCTCTCAAGGCAGATTCAAACTCCACTCGCATTCCCTTGCGACCTGTCCTTTCAACGATCTCAGCCCGTCTGCCAGTCCCTACACGCTTACACGCACACGTCAGCTGGTGTCCCCTGCACGGTTCACGGGGTGAACTCAATTGCTGTGCGTGGCTACCTATCCGGGCGTCGGTAACGACGCCGCGTTCTCTCTGCCGTGTTTACCATTACTCAGGGTTGCGTGTTGTTATGTTGTCTGGCGTTGGTACAGACAACGCGTCGCAACCTCGGATGTGAGACCTTGACACTCTCCACACCCCTTTTTCATGAAAGGATTTCCTTTCATGTACAATATATATCTAGGTGTTATTAAACATGTCAAAGTCGAACATTATACATTAACAATTATAATAAATATATACAGGTGAATAGTCAACAATATATATACACCACTTATGTTGCACTATGAAGTACAACAGTCAAGTACAATCTATTTAATGGCCATTACCTCACTGTGACCCAGCTAGTCCGGTAGGTATCGGCTAAACTGGCCCCTACCTCACAACCAAGAACAAAAATACTAAAATAATCAGGTCAAGCCGTGAGCATCTCCCTCTGAGATGACTCCTCCATCAGACCTCTGTTTAGAGTTTCTAATGAAGGTCAACAGTTTTGGCAATATACTGTCCATATCTAAACGATGTTCCATTGACATGTTATTTATCAAGCACACATGTTAATGGTTACAATACATATTTACATATCACCAACAATTTAGAATAATGTTCCCTGGTTATTATACCGAAAATTTAGGAACAATAATTTATCGTCGTTTACAAGACATAAATTACAATTGGAAATTTATTTCTTAGTGTCACAATTTGATCCTTATTGACAAATGTGCACAAAAAGTCACGTTTGTAAAGAAGCAATCAAGTTATGATGCTGAGATTACATCCTATACAAATCAACATATACAATTCCGTATATGGGAATATTTTAAATCACATTTTTAATACAACGTCATACATTTATATACTTTTAATAATATGCAAAAACTCGGAAGTATACAGCTGTCCTATTACATGTGTTGTGATGTCATTCAAACAAAGCTGGTCCGTTCTTGATGGATCTTCTATAAACGGAGTAGTAGTTGTTACTATCAGCTGTTAGATCGTCTCTTCCGCCTTCTGCTCGGATTGTACTGTCGCAGTCATCTTTCGTACCTTGTTAAAACGTCTTGGGCACCTCGGTCTGGATACTTTAGGATTACCTCACGTTTTAGTGGCTTGGTAACTTCTTGGATCCTCTAGTGTTGTCCCGTGACACTTCTCTGTAGTGTCTGGTTGTTATAATATTTATTTACAATAATAATTACATTCTTTCTCATATCTCACAGTTATACAACACATTAGTTTACATAATACTGATTCCATTCTTTCACATATCTCACAATTATATACGCATTCATTCGCATGATAAGAATCACAATATGTACATAAGTTATATACATTGGGAGATACAATCTTCCCCATCACAATGGTGTACACAGCGTTACTGACACATTGTCACAATTGGCTGTGGTACTGAGCACTATCAACGTTGCAGTTTTATACACCCTCTGCACTGTGCTCTGGTGTCGACTGGGTATTAAGTTCGTTGTATGGACATCTCGACAAAAGGTCTGCAAGACAGTTTTGTGAACCTTTTATGTGGTTAACCTCATAGCTATAGTCCTGCAGAAGAAGGGACCATCTTGCCACCCTGCTGTTACTAGGCGTTCCTCTGGTAACAATTGTCAGCGGAGTATTATCTGTTTCAATAATGAAATGTTTGCCTAACAAAAATCTAGAAAGTTTACGTACCGAAAATACCATGGCAAGAGCCATGGGTTCCGGTGTACTGTAATTTCGTTCGCTGGTGTTCAGTTTTCGAGAGACGTAGTATACTGGGTACAAGATTTGGTCGTGTTCTTGGAGAAGCACACCTCCAATGGCTACGGAGCTCGCATCACATCTTAATCTAAAAGTAATATTCAAATTTGGCAATTTCAAAATAGGTGATTTAGAAAAATAAGAAAGAATTTTCGTAAATGCTGGCCTTAAACATTCACTGTTTACAATCACATTGGGGTGTTTATTTGTTAGTAGATCAGTGAAACATTTGGTCAATTCAGCAAAATGAGGAATAAACTGTCTATAATAGTTTAACAAACCTAACACACTTCGCAACTGTTTCTTAGTTGTCGGAAGCGACAATTTCAAAATTCTGGACATGATGTTATCGTCAGTGGATATAAAGCCATTTGAGATCTTATAGCCCAAAAAAGAAATTTCCTGAAAGGCTATATCCACTTTGGAAGGTTTTACAGTCAGTCCATGATGTCTAATTCTGTCAAATGTCTGCTGTAGTGCTGTTATGTGCTCTGTCATGTCCTTTGTGTGTATGCAAATGTCGTCCATGTACCAAATGATGTTAGCAATGTCTGTCAGAAGAATTCTTGTCATTCTGACGAAGGTAGCTGGTGCATTGACTAATCCGAAAGGTAGTTTACACCATTCGTATAAACCCCAAGGTGTGGCAAATGCAGTCAGATGTATACTATCAGGATGTACAGCTATCTGCCAGTAGCCTTTTGTCATGTCAAGTTTAGTAAAATAACGTGAGTCAGATAGTTCAGTCAAGATGTCTTCACAGTTGCTCATTGGTTCTAAATCCAACTGTGTAATACTGTTGAGTTTACGATAGTCCACACAAAGTCTAATAGTGTTGTCCTTTTTGCGTACCAAAACTATTGGTGAACAGAAATGAGATTGTGAACGTCGAATGATTTGATTTGTTTCTAAATCAATGATTTCTTGATGAAGTTTTTCTTTATAGTGTATAGGGATGGAATATGGTCTACACTTAATAGGGACGTCAGATGTTAAGATGATTTGGTGTTGCACTAAATCTGTCTGTCCTGGGCTGTCAGAAAAGATCGTCCTGTAGTCTTGTATCAGTTGTCTGCAACTGTCAGTTTGTGTCTGAGTCAGTTTAGGATTTACCTTAATGTCTTGTAAGTTGGTCGTCGTGTCAAGACCTGGTGTCGGTATCTCGTCAGTGTCGTTGTCGTCCGTCTGGTCCACTATGGAGGTGCTTGCTGCAGTCTCTACTTGTTCGTCTTGCCTGTGGTGATATGGTTTGAGCATGTTAATATGAAAAATCTTATGTTTGTCCCTAACTGCAATCTCGTAATCTACCGTCGAAATTTGTCGTAGCACTTTGAACGGTCCTTGCCATGAGTCAGTTAGGAGATGTCTATCACTTGGCAAAAGAAGAAGCACGTCCTGTCCTGGCGTCAGTGTAATAGTTCTATTTCCTCTGTTAGCATATTGTCGGTAAATAGCTCCTGATTTTTGGAGAGCTTCTTTGGCTAATATACATGATTTCATAATTCTATCACGCAATGATGTTACATGTTCATAAGGTGAAATGGGTATAGACACAGTTGTACTTCCAGTTAACACAGATTCATACACAGATAATGGGCCGCGTGGTTGTGCACCATATAACATTTCGAATGGTGAGAACCCAGTGCTGGAATGGGGCACTTCCCTATATGCAAACAAAATGGCAGGCAGATAAGTATCCCAATCTTCAGGATGTTCTTGGGTTACCTTCGAGAGCATATGTTTCATATCGCCATTAATCTTTTCTACTATACCGGTCGAATGTGGGTGATATGGACTGTTGAAGCATTGTTTAACACCCAACATTTTGGTAAAGGCTTGTGTAGCCGAGGAAATAAATTGGCTACCCCGATCTGAAAGGATGGTATCAGGGAATCCTACCCTTGCAAAAATATGAAAGAACACTTCCATGATGTCGTTGGAAGTTATGTTCTTCATTGGAATCGCTTCTGGCCAACGAGTACATAGATCAATGAGTGTTACAATGTATCTATTACCTTTAGATGTTATATGGTTCAGAGGACCAACTATATCGACCGAGATCTTTTCAAACGGTCTACTAGCCAAATCAGTAACTTGCAATTCAGCTTGTGGGTGTTTACCCTTTTTGACAAGCTTTTGACAGATGTCACACGATCTGCAATACTGTTTGGTATCGTTGAAAAACTTTGGCCAATAAAATTGAGTAAGTAACCTTGCTCTAGTTTTAGCATAAGCCATGTGTCCTGCAAAGGGTATGTCATGAGCTATATTCAATGCTTGCTTGCGGTTTTCTAACGGTAGCACTGTTTGTTCTATAGTGCTGGAACCTTTGGTGTAGTACCGTGTTAGAATTCCGTTCTTGAGAGCAAAGTACCATTGAGCATTCTTTGCTACTCTTGGCTTTTGGCCTATAAGTTTAAAATACTTTTGCAGAGATCGATCGGCTTTCTGAGATGTTATAAACGTCTCCCTTGTTGTCTCAGGAGATGTTACAACAGGACTTACTCGTTGTAAAGCCTCTGTTTGATCGATTCGATCTTGCATCTGTGCAGTAGATCGAGTTACTGCGTTTACTACATTACAACGATCATTCTCATCACACATTGATGTTACATTCACACAATTACATGTATATTCTGGCATAGCCAGGTTGGTATTTGTACATTCATTTACAGGTGGTAATACATCATGAATGGTGATTGGTGATGAAGGTGAAGTGGTAGTATCGATATTACAACTGACAGATGATGTATTGATGTCATGTGGTATATCATTCACTTCAGGAAGGTTTCCAATAATAATATCACAGCAAGGATTTGTTAATGCTGCGCATTTCACCTTTCCTGTAAGGAATGGTGTAGTTATATATGCCCACGCAAGTGGATATTTCTCTATGTTCCCTGAGAATGTCCTGCATGTGACATATTTACCACTATATTGTGTTGGTAAAATATAATCTCTCTTTACACCAATGAGAGTACTTCCGCTATCACGTAAAACTGTGGCAGGTTTACCATTAACATACCCCTGGTGGATGTTCAGTCTACCTTTGGAGTTTACTACAGAATTGGCCTCCTCACTGGTAATAGGTATAGAATGGCCGCATGTTAACACGCCATCCTCATGAAATTGATCACAAATAGTACATTTTTCCTGATGGAATACCTCAATGGAATGTGCCGAGTTTACTGGGTGATCTTGTACACTTTCATCTTCTGACGAAGAAATGTCAAACATGGCTGCATTAGCCCTTTTTGTCATTGACTTGGCTTTACAATCTTTACGCCAGTGACCAAAAGCCTTACAAAGGTAACATTTTGTAAGTTTTTTGTAGTTCTTCCTCTCTTTCTCTTGCTTAGAAATGTAATTATGCAAGTAAGAAGTGTACCCAGGATGTTGGTCGCACATATCATGCTCATTGTGTGCATAGTTGCAATATTTACACTGATATAATTTCTCTGCAGTTTGCCTATAAGGTCTTTGTTTGCTATTTGACCCTGCCTGATATTTGCCATATGTAGCTGCTGCTACAAAGTCTGTGCTGGTCATACCACTAGAGAAACAATGCTTATTGGCTGCAAAATAACCAGAGCCACGACTTTCAATCTGTTGAACACTTTCACACTGACATTCCAACAAAAATTTAGAAAAGGGGGCTGGGAGAGATGCAATAATCTTATCTCTCAACATAAGGTCAACCAATTTGTCATAACTTCCATTTACTTTAGCTGCTGACAGCCATTTAGAAAAAATATTTTGAATTTCTGAGATGTAATCAGAGAACGTGTGTGTTGGCTTAGGAGACAACTTCCTAAACTGTTCTCTATAACCTGATTCATCTAGCAAAAAATGTGACATAATTTTTGCTTTAATGTAAAGATAATCTTCTTTCAGGTCATTTGGGATCGACTCTATGACTTTAAGAGGTTCCCCAGAAAGACTTCTTACATATACTATCCCCCATTCAGGTTTTGGGATTTTGTAATGATCCATAACAATTTCAAAATTTTGGGTGAATGCTGCTATGCAATCACCTGTGTTGTAACTTCTGATCAGACCTTGGTACTTCTTATGAGGTTGATCTTTGTCTGTTTCTCTATTCCCTTTCTCTTTAGAAAATTCAGCTTTTAGCTGTTCAATTTTCAGTTGTGTTTCTTGCTCTTCTCTCTTACTTTGGGCTAAAATCTCAGCTTGCCTCACTGCCGCTTCTGACTGTGCTTGTTGAAGCTTTAGAGCAGCTTCTGATTGTGCCCGTTGAAGCTTTAAAGCAGCTTCTGAGTCTGCCTCTTTATTTTTCAGAGCAGCTTCTGATTGCTTCAGAGCAGCTTCTGCTTGTGCCTGTTGAAGCTTTAAAGCAGCTTCTGAGTCTGCCTCTTTACTTTTCAGAGCAACTTCTGATTGCTTTAATGCCCTTTCGGCCACTCTCTCATCCCTCTCACTAATTTGCTCTTGTTTCAAAAGATATTCTGCATATTTATTTTCACTCCAGGCTCTCAATTCCTCACCAGACATATTCAATTTTAAACCCATTTCAATGCACTCGTTCAAAGAAGACATGATGAACAATAGGTATGATGGAATAAATATAAACAAAATTACTTATGATGTTAGTAAGTTACAAATATTTATAGCACAGTTAATGTCCAAAGCCAGACTAACGAAAGTATAAAGAAAGCTGGGAAAATTTTTTTTATACTCAAGTAATCCTTGGGTACTGTGCTGTTCAGTGGTGCTCGAAATCACACTGGAACGTCTTTCGGGTTGACGCACAAAAAATTTTTGAAGTTCACCAGACTCAGGTAAAGTTGTCACAAAAACCCTATACTTTTTAAACTAAACGAAATTTAGAACGTTTGTAAATGTATGGTGTGTGTAATGTCACTAAAGTCTGTAAAGGTTTGTATGCTGTCAAGTATTATTGTTAGTCGTTACCACTTTCAACAACTTTCACGCTCACACTACCTCTACTCAATGACATTCAAGGGCACGGCCGCCATTTTGGATTTTAGGTACACAATTTGTTGAATTTAGTGCTAAGTCTGAAGACGCCTCGGTTGGCTTCAAATAATATCTTCACACTTATAATTTAATTAACTCAACTCTATTAATTCGTTACTTTACCTTAATCTATGACTTGCGCACTTCTATCGGCATGTTTACATTCGCTTCAACCTCGGACAAAAAAATTTATACGTTCGCATTTGATTCAAAACCCGGACGAAAGCCACCACATTCGCACTTGTCAGAGTCTTGCATAACACAAGACAAGTAGCTCGTTTTCTGGCAAGTGTGAAGTAATATCAAACTATCAAATCACACGAAGTGAATATCCGAAAGTATTATTCACACGCTTTATTGACGCGTTGCATTAATTATCGCACAAACATCGCGCACTGACAATCTATAGCAATCATTTCAACATGAACAAGATCACTACAATACATAATAATACATGCAAGCAATAAACATCTCACTTACAAGTCAAACTATTCAAGCGTTCGAATCAGTCTCCCACTGTCGTACAGGCTAGCTCTCAAGGCAGATTCAAACTCGACTCGCATTCCCTTGCGACCTGTCCTTTCAACGATCTCAGCCCGTCTGCCAGTCCCTACACGCTTACACGCACACGTCAGCTGGTGTCCCCTGCACGGTTCACGGGGTGAACTCAATTGCTGTGCGTGGCTACCTATCCGGGCGTCGGTAACGACGCCGCGTTCTCTCTGCCGTGTTTACCATTACTCAGGGTTGCGTGTTGTTATGTTGTCTGGCGTTGGTACAGACAACGCGTCGCAACCTCGGATGTGAGACCTTGACACTCTCCACACCCCTTTTTCATGAAAGGATTTCCTTTCATGTACAATATATATCTAGGTGTTATTAAACATGTCAAAGTCGAACATTATACATTAACAATTATAATAAATATATACAGGTGAATAGTCAACAATATGTATACACCACTTATGTTGCACTATGAAGTACAACAGTCAAGTACAATCTATTTAATGGCCATTACCTCACTGTGACCCAGCTAGTCCGGTAGGTATCGGCTAAACTGGCCCCTACCTCACAACCAAGAACAAAAATACTAAAATAATCAGGTCAAGCCGTGAGCATCTCCCTCTGAGATGACTCCTCCATCAGACCTCTGTTTAGAGTTTCTAATGAAGGTCAACAGTTTTGGCAATATACTGTCCATATCTAAACGATGTTCCATTGACATGTTATTTATCAAGCACACATGTTAATGGTTACAATACATATTTACATATCACCAACAATTTAGAATAATGTTCCCTGGTTATTATACCGAAAATTTAGGAACAATAATTTATCGTCGTTTACAAGACATAAATTACAATTGGAAATTTATTTCTTAGTGTCACAATTTGATCCTTATTGACAAATGTGCACAAAAAGTCACGTTTGTAAAGAAGCAATCAAGTTATGATGCTGAGATTACATCCTATACAAATCAACATATACAATTCCGTATATGGGAATATTTTAAATCACATTTTTAATACAACGTCATACATTTATATACTTTTAATAATATGCAAAAACTCGGAAGTATACAGCTGTCCTATTACATGTGTTGTGATGTCATTCAAACAAAGCTGGTCCGTTCTTGATGGATCTTCTATAAACGGAGTAGTAGTTGTTACTATCAGCTGTTAGATCGTCTCTTCCGCCTTCTGCTCGGATTGTACTGTCGCAGTCATCTTTCGTACCTTGTTAAAACGTCTTGGGCACCTCGGTCTGGATACTTTAGGATTACCTCACGTTTTAGTGGCTTGGTAACTTCTTGGATCCTCTAGTGTTGTCCCGTGACACTTCTCTGTAGTGTCTGGTTGTTATAATATTTATTTACAATAATAATTACATTCTTTCTCATATCTCACAGTTATACAACACATTAGTTTACATAATACTGATTCCATTCTTTCACATATCTCACAATTATATACGCATTCATTCGCATGATAAGAATCACAATATGTACATAAGTTATATACATTGGGAGATACAATCTTCCCCATCACAATGGTGTACACAGCGTTACTGACACATTGTCACAATTGGCTGTGGTACTGAGCACTATCAACGTTGCAGTTTTATACACCCTCTGCACTGTGCTCTGGTGTCGACTGGGTATTAAGTTCGTTGTATGGACATCTCGACAAAAGGTCTGCAAGACAGTTTTGTGAACCTTTTATGTGGTTAACCTCATAGCTATAGTCCTGCAGAAGAAGGGACCATCTTGCCACCCTGCTGTTACTAGGCGTTCCTCTGGTAACAATTGTCAGCGGAGTATTATCTGTTTCAATAATGAAATGTTTGCCTAACAAAAATCTAGAAAGTTTACGTACCGAAAATACCATGGCAAGAGCCATGGGTTCCGGTGTACTGTAATTTCGTTCGCTGGTGTTCAGTTTTCGAGAGACGTAGTATACTGGGTACAAGATTTGGTCGTGTTCTTGGAGAAGCACACCTCCAATGGCTACGGAGCTCGCATCACATCTTAATCTAAAAGTAATATTCAAATTTGGCAATTTCAAAATAGGTGATTTAGAAAAATAAGAAAGAATTTTCGTAAATGCTGGCCTTAAACATTCACTGTTTACAATCACATTGGGGTGTTTATTTGTTAGTAGATCAGTGAAACATTTGGTCAATTCAGCAAAATGAGGAATAAACTGTCTATAATAGTTTAACAAACCTAACACACTTCGCAACTGTTTCTTAGTTGTCGGAAGCGACAATTTCAAAATTCTGGACATGATGTTATCGTCAGTGGATATAAAGCCATTTGAGATCTTATAGCCCAAAAAAGAAATTTCCTGAAAGGCTATATCCACTTTGGAAGGTTTTACAGTCAGTCCATGATGTCTAATTCTGTCAAATGTCTGCTGTAGTGCTGTTATGTGCTCTGTCATGTCCTTTGTGTGTATGCAAATGTCGTCCATGTACCAAATGATGTTAGCAATGTCTGTCAGAAGAATTCTTGTCATTCTGACGAAGGTAGCTGGTGCATTGACTAATCCGAAAGGTAGTTTACACCATTCGTATAAACCCCAAGGTGTGGCAAATGCAGTCAGATGTATACTATCAGGATGTACAGCTATCTGCCAGTAGCCTTTTGTCATGTCAAGTTTAGTAAAATAACGTGAGTCAGATAGTTCAGTCAAGATGTCTTCACAGTTGCTCATTGGTTCTAAATCCAACTGTGTAATACTGTTGAGTTTACGATAGTCCACACAAAGTCTAATAGTGTTGTCCTTTTTGCGTACCAAAACTATTGGTGAACAGAAATGAGATTGTGAACGTCGAATGATTTGATTTGTTTCTAAATCAATGATTTCTTGATGAAGTTTTTCTTTATAGTGTATAGGGATGGAATATGGTCTACACTTAATAGGGACGTCAGATGTTAAGATGATTTGGTGTTGCACTAAATCTGTCTGTCCTGGGCTGTCAGAAAAGATCGTCCTGTAGTCTTGTATCAGTTGTCTGCAACTGTCAGTTTGTGTCTGAGTCAGTTTAGGATTTACCTTAATGTCTTGTAAGTTGGTCGTCGTGTCAAGACCTGGTGTCGGTATCTCGTCAGTGTCGTTGTCGTCCGTCTGGTCCACTATGGAGGTGCTTGCTGCAGTCTCTACTTGTTCGTCTTGCCTGTGGTGATATGGTTTGAGCATGTTAATATGAAAAATCTTATGTTTGTCCCTAACTGCAATCTCGTAACCTACCGTCGAAATTTGTCGTAGCACTTTGAACGGTCCTTGCCATGAGTCAGTTAGGAGATGTCTATCACTTGGCAAAAGAAGAAGCACGTCCTGTCCTGGCGTCAGTGTAATAGTTCTATTTCCTCTGTTAGCATATTGTCGGTAAATAGCTCCTGATTTTTGGAGAGCTTCTTTGGCTAATATACATGATTTCATAATTCTATCACGCAATGATGTTACATGTTCATAAGGTGAAATGGGTATAGACACAGTTGTACTTCCAGTTAACACAGATTCATACACAGATAATGGGCCGCGTGGTTGTGCACCATATAACATTTCGAATGGTGAGAACCCAGTGCTGGAATGGGGCACTTCCCTATATGCAAACAAAATGGCAGGCAGATAAGTATCCCAATCTTCAGGATGTTCTTGGGTTACCTTCGAGAGCATATGTTTCATATCGCCATTAATCTTTTCTACTATACCGGTCGAATGTGGGTGATATGGACTGTTGAAGCATTGTTTAACACCCAACATTTTGGTAAAGGCTTGTGTAGCCGAGGAAATAAATTGGCTACCCCGATCTGAAAGGATGGTATCAGGGAATCCTACCCTTGCAAAAATATGAAAGAACACTTCCATGATGTCGTTGGAAGTTATGTTCTTCATTGGAATCGCTTCTGGCCAACGAGTACATAGATCAATGAGTGTTACAATGTATCTATTACCTTTAGATGTTATATGGTTCAGAGGACCAACTATATCGACCGAGATCTTTTCAAACGGTCTACTAGCCAAATCAGTAACTTGCAATTCAGCTTGTGGGTGTTTACCCTTTTTGACAAGCTTTTGACAGATGTCACACGATCTGCAATACTGTTTGGTATCGTTGAAAAACTTTGGCCAATAAAATTGAGTAAGTAACCTTGCTCTAGTTTTAGCATAAGCCATGTGTCCTGCAAAGGGTATGTCATGAGCTATATTCAATGCTTGCTTGCGGTTTTCTAACGGTAGCACTGTTTGTTCTATAGTGCTGGAACCTTTGGTGTAGTACCGTGTTAGAATTCCGTTCTTGAGAGCAAAGTACCATTGAGCATTCTTTGCTACTCTTGGCTTTTGGCCTATAAGTTTAAAATACTTTTGCAGAGATCGATCGGCTTTCTGAGATGTTATAAACGTCTCCCTTGTTGTCTCAGGAGATGTTACAACAGGACTTACTCGTTGTAAAGCCTCTGTTTGATCGATTCGATCTTGCATCTGTGCAGTAGATCGAGTTACTGCGTTTACTACATTACAACGATCATTCTCATCACACATTGATGTTACATTCACACAATTACATGTATATTCTGGCATAGCCAGGTTGGTATTTGTACATTCATTTACAGGTGGTAATACATCATGAATGGTGATTGGTGATGAAGGTGAAGTGGTAGTATCGATATTACAACTGACAGATGATGTATTGATGTCATGTGGTATATCATTCACTTCAGGAAGGTTTCCAATAATAATATCACAGCAAGGATTTGTTAATGCTGCGCATTTCACCTTTCCTGTAAGGAATGGTGTAGTTATATATGCCCACGCAAGTGGATATTTCTCTATGTTCCCTGAGAATGTCCTGCATGTGACATATTTACCACTATATTGTGTTGGTAAAATATAATCTCTCTTTACACCAATGAGAGTACTTCCGCTATCACGTAAAACTGTGGCAGGTTTACCATTAACATACCCCTGGTGGATGTTCAGTCTACCTTTGGAGTTTACTACAGAATTGGCCTCCTCACTGGTAATAGGTATAGAATGGCCGCATGTTAACACGCCATCCTCATGAAATTGATCACAAATAGTACATTTTTCCTGATGGAATACCTCAATGGAATGTGCCGAGTTTACTGGGTGATCTTGTACACTTTCATCTTCTGACGAAGAAATGTCAAACATGGCTGCATTAGCCCTTTTTGTCATTGACTTGGCTTTACAATCTTTACGCCAGTGACCAAAAGCCTTACAAAGGTAACATTTTGTAAGTTTTTTGTAGTTCTTCCTCTCTTTCTCTTGCTTAGAAATGTAATTATGCAAGTAAGAAGTGTACCCAGGATGTTGGTCGCACATATCATGCTCATTGTGTGCATAGTTGCAATATTTACACTGATATAATTTCTCTGCAGTTTGCCTATAAGGTCTTTGTTTGCTATTTGACCCTGCCTGATATTTGCCATATGTAGCTGCTGCTACAAAGTCTGTGCTGGTCAGACCACTAGAGAAACAATGCTTATTGGCTGCAAAATAACCAGAGCCACGACTTTCAATCTGTTGAACACTTTCACACTGACATTCCAACAAAAATTTAGAAAAGGGGGCTGGGAGAGATGCAATAATCTTATCTCTCAACATAAGGTCAACCAATTTGTCATAACTTCCATTTAGTTTAGCTGCTGACAGCCATTTAGAAAAAATATTTTGAATTTCTGAGATGTAATCAGAGAACGTGTGTGTTGGCTTAGGAGACAACTTCCTAAACTGTTCTCTATAACCTGATTCATCTAGCAAAAAATGTGACATAATTTTTGCTTTAATGTAAAGATAATCTTCTTTCAGGTCATTTGGGATCGACTCTATGACTTTAAGAGGTTCCCCAGAAAGACTTCTTACATATACTATCCCCCATTCAGGTTTTGGGATTTTGTAATGATCCATAACAAATTCAAAATTTTGGGTGAATGCTGCTATGCAATCACCTGTGTTGTAACTTCTGATCAGACCTTGGTACTTCTTATGAGGTTGATCTTTGTCTGTTTCTCTATTCCCTTTCTCTTTAGAAAATTCAGCTTTTAGCTGTTCAATTTTCAGTTGTGTTTCTTGCTCTTCTCTCTTACTTTGGGCTAAAATCTCAGCTTGCCTCACTGCCGCTTCTGACTGTGCTTGTTGAAGCTTTAGAGCAGCTTCTGATTGTGCCCGTTGAAGCTTTAAAGCAGCTTCTGAGTCTGCCTCTTTATTTTTCAGAGCAGCTTCTGATTGCTTTAGAGCAGCTTCTGCTTGTGCCTGTTGAAGCTTTAAAGCAGCTTCTGAGTCTGCCTCTTTACTTTTCAGAGCAACTTCTGATTGCTTTAATGCCCTTTCGGCCACTCTCTCATCCCTCTCACTAATTTGCTCTTGTTTCAAAAGATATTCTGCATATTTATTTTCACTCCAGGCTCTCAATTCCTAACCAGACATATTCAATTTTAAACCCATTTCAATGCACTCGTTCAAAGAAGACATGATGAACAATAGGTATGATGGAATAAATATAAACAAAATTACTTATGATGTTAGTAAGTTACAAATATTTATAGCACAGTTAATGTCCAAAGCCAGACTAACGAAAGTATAAAGAAAGCTGGGAAAAAATTTTTTATACTCAAGTAATCCTTGGGTACTGTGCTGTTCAGTGGTGCTCGAAATCACACTGGAACGTCTTTCGGGTTGACGCACAAAAATTTTTTGAAGTTCACCAGACTCAGGTAAAGTTGTCACAAAAACCCTGTACTTTTTAAACTAAACGAAATTTAGAACGTTTGTAAATGTATGGTGTGTGTAATGTCACTAAAGTCTGTAAAGGTTTGTATGCTGTCAAGTATTATTGTTAGTCGTTACCACTTTCAACAACTTTCACGCTCACACTACCTCTACTCAATGACATTCAAGGGCACGGCCGCCATTTTGGATTTTAGGTACACAATTTGTTGAATTTAGTGCTAAGTCTGAAGACGCCTCGGTTGGCTTCAAATAATATCTTCACACTTATAATTTAATTAACTCAACTCTATTAATTCGTTACTTTACCTTAATCTATGACTTGCGCACTTCTATCGGCATGTTTACATTCGCTTCAACCTCGGACAAAAAAATTTATACGTTCGCATTTGATTCAAAACCCGGACGAAAGCCACCACATTCGCACTTGTCAGAGTCTTGCATAACACAAGACAAGTAGCTCGTTTTCTGGCAAGTGTGAAGTAATATCAAACTATCAAATCACACGAAGTGAATATCCGAAAGTATTATTCACATGCTTTATTGACGCGTTGCATTAATTATCGCACAAACATCGCGCACTGACAATCTATAGCAATCATTTCAACATGAACAAGATCACTACAATACATAATAATACATGCAAGCAATAAACATCTCACTTACAAGTCAAACTATTCAAGCGTTCGAATCAGTCTCCCACTGTCGTACAGGCTAGCTCTCAAGGCAGATTCAAACTCGACTCGCATTCCCTTGCGACCTGTCCTTTCAACGATCTCAGCCCGTCTGCCAGTCCCTACACGCTTACACGCACACGTCAGCTGGTGTCCCCTGCACGGTTCACGGGGTGAACTCAATTGCTGTGCGTGGCTACCTATCCGGGCGTCGGTAACGACGCCGCGTTCTCTCTGCCGTGTTTACCATTACTCAGGGTTGCGTGTTGTTATGTTGTCTGGCGTTGGTACAGACAACGCGTCGCAACCTCGGATGTGAGACCTTGACAGTCGACAGGGTAGTTGGATCGTCTGGTCGAAATGCTCATGTCATTATGAAATCAACACAAGGAGATCAGTTTCTAAGTCGCCTGCAGCGGACTTCGAGCCCAGTATGTCGAGATTATGAAATGACAAGCATGATATTGTACTCAGTACGAACTTCTAGGGACTCAGTCACTTCACCAACTATAAATAGATTTTAGAACATCCGGGGCAATTGGGTAGCCACTTCAAGTAGCCTACGGTGTAAAACTTCAACGTAAAGGAACATTCTACACGCCTTAAGGCGCGCTAGATATATGGTTCTGGACCTATAATTGTATAGACTAATCGGCATTGGGTGGGAGTTGTGGTTAACATCACGTGGTCAACTCCACTTCCCAAGACACTTCTTGGTACCCATTGTAAACTGGGTCGACCTGGGAGGGCAGGGCAAGTATAAACGAGCCCACCTCGATGGGGATGGAACTCATGACCACCGGTCGGTAGGAGGGCGTCTAGCCACTGCGCTAACAAAGCTTACAACCCATGGTATAGAAGGTGTGGAAGCATCTTCCGGTTGAGTACGGGAACGCTCGCCTACAGCCGTGGTTGTCTGGTGTTGGGTCCCTACAAACAGTGGCCTTTTGCCTTGCTCACCCAGCAAGGCTTTAGCTCATATGTTTCATATCTAAGGAAAACTGGACCCTGGCAACTATTCAGTTGGTGATCTGATTGTCTGTTTGTTACAGAAATGATCTGGCAATATCCTGGACCAAAAATGAAAATACATTCTATAAGTTCTGAACATTTATGACAACTGGCGTATAAACATTCTCATGCCTCGGAAACTGAAATGTTTTGGCTATATTAAAAGCCGCAATGGTGTCGAAAGAATAGCAACAGAAGACATGGTTCCCGGGAAACAAAATGGCATGGGATCGATTGGTGATTTCCCATCGAGAATGACGATGACGATTCATTTCATTCAGTGCGGTTGTAAGTTTGGAGCCGTGAGTTCTAAGATGGCTGATAAGGCCTATTTTAGCTCGAGATGTTCTTTGACAATGTGCGCAAAGAATGCTTGCCATTCCAGGAGGAGGATGTCCTGTAATGTATTTTGTTTTGTTCTTTGACCAGCCTTTTCTTCGCAGTTCTTACAATCACGTTTGCTTCAAAAGTGACTGTACCCTTGCGTAATGATGTATATTACGAATTCCGGTCTTTGGCGGCAGTCTCCCAAGTGTCGTAATTAATTCCAAAAGCTTTTAGGGGGTCGACTAACACAAATGCGGGCACGTTAGTGTAATCGTTAGGGGGCTACACTGATAATGTCATGGGCAGGGCCAGTCGAGGGTTCGACGCCTGCTCTCGTCGTCCGCTAGAGTGAGGCAAAGACTGGCCACCTATTGCACCGGGTATTGAGGCCTATTTAATGCGATGGTCCAAGCACACCACCGAGCCATAACAAGTTCCTGGTCGGGATTTTGTTTTGTCTACGAAAGGATTCCACATCAAAACCTTAAATGTTTCATTTGAGTGAATATATTCTGAAAAAGTAAAGAATAAATATATATCATGTTTCGATGTAGTCACCACTGCGTTCAATGCCAGTCCTCCAGCGCCGATAAAATGATTGGATTCCTTTGGAAACCATTTTCTTGGTCACTACTCTGTGTGCCTGACATTGTTATGAACAGTCTGTCACAGAAATCAAGCCGTTTTGAAACTTCCTACTCCACTCTTACACCTGCTGGACTTTCAGGCATGCATCTTCATTCGCCGATGAATTGCTATAGGTTTTATCCTTTCACTAATTAAAAAAAACAAACAGCAACGGATTACACAATATTGCTCCTTTTTGGTACATGTCAAAAATGGGGCGGCCATCATTAAACTGTCCTTGTGACGCCACAGCGTTCGCCTGCATCGTGATGTCACATGCTGAACACTCTTGACATCCTCAACACCACTATTAATATGTTACAAGACAACGGCATGGCTATTTTAATGTCCATCACACGTTAAGGTTTCCATTTGAATCCTCCTCGTACATGAACATGCATGAGGCTCGGGAACTGGCAAAGGTTTGAGAAACTTTTCGGTAGGCCGTGGTGGGAGCACTGCTCTGCACATGACCTGCTACATGATGATGATCTGGTGACCGTCTAACTGAAACTCTCCGTCATCTGCTGTCCAGTTGTGTCGATGACATATAGTTAGTTAGTTGGTTGGTTTGTGGGTGGGTGGGTTGGTTGGTTGGTGGGTTGGTTGGTTAGTTAGTTAGTTATATGTCCCTCGGTGGCTGTTGTTGTCGTTGTTGTTGTTGTTGTTGGTGTTGGCATTTGTGAATCCTTTGGAATATCGTGAGCTTCCACACCTACGTATTGTGCCTTGGCACATGGGTTGCCTTAAGACCCAGTTGTCACGTGTTCGAAACCCTGTCGAGGCCAGGATTCAACTGACCTGAGCTCCCGAATAGACCGAGCTTAAAATGGGTACTAGAAAATATGAGATGTAAAGGCAATCGGCATTACCACTGTGTAATATACAAGTAAATGGGTATTTTCTTAAACAAGTGAATCGGTACAATTACCTCGGAACAGTGATAACATCTGATGGGATATGCCTTGAAGAGATTAGACTAAGGTAGCCTTTTGCAATATGAAAATCATACTGATCAATAAAAAAAATGTGATTTGCAACGAAAAAAAGTTTGAAGTGCTTCATAGAATTTGTATTTTTGTGTGGATGTGAAGCATGGATATTGAGCAGACAAGCTGACAAACATTTGATGGTTGTGGAAATGTTTTTCCTGAGGAAAATGCAAAGAATACAATGGACAAACAGAAAAAACACCAGTGACCAAGTCCTAGAAACAAATGAAAATCGTAAATTGATTAGAGAAATTAGACGTAGTCAAAAATTTGGGATCACGTTATGGGAAGAAATACATCGGAGAACTTGGTGACAACTGGCAAGATCGTGGGGAAGAGAACAAGGAAAAGCAGAGAAGTAAATATCTGGATGGCGTGACCACGTGATATGGTCGAGACAAGAACACTGAGCCGATCCACGACTCTGGTGATCGAGTGAGATAGCGAAACATTACCGCTCACGCGTATCGGCATGGCATATGATGAATGATGAATGAAAGATTATATTACCACATTATGAATTTAACGCTGATTGGTTATATAAATATCAGACGAACACCACTTAACCAAGACACCTTAATGCGTGAAAAATGTCCTTTACGTGTGCTTAAGTACAAACGTTAGACTATCTATATCTAGCGTAACAATGGTACTGTTGAATGGATAAGCAGCATGGAGAAAGACAGAAATAATTACAAATAAACTATAAATATTTATTTTCAGCGAATTCAGCGGTGAGGAATAGATGCTGACGCGTGATAGGACACACATCGAGACAACTGGCTAATTGCAAAACTACAAGGTCCTTTCTCCGTGATAGGACACACATCGAGACAACTGGCTAATAGCAAAACTACAAGTCCTTCCCCCGTGATAGGACACACATGGAGACAACTGGCTAATAGCAAAACTACAAGGTCCTTCCCCCGTGATAGGACACACATGGAGATAACTGTCTAATAGAAAAACTACAAGGTCCTTCCCCCGTGATAGGACACACATGGAGACAACTGGCTAATAGCAAAACTACAAGGTCCTTCCCCTGTGATAGGACACACATGGAGACAACTGTCTAATAGCAAACCTACAAGGACCTTCCCCCGTGATAGGACACACATGGAGACAACTGTCTAATAGTAAAACTACAAGGTTCTTCCCCCGGAGCCCACTGTGTAAAAAAAAAATGGCAGGAGACCTAAACAACAAAAGAAGAAGGAAATACGGGTGACTAATATAGTGAGGATGTGGAGGGTGGTGCAGTAGACAGAAAGGGTGGCTTGGGGTGAGTTGGTTGGAGACCACTGCTCTATGGGGAGATGATTGGCACCTTGCCGTCTTGACTGAAGATAGTTTGTTACAGTGTGCTTTAAACAAGGCATACGGCTAAGATGGAGTCATACCTCTCCACAGCACAACGTCTGGGATAAATTGGGAGATGACTGGCACCTTGCCGACTTGACAGACGATAGTTTGTTACATTCCGCTTTAGAAAATCCATAAAGCCTGGATGGAGTCATTCCTCTTCATAGCACAAAGCCTGGGCTAAATTGTAGAGACCATATGTTGCCCATGCAGCATGGTTCCTCTCTACTGGGAGATAAAAGACAAAATAAGAAGTATAGAAAAAGTCCAAAGCTGTTAGCGTGTGAAAAGTTGAACATGCACATATCCGAGGCCACAGCATAATCAGATTGTTTGGCTAGCCCCTTTCCTCACCGCTTTTCGTTTTCAAGCGATTCCCAGAAAATTAACAAAACAAGTGATTAAGTACCCATTTGATGAGATTCAGTCAACCTCGGAACAATATTAGTAAAAAGCAGAGATACCCAGTCACTTGTGTTGACCAGGGTTGCCAGATAACTGTAATTAAATAAAGCCAAGTCATGAAATAAAAAACAAGCGAAAAAAGCCACACATTACCCAATAAAAATAAGACAGATTATCTAAAATACGACATCAGAATATAGTGCCTAGTCTCTCCTGAATTAAGTTCTTAAGCACTAACCACATTTTTACAGCACACAATGTTACCATTTTCTGGGAAAGAAGCATAACTAACTTAATGTTAGTGTGTTTACCTTCAACATAGTTGAATGTCTTCTTCAAACATAATGTCGTCAGGTTTCAGGCTCCAAACTGGGTTATTTTCAGTCCTAATTCGCTGGCTGCTTAATAGGCTGGCACTTCTTTCTCTTCCTCTATTTGAGTTAGCTAAACTTCAGATGGATTGTTGAGTAGAGGACACCAAGCCGTCAGATCCAGTGGATCTTCTCCTGTTGAGTGATTACTGAAGGATTTTCGTTTTACACACACTGACCGCCTGCCGGCCTTCATTCCATTTTAAAGCCTCTCGGTTGTTGTTTACGTCATGCCGAGTCGTGACCAATGACTGAGCTCCTTTTCGGCTATAATTAGAATAATTTCGTTCCCTTTTCAAATCAGCGCTCTTTTTTCAAATTAAGATGATGTAAATTTCACCTGTCTTCTTAACATAGAGTCGCCAATTCCTTCATTTTTAAAAATTTGAATTTAGTTCTGAAGGTGGTGGTTGTTGGCGCTGTTGCTAACTGGGAAGTAGTGCGGGGAATTCAACAGCGATGTTGGGGTTTGCAAGATGTATACTACCACCAGCAAAGTTTGGCTGTTCGTGATCCCCGGGAAAGTTTATGTTCAGTAATTTGCTATTGCTTTCTGAACGACCAGCACCCATACCATTTCATAAAAAAACAACGTAAGGCGGCCTGCTGCCAATTCTCCCACAGTTGTGTTTTGAACGCGGGTATTCGAGATTATGAACTGCGCCCGTAACCCAATCGCCTCAGAGCCGTCTTGGTAAACAAAGGCATTAATCATTATGCCACCTTAGCTACTTTTAATACGAAACATCTAACTAATCATACATTCTCACCAAACACAAAAATAGAGTTGAGCTTGTTGATTTCACAGAATCACTGGCATACCGGCCTGACAATGTATGATCCCCAAGTAGGTTTTATATTGATTATCTTACAATGGAACTAAAGTGATTCTGCGATGGAAGTCGATAGCTCCGATAAATCCCAATGGAGGATCGGTTTAGTACAGCAACGGTTCCATTGTCCTACAGCTGAGGAAAAGGGTCATAAATTCAGTCATGTAAATAGCTTGGGGAATATTAAGCCGCAGACGTGTATTGATTGGTTGGAGATGCTAGAGAATAGGGCATCATGGGACAGCTTCATGTCCGAAAGAAAGCGCCTGACCGCACAGCTTATCTTATTTTACATTATACCTAACTCTCCCTGTCTCTGTCTCTCTCCCCCTTCTCCCCCTCTCTAGTGTCTTAAGGGACTGCTTCTTCTTCGTGAAGGACCCTACACTCGAAAATCAATTTTATTGTGGATGAAAGCGGCAGAAATGGCCCATGACTGCCACTATCACTCAACTTATTTAGAAATTGCTTTGGTACAGAATATGTTCTGCTGTTTAGCAGTGAATCTTGGCATGTGAATGAACAGACTAGTAAGTGCCCCTGGTAGAGGAGATGTAGGCTTCTGATGCGAATGTAGCTACTATCTTGAACTGCCAGAATAACTAACAACGATTGCCTGGAAGAGGTTCATGAAAGTAAAAAAATTGTCACAGATATAAAAAAGAGACAAACTCTTTGGCCATTTGCTGAGAAAAGAGGTCCTGGAGAACATCGCGACGACTGGGAACGTTAGCGGTAGAAGAGGAAACGGCAGACCATGAGAAATCATGCTTGATGACCTAAAACGATAACGTGGAGGAATGTCATCAACATATTTCATACAAAACAACAAGGACCGAGATCTACGGAGAGTCATAATTTGTTTGCCGACACATACAGCCCTTATCCTGAAGTAGTATTGGTACAGTCATCCTTCGATTGCTGACACATACACATCCCTTATCTCGAAGTAGCATTGGTACAATCATCCTTCATTCGCTGACACATATACAATCCAAAACCCGAAGTATCATTGGTATAGTCATCCTTCATTTGCTGACACCTATACAATCCTTAACCCGAATTGCATTGGTAGAATCTTAGTACGAAAATGTCATCTATATAGTAGAGGAGTTATTATGGCTATAGTCTGCCCGATAAAATTTGGATCGACCATAATTAGCGGAAATTCAATCCCAGAACTCTCATATGCAAATGACACGCTCATCCTCTCAAAAATTTGCAAAGGGATTAGAAGAATTGATCCCGTCTGTTAAGGGACACGTTGAAAATCACATCTTTTTTGTTCTGACCTTGAAACGAAACAAACATAATGTACACTGATGAAACTGTATGCCAGCAATAAGCCACAAACACAACTGAAAAAAAAATGCATATGTCACAAACTGTGTTTATGTCTGGACTTCATAAACGACTTTAATGACCGTTGTTCAAAAGATGTCGGACGTAAAGTTACCTTAGCAAGCCAGAGATTAAATAGTATCAAGAACACATGAAACAACACCAGCAAACAAATTATAGTAATTTTGTTTTTAAAAAACATGCATCTTTCCCGAGGCAACATACGGATGGGAGTTATGTAGCATGTCACAATCACTAAAGGGGAAAATTGGAAATATGAACGTCAGTACTACAGAAGAATATCGTGGACAGAGAAGAATAAAAACTTATATCTTACTGTTTTACGTCTATCCAACAGATGACATACTTAAATCGTCCTGTTTTTCGTCTACCCGCTAGACGAGAAACTAAAATCTTACTGCGTTTCATGTTTATCCAACAGAAAAGAAACAAAAAATTGTGAAATTTAGCCAGTCTTCTAAGTTAGCCTGCTCCTTAGCTTAGCAGTTACTGACGCGATTCGTGATCCTGCATACCCGCGTTCGAAACACAGCTGCGCGCGATTTGGCAGCAGATCGCGTTTTGTTATAATTTTTTTTAAACGAAATAGTATGAGTGCCGTTCGTTCAGGAAGTAATGACATACTAACTATCTGCCACTTGGGAGAACTCAACCCCTGACCCCTTTTTACACACACACACACACACACACACACACACACACACACACACACACACACACACACACACACACACAGACACAGACACACACAAGTAAACAACAATACGTGAAATGATTAAAGAACGTTGCCCTAAAGAAGTGTCAGTCAAAATATTCCCCGATAGATCTGCAACTTGAACAGCGACGAGCAGGGACACAGGAGTTTATGTGGTTTACCCACATGTACCGACATGATACGAGAGGCTTCTGTAAATAACGTAGTTTTCCATGGCTTTCATTCTTTGTAGTGGCCACACTGGTCGGTGTTCGTAGCTATTGCCTTTAAAGAGAGATTCTCTGTCAAGAGTGTGTAGACAGACATGATCACAATCGCCACACGATATGGACTATTTGAAGAAGAATAAGATCCGGATGTAACAAATAAATCCGCCTGGTCACCTACTGGAATATTTTGCTGTAGCTATAGCTTGGGAAGTAAAGGCGGTAAAAGTAATACTGACCACATCACTCACTGAATATCACTTGCTCTATACAATATAGGTCTAGCATCACATGACCGTTTCGCCTTAAGGCCTACAACTCTGCTTAAATAGAGGCGCTAAACACACTCGAGATCTTATAATTACCACAACAAGCTTCTGCTAGCAGGTTGTATTAATTACCAGTGCAATGTCAGTTCTGCAAGCTCTTAAGAAAGACAAACTCACAACGCCAAGAAGAACCCCAAGCGAACTAAACACCAACAAACAAAAGCACAGTTCTTCAAAGGCTGCCATCTCACTGTGGCATACCCGGTAATGAAAGAGCAGATATGTTAGCTAAAGAAGGGGCACAGCTAGAACAAAACAGAACAATCAATCGGCTTTCGTGAAAAGAAGACCCTTATCAAGTCTGTTAGACAACAAAACTAATAATGATGTAACTATTACTATCTCGATGGAGAAAAACGTGAGGTCCTATTAATTATAGAATATGGTATCACAGACAGACTAACCTATAATCAAATAGATCACATTTTAATTAGCAACATAAATACATCAAACATACAGCAAGTCAGAAGTTATAGAGGAGCTGAGTGCCACAGTGACCACTTCCTCGTTGGAGCAAAATTTAAAATAAAACTTAACAGAGGTTTCTATACTAAATTACAAAGATTACACCCAACATTTAACAGAGAAAAACTACAAGACATTACAGTCAACGAGAAATTTACAGATGAAATAAGATGTAAACTTGAAACTCTGCAAAACCCTTTGGCGGAAAGCGTTGACCAAACTTGGTTGAACATCAAGAATACAATTCAATCTACCGCAGAAGAATGTCTCGGTGTGTTAACCACGCATAGAAAGAACAGATGGTTCAATCAAAAATGTGAAGAAGCAGTCATTAGGAAGAAGAATGCCAGACATGTATGGTTAAATGACATCAATAACGTCCAAAATGAAGAGCATTATAGAAATGAATGTAAAGAGGCTACAAACATAATCACTGGTATCATGAAGGCTAATAGACTACAATGGCTGGGGCATATAGAAAGAATGGAAGATAATAGGGAAACAAAACTCGCTTACACTCAGGAAATAAATGACCGTAGACCCCGAGGTAGACCAAGAAGGCGGTGGAGAGATAATACATGTACAGACCTACAAGCACTTGGAATCAACGACTGGCAAGAGAAGGTCCACCAGAGAGACGAATGGAGAAGGATTGTATCTGCAGCAAAGAACCTCAATGGCCCGGAACGCTGAAGAAGAAGAGAAGGTATCACAGACTGAAAAGTCACGTACACAAAATCACGTTTGTCCCGCTACACCTGGATGCACGTGAGGTGGCAGAACGGACAGATGAACATAACCTTGAAAACTGCCACGTGGTTCGCCCATTTCGGACTGAGTTTTTGCCCACACAGGCACAAAGTACACACAAAACTGACCGGGAATATCGACAAGCTCTCAAATACAGCAACGTGTATGCAAATCATCGAACTTTTTGTGTTGACATTACTATAACAGAAGAAGAAGAGGAAAAAAAAAGAAGAAGAAGTTAATAATAATAATAATAATAATAATAATAATAATAATAATAATAATAATAATAATAATTTATTGATAAAGGAAATACTTTACCGAAACGTTTGAATGTTAGCAGTGTGTCATAACACTCTCTTTCTCTCTCGCCCTGGCACTGCCGGTAGGTCGGTCGGTCTGTATGTCTGTCTGTCCACTGTCATGAAATGCAGCCTTTACTTCCCAAAACAATTTTCGGTTCACCATGTAGAGAAGTTACAGAAGAACAAATGCAATTCTCTATAATAAAGGAGGATAAATGGAGGACAGAACAATCAGGCCTGCACACATAGAGGCATAAAATGTAGCAAAAGGAACCCATTCAACTGTGAAGTGTCAGAACAGATGGCTGCTGGCTACTAAAACAGGATGGTGGGAATTGCAATAAACCCAGAATAAAATCACACAGACCATCAGACTAGGGTTGTAAAACCAGGCAGTCCAGCTTAAGGGTGTTACAGGTCAAACTGACAATTACACCCACTGGAGTGCAAACTGTGAAACTGATCTGGGGCTGGCAACTCAAAACCATCCAGGTGTGACACTATGGTGATGGTTAGTGGTTCAGAAAGCATTCATGATTGCCAGGGGGAGATAAGTGTCTTCTGCTAGGCTAGGTATAAAAACCCACGATAGACCTGTTTCCTTTAGATTAAGTCTGACTTCAGAACAGGTAGGCAGCCAGCTCAATGTTTGTAGTCATATGTATGATTCTTATGTTGTTAGATTTCACTAGGAGAATGATTTCTTATAGTCTGTCCGGAAATTTATGCCGTCATTCAAGATCAATTATTTTGAAAACTATCTGTTGCATCGTTATGAAATTTTTCCAGCCGTCTTATATTTACCCCCACCCAAGGAATATGTCTTTGATAGGTCCCAAAACAACTTAAATCATTAAAAGCGGCATCATTCCTTTGATGTTTTGCTTAACAACTAGTGATTTCTTGTTAAAAATGTTATGTTTACGGTAATGAGGACCTGCAAATTCAGATGACAAACAAAGGCGTATCTGGATTCGTATGGGAGTGGGTGCAATCAAAGAAGTACCTTACAGTCGACAGAATCGGCTGCATTGCACAGGGTTTTTATCCCATATGGCTCAGTTTCTTTCCGCAGCGCGGAAAGCGTCGCACAAAGCACGAACTCCGTAGCTCCAGCGACGACCCTCGGCAGTCTCCGAATAAAATGAATGATGCGGCCCGGACAGACAGACAGAAAGGTAGGTAGGTAGGCAGAAAGATAGGTGGGTGGATGGATGGCTGGCTGGCTGGCTGGCTGAGTGGGTGGATCGGTCGGTCGGTGGGTCGGTCGGTCGGTGGGTGGGTGGGTGGGTCGGCAGGCAGGCAGGCAGGCAGACAGACAGATAGATTAGATAGATAGATAGATAGATAGATAGATAGATAGATAGATAGATAGATAGATATCGGTAGGTCGGTGGGTCGGTGGGTAGGTGGATGGGTCAGCCGACCGGCAGACATTCAGACAGACAGACATTCAGACAGACATTCAGACAGACATTCAGACAGACAGACAGACAGACAGACAGACAGACAGATTGATAGATTGATTGATTGATTGATTGATTGATTTCCACCAGAAACCGGGCCTTGTCAGCTAGTTTATTTATATAATCACGTTTCATGAAAGAACCCACATTTGGAGACGCCTCTGAATCTTCGCGCTGTTTGTTTGAAAACGAAAGTCACGTGAAAATTTTGAATAATTTGGGTCGAATCTTGGGGAAGCTGTAAAACTGTTAAAATCATGGTCGTAATCTTTAAGTCATAATTAATATACCGTATATAAGCTAACTTTAAAATCTGCTGTAAAATCTCCAGAACAAAAATTGTTTTGTTGGGTGGACATAATGATAACGTTATATACTAAATCTCATCATTTTATCTCAGCCCGTTACTGAGATATTGAATTTTATATTGAGGCAACCAAAAAAAAACACACTATAGTAACTAGTCAGTCTATATCTGACTTAGGTTATTTCAATAAATATCATTGTCTAAGTATACTTTTAGGTGTCTTGGTAGATGCTTGTCATTTCTTGGTACACTATCCTAGTTGCTTTTTGGTGTGTGCATTTGTTGTACAGAATATAGTCAACTGACTATTTATTTAATTCTTACAACAGCAGTAACTAAGTGGTGATTAAACCGGGCAGATCAGCAAATATGGCTGGTCTGTGTGGTCACTTCAATTAGACTTGTTGTATATCTCATTTTGTAGCTATACCATATTAGTACTCATTAATAATGCCTGATGCTATTATGTTGAGTATCATTATATGTCTATCTTGAAGTAATATAATGGTTACGGATATGTTGGATGTATGTATGTGTAATTTCATATGAATATACGATGCTAGGAATATGCTTCGTACATATTCTTTTTGTGTATATACGTCTCATTTCGTATACATACAAACTAACTAGTGCATTATGCTATGATGTTAAAGTATCATAATATGTCTAGTTTAATCAATATGTTTATGTGTATTGGATGTTTGATATATTGATTTGTCATATGCAAACCTACCAATATGAAGTGTTATGCTATTGTCTGCGCATTGGCACATTGGCCAACGATTGTGTGGGAAGCCGAGGTGTAATGGTAAAGACATTACCATTGTGGACGTGCGTTCACGTTAATGCATGGGAACCTGGCACAGCTACTGGTCACGGCTTGTAAGCCCGGATGACCCGGTTATTATTATTACATTACCGATCCTGTGAGCTGCTAAACCAACTTTGGACGGAGCGGCTGTACGACACAGAATTTCTGTATTAGCGACATGGACATGGGGCGGCAGAAATGTAATCATTACAGGCGTGTGAGACAATTGAAAAGCCCGTCCCTGACTAAGACAGTAGGAGGGAGAAGGAGGATGGTGAACGCAGTAGAGCTGGAAGATAAACTTGGCCAGACTGGTCATTGTATATGTGTTTACTAGAATATGTTTTACTTAAGATTGCGCTGATGTAGAACTAGATATAACACATTCTTGATTTTCTTTCAAGCTCTCACAAGGAGCACCTATGTTATAGATCTCAAGACTAGAGACTACTGACTAGGTAGTGTCAGGACTGACAGGATTCGTCAGAATACCGGCAAGCTGTTCTTTTTTGAGTCTACTGGAGAGTGGGGATCTGGACCACAGATCCGGATAGTTCAAGTAACAGTAAAGTTACGTAATGTTTCTTATCACAATATGTTATATGATTTCATCATCCTCATATTGAACCATCAGATGTCTATGATTATGATTAGTAAATAAATGTTGTAGTATTGTAACTCATAGTTCTGTCATTATATTAATTCCAATTGTGCATACGTGTTGTGTGTGTGTACATTGGTGGGGGTTCACTTAGACACCAAGGAAGGGAGCAGTCAGGGAGAAAAACCTGTACTGAGATAGTCGTCTATACTCATATATTTAGACTTAAACATCTATCTTAGCTAACCTTCTCTTTCCCATTCCTTGGCGAATATTCAGCACAGTTCATTTCATTTTGTAACGAGCCACTTGGAGCTGTACGTTGGATATTCATGAGCTTAATCTGTAGTTCAGCCATATAGATTTTGTCCCTAGTCAGATTCTGACTATTTTGGGTTGCTCGCCAGTGAATAATACTTTCATCTAGCCGGTGGGGCACCCCGACTTCTGAAGATTGTTTGTAAAATGGAGTTATCTCTCTATAACGCAAAGCCTGGGCTGAATTTAGAGACCATGTGTTGCCCATGCAGCATGATCCCTCTCTAGGCCTGCCTAGTTTACTCCAGAGGAAAGGCAACACTAATACGTCTGGAACAAGACAAGCTGCAGAAGCTACCGGATCAATAAAGCAATGCTCCAACAGTCCGCCTGTCGGAGCTTACATACTAGAAAAGTTGCCGACCAAGGCTTATAGCCTGGTTTGCCCTGCCGTGACATTTAGTCTTTAGGTTGCATTTCTTTACACTAGAGTAAGACTTGTACCCTACCAACTGCACTTTTAAGCCCGAAGTCATTAGCAGAATGTGGGGTTTCGAGTTTGGTGAGCGTCGCCCAACATTCGGCGATAACAGAAAGCATATTGTACCGTCTACTGTCATACGTTAGCTCAGTCATATTTGACTAAGACCTGACATTATTATTAAATTCGTATAACCTTTACAGGACATCAATGTCAACATCAGCATCTTTCAACTGATTGTTGTTTTCTTGGCAAGATTACGCTCAGTAGTTTGCCATTGCTTTCTGAGTGACCAGTTTACACACCCCTAAGTTACCGACGCGGAGAGAACCGCTACCGATTCTCGCGCACGTCACGTTACTCACGAGAGTATACGGGATTACGGAGAAAGTCGTGTAACTCCTAAACTATGGAGACTGGCAAGACGTGACATAGATTATAGTTATATTGATATTCCTAATGTAAGTACATATCGTCTGTAATGAACAGGTCACATTGCGTTTGTCCATGCTGTGCCTGTTCATGATCTCAGCATGCCCCACTTATTACACTGATTTGTATAAGTAGTGCAGTCACTGTCTCTATCTTTCGTCATTTTTAAGTGAGTATTGTTTGCGGGTTTGCCTGGAATGCTACGATGTCGATTCGTAGAAACCAAGAAACCAAGAAAGTGAGTAACGCTGTTACATTTTGCGAAATCTGTAGCGCAACATATTCATAAGTGAGTAACGTTTCATTGTTTCGCCCCACCTGTGGCTCTGTACACCCAAAAGGCTAATAAAGTGCGTTATTTTGTCACACCTGTGGCACAGTACATCTAAAAAGCTTGTCAAATCAGCCATGTGACATAGAGATTTGCACCGTAAACAGCAGATCACATACTCCAAGACTCCCCAAAATATAACACAGCTAGGCAAACTTTTTGGCCTAGAGAAACAACTTTGGAGGATAAACTCTATGGACCACTGAGTGAACTTAAAAAAACGTGAAGTTTATACTATAGACTCATTCATTCAGTAGCATGTCCTTTGCAGTACCTCGCTCCCATAACAACCTTACGGGAAACCTCTCGATCATAAGCAAGATTTCCCGCGTCTTATACACCCATCTGGAGATCATCCGCCACATTGCAGATATAGACAATAAGTTTCAAGCGAACAAAACAAGAAGGTTGTTTTGCCATTCTTGTGGCGAGTACTTCTGATCTAGGCAGTCATTTATTTTGGATTCTTAATCCCTAACCGTTGACTTCCACAGTCAACTGACAAAGCCGAGGGTTTTTGTACACCCCCTCCCCCCCCCCCCCCCCTTTGTGACATTTTGGATACCTAAAGTGCAACTTACAACATTAAAATTAAACTACAATTGGGTACAGTCAAGAAAGCACATTCCTACCTGCCCATATTATGATAATCAAGAAAAACAACGGCCGAGAAATAACAAATTGCGTCCAGTAATTACTAAGCGTATTTACTTTAGCCAGTTGACCTATGGTTGTAATAACAAGCCACATAGAGAGTGGAATTTACGATGCCCTAAACAACAGAATATTCAGCACACTAAACATTACCTTGCAAGAGAAGGCTGATTTTACCCTATAGAGAGTTTAGAGTGAGAGAGTTTTGAGAGAGTATCACCCAATTTCCTTATAAGCTATCACGGTCTCCGTCCCTTAGCACTTGATCTTAATTTTAATTTAGAATAAGATGTGGTGAATATTTAATTGGATATTTTTACCATGATGCTGGCTGTTAACACAGGTAAGAGTGAAGGCTTATAATCCCACAAATATAGCATTTGATAAATTCAGAAGAAGAATTTGAAACATCTCAGTTAATAATTTTTTCTTAACGGAATAACTCTCTTGTGTCAGTCATAACTAAGCTGAAGAGATATAGGTTGTCTCTCTTTGACTGTGACTAGCGCTTAATGCAATAATCTGTAGACTCAGAGACGACAGTAAATGTCATAATAGTGGTTACGGGTTCTGTCATATGAAGTGACCTGCTCATAAAATAAATATTGGATTATCTTTCTTTAACTATTTCACACAGTCTATAATTGGTGAGAAGGATCTACCACGATGTTTCGTTTACTGATTCATTATTATCTCACTTATATGTATATTCTTAATGGCATGACTCTATGTATACGAATATATCCATTATATATGTTATGATTTTATGTCACTCCCTATCCTTAGGAAAGGAATATTAACAAGGCCAGTCTGAGATGTCTTAATCGGAGTCATATCAGTGGGATTGGCCAATGAGTAATCGAATGTATTACTGAGTATGACGCTCGGTGCACGAAAGGGATGATAATGTCTTGCAGATATGATAGAGGGATGCTTATGTTATGTGGGACATTTGTCACATCAGATCACGAAAGGACAACACATAGTAGAGAAGGGTATGTGATGGCCTACTCCTGTGAGGTAGTCCCGAACCTTTTTCCTTTTCTCCCAATTGTTTTGTGAAGATGGATACATGGTTGTTTTCGTGTTGTTGATAGATGATGGGTGGTGATCGGTTGGTACATGTGGTGCCCTAAGCTGGGGCCATCAATATATTGTGTGTCGAATTCATCCTACAGGATAGGTCTTCGCCTTGATGTTGCCATGAAGAGCAGAGGATCGCTTATCGCGAGTTGAAATTCAATACAGCCCAGTGCCAGTGCAAGAAGCCAGATAAGTGGCATGCAAAACCCATATATCTTCATTTAAGACCAACGGCCAACAGTTAAACAGCGAGTTAACATCAACTAGTATATACAGTTTTCCATAAATGAAACTGAACACTAGTTTAGAACTGGAAAGGAATAAGTGTTAATAGTACTTAATTTAATCAAGGACGCACGACCAATCATCTTTAAGTTAATTGTGCTAAAACTTTGTTTGGTTTTCCAGAGTTTTTCAAAGATAGAACATGTGAAAAGTCACATGTGAATGACAATTAGGAATAATTATGTCAATTGTGTATAATTCTTTTTTATGTAACATTTGATGCCCATTGAACATATCTTTGTCTCCGTGTACCTATTACAAGATGAAAATCGTATTCGACAATGTTATTAGTTTCATCAGAGTATTTGTGAATGTACTGTGTTCAATTATAATGAAATAGTGTTTCTTCATTTCACGACATAATCCAGCGAGAGAGGTGGCAGGGATAATACTAGCTTCTAATGTAACCAGATTGAGCTTTATTTTTTTAAATCTAAAAGCAGTGACTTCCCTGTGCTCCCCTAGCCTTCTATTAGAAAACCTGACTGATACCTAGTGGAATCTTATAGTAGATATCTTTTTAATCACTAGGGAGTATTACGAGCCAATTCCTGGTTTTCCTGTAATAGTTGGCAAATGGGATTTGGGGATCTTTCTCCCCATTTCTATTTCTATCATACTACACTCTACTGGTGCCAACGTCTCGACCCATGAGACTTAATGAGGCCCTCCTAAGGCTCAAGGTAAAGACAAGAAGGCGGGTGTAATATTATAAATTCACGAATATTTCTTCTTCATCGTTATTCATTCGACATGTTTGTTTTTGACGTAATTACGTCGTGCCTCTTTACAGTTTTTTTTTTTTTTTTTTTTTTTTTTTGCGTATCCTTTTACAGGACTTAGCTGTCAACAGCAGCATCTTTCAGCTGTCTGTTGATCTCTTGGCAAGATTACGCTCAGTAGTTTGCCATTGCTTTCTGAGCGGCCGGCTCAGTATCCGCAAGTCACGAGCGGGGGTCGAACCACCTCAGTTCTCGCTCCGCTGCGAGACTCTGCGTGATAAACGGGATTACAGAGAGAAAGTGTTGTAACCCCACAGCCAGAGAGACCGGCCTCTTTACAGTAGAGCTGCAATATTTGCACCTTTCGGCGACACACATCCGGATTCTTCGGGCGCGCATTGACCATGTTAACCTTCCTTGGAGTAAGTTCCCTTGAGCAAGATGGCGGGACATTTCTTCGTCCCGTAAAATGGAACGTGTTTTTTTCCGAAATGTGTATGGATTAAGTGTTTTTTCGTGGTGAAATGGAGTTCGGACCGTGCAACGTAGTTCGTGCACGCGCGTCCGGTCTTCTTTCGGCGTATCATCGGCGCCCGGTGGCGATAGTTAAGCCTAACATGACGGCCAGACGACCAGCTAGGACACAAAGTGGTAAGAGGGCGGGCGCGCGCAGAAGGCGCTTAAAATGTGACAGATTGGGTATCGGAAATGTTCGAGTACTGTACTGGAACTGTGCATCATTTAGTCAACGCCGACCCATTCTTGAAAAACTACTCTACGGAAACGATATTGTAGTCTTGCAAGAAACACAGCTCACCGACGGAACAGTCAATGTTGCGGGATTTCAGGGTTTCCTTAACAGGCGGCACCTCGGACAGGCCATTCTGGTCCGCGACAACATACTAGTGTCTGAGATCGATATGTCCGCCTGGAACAGCGATGCCCTGCAAGTGCAGGCATTAAGAATAATGACACCAGTGCAGCTTGTAATCGTTAACGTCTATGCGCGAAATGGGAAGGTCGACGTGCGACAATGGCAGAGTTTGTTCGATATGGATGAAAGGCATATCATCTACTGCGGGGACTTCAATGCCAGAGGCAGTCAATGGGGGAATTGCATCACCAATAGACAGGGAGAAGATTTGGAGGACGCCCTGGCATCTGCTGCCCTAATCTGTCTGAATGATGGGAAGGTCACTAGAATGGCCACTCGACCAGGCGACTCTGACAGCATCATTGACTCGGCTCTGGTGTGCCGGTGGGGCACACTGGGATACCACGATAGTGACCACTACCCTTGTGTCATCCTGATCAAGAAAGACGGGGCCATGAGTCAAAGAAACAAGACCAATGCCTTCCCGTACGATACCACTGGTCAAGACGCCATAAGCAAGATCAGAAGAAGGAAACTAACTTCCTCCCGTAGGAGACAAGAAAGATGGCTGCAGCCACCATGGTGGAATGGAGAGGTCGAGAAGGTGTGGCTGGGAAAGAGGCAGGCTGTCAAAGACTGGCAAAAGGCCAGAAAGGATAACATGCCACAGGTTGAGTTGGCGAACCTGAAGACTGAGGTCGTTAGGACGACGACTTTATTCAAATCCTGGGCCAAACAGGCCAAGGCCGACAAATGTGACGAGTTCTGCAGGAAGGTATGCTCCGAGCAATCTCTTACGACATTCTGGCGCCTCCACAAGAGCATGAACGGTGCTGCACAACGTAGGGGTATTCCAGACTTTCAAGGCACAGACCTCGCATGGAAAAAGTCGGATGCGGATAAAGGTAAGGCCCTTCTTGCACGCTACATAGAACAGACTGACCAGAAAGACGAGCCCGCCAGACAGAGGACCACAACAACACCCTCTCAGTTGTGCGAGGGGGTCGGGACAGACGAAGAATGGACAATCACAGTTGAGATATTGCGTGCGATGCTCAAGAAATCACCTAACACCGCCCCAGGCCCAGACGGCATCCGATATGGTGACCTAATGGTGATATCAGATGATGACATGGAAGAACTGGCCAGAGAATTCAACACCAGTATCCAGAGGGGTCAGGTCAAAGAAGAATGGCTACACAGCTACTTGCTGCCGCTGCCAAAACCGAACAAAGACCACTCCAAGATAAGCGGCTACAGAATCATTACGATGCAGAATACTGTTGGCAAGCTACTGGAGAAAATTGTAGCACACAGACTTGCTTGGGACTTGGAACAGCTCGGCTGCTTCCCGCCCACACTTGGAGGATACAGACGCAACAAAGAGTCATGGCTGAATGCGGCGGTCCTTGCTCAAGATGTTTACGAAGGATTTCAGGTCAGAGAAGAGACATGTGCGGCCGCCATAGACTTAGAGGACGCATATAACAGAGTATCTTTCGAGCACTTGATGCAAACCCTCCTCAGACTAAAAGTGCACCCTCACCTTGTACGATGGATAGCTACAGTTCTGCTCCAAATGAAGGTGGTGCTAAGATGCGGGAGTTGGTCTTCTGAGCCGATAACGATATGTCCAGGATTGCCGCAGGGTTCACCACTGTCACCAGTACTATTCAACGTGTATACGGTGCCGATCACTGAACAACAGTTGGACGGGAGGGGTAGGACTCTGTCATTCGTTGACGACATCCTCGTGTATCGACAGGGTCGAGATAGACAGGCGGTTGCCAATGATATGCAAGGCGAACTAGATCGAATTTCCTCATGGTGTGCTGATGCCTGTGCCCTTGTCAACCCTGCAAAGGCATCAGTTACATGGCTCTCACTAAACAACCATATTGTGAAAACAGACCTGCCGGCAGTAAGAATGGATGGGAGCATTCTGAGTAGAACCCAGTCAATGACATATCTTGGCGTGAGGCTTGATCGTAGCCTGTCCTTCAGAGATCATGTCGATTATGTCATAACGAAGGCTCGAAAAGGTTTGGCAGCAATGAGAGTCATGGCGACTGCCAATATCGAGCAAAGACTGCTATTACTTCTGTTCCAAGGACTTGTGCTTTCACGCATCGAGTATGCCATGGCCATCCTCACTGTCAGCCCTACACAGATTGGAAGACTTGAAAAGGTACAAAACGAAGCCATGCGCATCATTTTGGGCTGCACGAGAGACACCAGCTGTGTAGCAATGAGATACCTCCTTGACTTCCCAACAATGGAACACAGGATCAAGATCTGGAGAGCTCGTGCATACTTAAAAATAAATGCAGATGATTAGCACCCTCTGCATGACGCTGTATTCAAAGAAAAGGGTGACAGGCTAAAGAGGGGCAAATCATGGATGGGTCGGGCGGAAGATGTCGTCGGACAGGTCTGCAGTCTTACCAGTATCAACCCCGGCAAGGAATGGGTGCCGGTGCCTCCAGCTTTTAAGTGTACCTTCTCCTGCATTATCACACTCGACAGACGGTGCAGAGAGCAGAACCCTGCCGCTGTCAATGCAGAGGTTAACGCGCTCATCTATGATCACTCAGATAGCCCCGAAATGCTCATCTATACAGATGGATCTGTTGTAAAGCAGCAGAGAAGTGCGTGGGCATTTACAGCCCGTTCAGCGGGCCGAACCGTTCAAGAATCCAGTGGTGCCCACTCTATGACCACGAGCAGCATGACGATGGAGGTGATGGCAGTTACACAGGCTTTCATATGGCTGGAATCACAGCATTATACCAACGTGTGTGTACTAAGTGATTCAATGAGCATGATTCAGAAGGTCGAAGCTGGATCTGTACGTAGACAGTGGACTGAGTCTCTGCGGAAGTCTGTTGTCCGCAAAGTCACCTTCATCTTCGTCCCGGGACATGCGGGAGTCGAGGGAAATGAACGAGCTGATAAATTGGCTGGCTCTGCACCCCCTGTAGATGACCAGCCCATGGATCGTGCCGATGTTATTAACGCCCTTAAAGATATGGCGAGAACAGAGGATTTTGACGCCAGTGATTCCACATCGCTTTCCAGGATGAAAGACCTGGGAGTAAGAATCGGCACAGCCAGACGCGAGAGGTACATCGGGAAAACAAAGCGCCTCGTCAACCAACACAGAACTGGCACTATTAGCCACCGGACGCTGATGCATATGCTGGGGGGAGGATCTGAGCACCTATGGACATGTCCGGAGTGCAACGAAGATACCCCAACTGATAACTAACTAACTAACTAACCTTCCTTGATGGATTATTTCTAACCAACAATACTCTCTAAATTGTCGGGTTTGCGCATTTCTTTATGAAAATGTCGAATATCATTTAGTTCATTTCATCTGGATTATTAGCATTGTACTTCGGCAGTCAGTGGCTAGAGTGTTTGCCTGCCGCCTCGTTGGTCATCTGTTCAAATCCCCATGGAAGCTGATTTGTAAAAATAGAATTGAACTTCCAGAACGATTCAGCCTAAAATAGATACAGGGAATCTCCGCGGCGAGGTGATTACGCCGACTGCCTCGCTTAATGAAGGTTGTGGGTTCGATAATGGGCTACATCGGTCGGTTCATGACTGCAACCTTCTCGGAGACTCCTGGAGATCGTCGCTGGCGCTACGGAGTTCGAACTTTCTATGACGCTTTGGTCAGGCCACCCTCCAGAAAGAGACCCTGCCAGAAGGAATACAACCCTTGTGGATACCAGTACATGTGCTGGGAGTTAAACGTGTCCCGAGTGATACTGACTGCACCCCCCCCCCCCCCCCCCTTCCACCGAGTGCCTGTTTTTTTTTACATATCCTATTTACAGGTCATCGATGTCAACACCAGCACTGCTGTTGTTGATGTCTTGGCAAGTTGACGTTCAGTAGTTTGCTATTGCTTCTGAACGATCGGCTCCCATACCAACACGTTAAAATCCAGCTTGACACGGTCTGCCGCCAAATCGGTTGCACCTGTTTCGAACGCAGGTAAGCGGAATTACGAACCGCGTTCGTAACGCCTTTGCCACGGAGACCAAACAAGTGCCTAATGGTATAAAATATGAAGATTGCACTAAGTACCCAGTATGCCTCGAAAGTTGACACATGTTCTCTACTTGACTTAGTCATTTCCTTCCTAAAATATTTCCTGGTTCTGTCTTCAGGGTGTGCTAATTTCTTCCCAATAAGTCATTTTCTGGGGGGGGGGGGGGGGTTTGAGGATTTGGGGGTGGGGGGGGGGGTGGGTTGTGAGTGGTCTCAATATATGGTGTCCGCCTCGAGTGCTGGAGGTCGCGGATTCAAGCCCCGGTGAGGTCCGGGATATTTTCCCGTGGACTTCTCGTAACAATATTTCCTCTGTTCTCTTGGTAGTGAGATCGGACGCCCGTGTGTATTGTTGCGCACGTAAAAAATCCCTTGGCAGTTGGAAATCGAAAAACGTAGCCTAACTGCGCTGCCCGGGCAAAATCTCGAATTACAAACCTACCCAAAGTATTTCAGGATCCTCGCCGGTGCTACGGAGTTCGTGCAGTTAGCTGAGATTCTCCGGACTCAGTTTTGAGTTAGGAGTAGAACGGGGCACTAATGGGTTACACCCGTGTACCGTGATGTTGATCCGCTGACTAAACTAAACTTAGTCATTTGCTAATGTTAAGCAGCCGTGGTAGAGATGTGGCTGGCAAGTTCATCTGTCGGCTTGTTGGACGTATATTCGAATCCTTATCGAGATGGAAATTTACCCCCCCCCCCCCTCCAAAAAAAAAAAATGACACAGCCTGAAGACAGAACCAGGAAATATTCTAGGAAGTAAATGCGACCGACGTGGAATTGACCACATCAGCCATCGAGTGCAGGTTGGTCTATACACATATGCGACTGTCACCATATACACAACAGACCTCAAGACGTGGGGACGAAAGTACTGTAGCAGGAACCACGTGTGCGTATGTGAAGTGTTAAGATCATCACATGTTGTGGTTCTGAGTGCACGGTGGGACAGGTGACTAACGTTTCCCTCCCATAGCCAACTATAAGTGTTTAAAGAAAATAAAAGGCCAGAGGATAGACTTCATTGCACCGAGTTTTATCCCATTTGGCGCGATCTGTTTCCGCTAAGCGGCCTGCCGGTAGCTTCACGTAAATCACGAACTCTGTAGCTCCAGCGACGACCCCCAGGAGTCTCCGAGAAATCTGCTCTCGTGAACTGAATGACGGAGCCTGCAAATGAACCTACAACCTTCGGGGCGTGAGACAGGCGGCTTAACCATATGGCCACGGAGACCCCGGCGAACCATAAGAGATGGCACTGAACCCTCGACCTGTCACGAGCGCGCTATTGTCAGCAGTACGTCATATCCGTTGCATCAAAACACCCTCTGTGGAAGGATTTTTCCTTTATTTTATTTTCGTAAATGTTGGGACATTATTACCTCCTTAAATTCCGGATAAAATAAAAACTTTAAATGGACAAAAACAACAACCGGAAGATGCGTGCACGTATAACTACATGGCATTAGGCCAGCATGATGAAAGCACAAGCACAGCTCGATCCATAGCAGCGACAACAGCAATAACAACAACAACAACAGCAACAATAGCATAAAATATTCATCTGTAACGTTTCCCGTGTTAATGCGTGTCTGAGGTTAAGTTCACGTGCTAATGCTAATTCTCGACAACTCTCGCTGTTGTTCATGCTCTTCAATTTACTAGCTGGTATTGTCGTGTAAAAACCACACGAGTGTCAGAGAGCGTGGTAGGGCGGTAGCTTGCATGCTTCCAGGTCGACCCAACCTAAGATGGTTTTTAGGAAGTGTCTGGGGAAATAAAGGTGCCAGCGTGGTGTGGTTACCCCTCGAGTGCCGACTGGTATATTTAAAACAAAAGAGTTTAAAAGACGAGAGGATGGACTTAATAACATTTGGTTTTATCCCATATGGCTTGGTCTCTTTCAACAGGGCACAAAAAAAAAAAAAAACTCCGTAGCTCCAGCGACCACCATCAGGAGTCACCGAGAAAATTTCACCTGTGAACAGAGCGACGTAGATCGGAATCGAACCCACAACTTTCGGTACGCAGGGTAGGTGGAGTAACTACTTTGCCACGGAGTGTACACATCTTGAGAACATTAACAGAGAGAATAATAGAAATAAACAGAAATCTTTTTTGTACTTTATTGGCTAAACTAATGCATTTACAAGGTGAAACATGACTAAATGATTAAAATGTTGGAAATATTAAACATTGACGGTAAAGAAATAAGAATAATAAAGAACATATATTGGCGACAATGGTCTCTGTGGCTAACGGCTTGCGAACGCAGTTTGTGAGCCCGTATACCCGGGTTCGAAACACGGCGGTGCTGTTTTTTTCGAAAAAGGTATAGGAGCCGGTCGTCCAGAAAGCAATGGCAAACTACTGAACGTAAAATTTGCCCAGGAATCACGAACAGCGAAAATTCTGGGGTTGACTGCTACATCCTGTGAAGGACATGTAACTTAATTATTTTTTTTTAAATTGGCGACAAAGAGACCCATAATAAATGACAACCAGTTAGGAATTTTTCAACACATTAAACAAGGTAAGGACAGGATTGTGTACTACCACACGATTTATTCAATTTGTACAACGAAATAATAAAGAGATCCATACAAGACAAGCCAGGAATATTGGTTGATAGGCAACATGTAAACAACATGCGTTATGCTGATGACATGGCATTGGTCGTTGAAGATGAAATGCAGTTAACAGAAATGAAAGATATAACTGTGGCAGTAAGTCAAAACAAAGTACATAGTCTAAATAACAGAAAAACATAAGTAATAATTATTACAAAGTAAAACTGTACATCCAAGTGCAACATCAAAATGAATGGAACCAGTCAATATGTTTAAATATGTGGCCACTGAAATAACAGCAGATGGGAGATATATTAAATATAATTTGTATGTATATATATTGTATGGCGCGTTACACCCACATGTTAAAAGGTATATTAAAGAAGTTCAATGTTGTATAGCCCAAGCAAAGGCAGCATTTCACAAGATGAAAAAATATCCTCAGCAATTTGTCTTTGTCAATCGTAGTGACAATAGTTCTTAAGAGCTATATTGAACCAATCGTAATGAACGGAAGCGATTTATGGACAATTGCCTGACAAGTGAAGTGAGGAATTGTGTAGATGTCGCGGAGATGTAGTTTTATAGACGAATGATAAAAGCATCGTGAGCGGATAGAAAGAGTAATGATGAGATCTTGAAGAAGAAAACTGGTTACACGCCTCAGGAGAAGACAGTCCACATTATTTGAGCATGTAATGAGAAGGGGAAAGCTGGTGTGTCGTCACAACGGGAAGATTGGAGGGTGGGAGAGGCAGGGGGAGACAAAAAGAGAAGACGCAAGACTGTTAGACATAATCAAACAACATAGTTCCCCCTGCCTGTCAAGACACTTGGTCCACGTGTCCACTAGCTTGTTGATGCCTTCTAGGAAATAGTTTCTGGAGTGTGGCATTAATTAAGCCAATGTTGCACCTCCTAAATTACCTCATTGTCATCTGCAAACTTCTAAAACCGCAAATGTTCTTTCAAGGGTTAAAACAAGTGAAAGTCCAATAGCGCCAAGTCTGGACTGTATGCTGTTTGTTTCAAGACCTCAAATTTCAGAGTATGTTAGTGTATCCACCGTAGGCCGGTTGGAGGGGGAGTTGTTGTACAGCAACGATACACCTTTTGAGAGAAGTCACCGGCGTTTGGAGCGCACCTCGGGCTTCAGTGTGTTCACTAGCTTGTCTCTCTATCATACTCTAGCCATAGCTTCATCCTTTGACATGCACCTATACAAGGCCCGTGATACCCCAAGATGGTTGTCATGACTTTCCCAGCGGATTCTTTCGTCTTTTATTAACCGGAAACAACGGGTGTTTCCTTTCAAACCTTTCTACCCATTCATATATTCTTCCCTCACTCAGACAACTTTCTTCACTCTGAACCACCATTCTTCTGTAGATTTCACAAGGTTTCACACCCTCTGATAAAAAACAACCCCCCCCCCAAAAAAAAAAAAAAAAAAAAAAAAACAACACACACACACACACACACAAACACAAAAGAAAACAAAAAAACAAACAAATAAAAGCCGATAGTGGGGGAGCCATTATGCATTCGCTATTGCACATGCGCAAACTGCTCGATCATCACGACCATTGCATGGGGTATTGCTTAATAGCCAGCTTGTGTTCTGAAGTAAGAGTTTCCGTTGTCTATACTCTTCCATGCACTTTTTAATAAAATTCCTGTTACTTAATGAACATCTCTCGTATATACTGTGCAAATCCAACTTTTAATTCACAAGAGCTATTTATCCGTAACCTGTTTTAAACTGGACTATCCATATTTAACAATATTCAAAAAGTCGTTAAGTTAAGACTGGACGTCTCATCGTCTCTTAAAAGATCTTTCATATTTAATGAACTAATATTACTTAGGATATTAAGTGTACGCTACAGACTCTTGTATTCAACATGTCAATGACAGCAATCTCCATTCACCAGTGAGAAACACCAGTCGACCAGAATAACTCAAAATTCGATCTCACAATCATCTTTGATGTAACAAACATTTATAGAAAAACGCGCCCATGCGTCTAGAGATACCAGCGGTGCTGCGGTTTCACTTATGGCGCATTGCGTCTCATTATGAGTTACAGATCGATCCGCCACTTCCGGCGAGAGCGACAAGTTTCTGGTCACATTGCGACAAGTTCCATCTCTACTGGAACTTCCGAATCCAGAACTGACTCCCCGGACATCTGTAATCATAGAAGTCAGTCATTGATAGGCTGTAAACATTTACCTCTGTACTCATAGAAATCAGTCATTGGTAGGCTGTAAACATTTACCTCTGTACTCATAGAAATCAGTCATTGGTAGGCAGTAAACATCGACTTCTATAATCATAGAAGTCAGTCATTGATAGGCAGTAAACATTGAACTCTGTGATCATAGATGTCAGTCATTGATAGGCAATAAACATGGACCTCTGTGATCATAGATGTCAGTCATTGATAGGCAATAAACATGGACCTCTGTGATCGTAGAAGTCAGTCATTGATAGGCAATAAACATGGACCTCTGTGATCATAGAAGTCAGTCATTTATAGGCAATAAACATGGACCTCTGTAATCATAGATGTCAGTCATTGATAGACAATAAACACGGACCTCTGTGATCATAGATGTCAGTCATTGATAGGCAATAAACATGGACCTCTGTGATCATAGAAGTCAGTCATTGATAGGCAATAAACATGGACCTCTGTGATCATATAAGTCAGTCATTGATAGACACTAAACATTGACCTCTGTAATCATAGAAGTCAGTCATTGATAGGCAATAAACATGGACCTCTGTGATAATATAAGTCAGTCATTGATAGGCACTAAACATTGACCTCTGTAATCATAGAAGTCAGTCATTGACAGGCAGTAAAGATTGACCTCTGTAATCATAGAAGTCAGTCATTGAGAGGCAGTAAATATTGACCTCTGTAATCATAGAAGTCAGTCAGTGACAGGCAGTAAACATTGACCTCTGTAATCATAGAAGTCAGTCATTGACAGGCAGTAAACATGGACCTCTGTGATAATATAAGTCAGTCATTGATAGGCACTAAACATTGACCTCTGTAATCATAGAAGTCAGTCATTGACAGGCAGTAAACATTGACCTCTGTAATCATAGAAGTCAGTCATTGAGAGGCAGTAAATATTGACCTCTGTAATCATAGAAGTCAGTCAGTGACAGGCAGTAAACATTGACCTCTGTAATCATAGAAGTCAGTCATTGACAGGCAGTAAACATTGACCTCTGTAATCATAGAAGTCAGTCATTGATAGGCTGTAAACATTTACCTCTGTACTCATAGAAATCAGTCATTGGTAGGCTGTAAACATTTACCTCTGTACTCATAGAAATCAGTCATTGGTAGGCAGTAAACATCGACTTCTATAATCATAGAAGTCAGTCATTGATAGGCAGTAAACATTGAACTCTGTGATCATAGATGTCAGTCATTGATAGGCAATAAACATGGACCTCTGTGATCATAGATGTCAGTCATTGATAGGCAATAAACATGGACCTCTGTGATCGTAGAAGTCAGTCATTGATAGGCAATAAACATGGACCTCTGTGATCATAGAAGTCAGTCATTTATAGGCAATAAACATGGACCTCTGTAATCATAGATGTCAGTCATTGATAGACAATAAACACGGACCTCTGTGATCATAGATGTCAGTCATTGATAGGCAATAAACATGGACCTCTGTGATCATAGAAGTCAGTCATTGATAGGCAATAAACATGGACCTCTGTGATCATATAAGTCAGTCATTGATAGACACTAAACATTGACCTCTGTAATCATAGAAGTCAGTCATTGATAGGCAATAAACATGGACCTCTGTGATAATATAAGTCAGTCATTGATAGGCACTAAACATTGACCTCTGTAATCATAGAAGTCAGTCATTGACAGGCAGTAAACATTGACCTCTGTAATCATAGAAGTCAGTCATTGAGAGGCAGTAAATATTGACCTCTGTAATCATAGAAGTCAGTCAGTGACAGGCAGTAAACATTGACCTCTGTAATCATAGAAGTCAGTCATTGACAGGCAGTAAACATTGACCTCTGTAATCATAGAAGTCAGTCATTGATAGGCAGTAAACATTGACCTCTGTAATCATAGAAGTCAGTCATTGACAGACAGTAAACATTGACCTCTGTAATCATAGAAGTCAGGCATTGACAGACAATAAACATTGACCTCTGTAATCATAGAAGTCAGTCATTGATAGGCAGTAAATATTGACCTCTGTAATAATAGAAGTCAGTCATTGAGAGGCAGTAAATATTGACCTCTGTAATCATAGAAGTCAGTCAGTGACAGGCAGTAAACATTGACCTCTGTAATCATAGAAGTCAGTCATTGACAGGCAGTAAACATTGACCTCTGTAATCATAGAAGTCAGTCATTGACAGGCAGTAAACATTGACCTCTGTAATCATAGAAGTCAGTCATTGACAGACAATAAACATTGACCTGTGTAATCATAGAAGTCAGTCATTGATAGGCAGTAAATATTGACCTCTGTAATCATAGAAGTCAGTCATTGATAGGCAGTAAACATTGACCTCTGTAATCATAGAAGTCAGTCATTGACAGGCAGTAAACATTGACTCTTTTACGTTCCTTGAGGTGCACTGAGTATATAGTGCGAGCTACATGCATATTATGGACCAATCACCACTGGATAGGTTAAGTTTTCAATTCAGACCGCCCGTCTTTACTTCCAGGGCATATTCTGATAACCGATTTAGCTGGATCGACCCGGGGGTCCAGGTAAAAAAAAAAAAAAAAGACATGTCTGTCACGATGGGGATTCCAACAAATGACCATTGCCTCGGCAGAAAAGGAAGCTGGTCACTGAGTTACCGTGGCTCTATTTTATAGGTAGTGGTTAATACTTATAAAAATGTACGTGTAAAGGGGAGAATGATTCCTTTGCCTGTTAGATAAAGAGCGGAAGAAAAAGAAAAGAAGATATCTCCACCAACACTCAAAGTAATCAATAACATCATGTGCCATGAAGGGCGGCACAGTTGATTATGTTCCTTTCCAAACAGTAGATTGCCATTGCTTTCTAAACGACCGGCACCTATACCATTTAATAAAAAACCAACATAAGGCGGGTTGCTGCCAAATCGCCCACAGCTGTGTTTCGAACGTGGTATGGGAGATTACGAAATGAGTCTGTAAAGCCTTCACCACGGAGCAGGCACATATTTTCCGTGTCCTTGATAAGCTGGACCGCTCACTCGCGTCCATACCACTCTACCAAGCCATCCAAAATTGTTTCTTCTCCTTCTTATTCATTCCTCTTTCGAGGGGATGCTTCCCATCTAGTTACGTGCCTCAAAGTTCTAACTTCGGCATGCCTTTGTGTCAGGTTTACTCCCTCTAGACAGATTTCAGTCAGCACTCTGTAGGGAAACGTGGTCAGTATCACATCGGCCGCCTTTACTTTCCCAAGACATTTCCTGTAACCGATTTATAGGCTGGGTCGACTTACTGTTAACATATACATTGCCAAACAAAAATTAGGTTTGGACCCAACAAAAATGGATGGCGGAAATGGGAAGTAGGTGTGTGTCACAGTTAAGACTTAAAAGTTGTTAATATAGTAGCATATTATATTGTATTATATATCAAATTAAAGGGGGTTGTATAAGGAAATCTACTGTATATAAACCCACAACAGATACGAGAAATCGTTTAAAATGATTATCATCCCATGACACTTAATCAGCTAATAGACTCCAAACCCAATGCGCATTAACAAAACAAAACAAAAAGCAAATGATGTAATATAAACACACAAAGAATGAATGTAAAAGCAACAAAGAAAGAATCTAAACACAATAAATAAATTATGTAATGTAAATAAAGGACACATGTAATATAAAAACGAAGTACACGAACGAGCACAGGCACTCTCGCAGCGGGTGAGGCACGTAACGATCAATGATCACGTGGTATCTACCAGCTTTCTGACACTGCAGAGGCGTACCAAACCGGCACAAACAGCGCGAGCTTTATTACGTGAAATGTGCCGCTGGGAGGCAGCCGTGGCTGAGAGGTTGCGGTGTCCGATTCAAGTTCAGGAGGGACCGGGTTCGATCCCAGCAGAGGGCTGGTGATGTTGCCAAGAGCCAGTGTTGTATTGTGATACTACACGGCACGCCGATCTCTTCGGTAGTGGGATAAAAAACCCAACCTTCTTGGAAAAGGGCGAAAAACAGAAGGTTCCGTTTTAAAGCTGCCATCATCTCATCACATCTCAACATCTTTTCAACTCATCTAATCTCATCTCATCAACTCATCTCACCAGACCTCATCATCTCACCACATCTCATCAACTCATCTCAGAGACCTCATCAACTCATCTCACCCCATTTCATCTCAACATCTCATCTCTTCAACTCATCTCACCTCATCTCACACAGAGATCCTCGCAACGTTAGCGGACCCAGTTTGTGGGTAGGGCACACTACAGCGGGGTGTTGGTAGAGGCCAATACGAGATCTGAACCTGGTCTTGGGATCGTAGCTGCCCGACCCAACCTCCTCATAAACCGGGTACTATACAATTATCCGTAATGTAAGGCGGCCAGCATCATGGTGCCAGCATCAATCGCTGGGTGCCGTTTGGTCAAGAAAATACGGACCTGGCACCATATCCCCAAAGAAACCCGTAGTAGCGAAGTGGTTAGCATGCTTACCTATCGGTTGATGGTTGTATGTTCTAATCCTCATCGATGCGGAATTGTGTTGCATTGACCTGAACTTCCAGGGCTACCAAGATTAAATTTTTTTTTTCGCATATCCTTTTACAGGACATTGCAGTCAACACCAGCATGTTTCAGCTGCTGTTGATGTCTTGGCAAGCTTTACGTTCAATAGTTTGCCATTGGATTTTGAACGAACGGCTCCGTAAGCAACCTATGCGACGCGATCCGCTGCCGAATCTCGCGCGAGACTAAAATAACTACGAGGAAATGGTCTGGGAGGTAGTTGTGGCCTGTGCTATATTGACCACATGACTAATTTAGTGCGCATTAGTTTGTTAAAAAATATGGGACCAGCACCATATAAGAACGCGGTTTTAATTTTAAAAATTGACCTGCGTTCCCAGGTTAACCCAGCCTTAAAAATGGTAGCAGGATATTTTTGGGGGAAGTAAAGGCGGCCGGTGTGATACTGACCACTTCTCACCGAGTGCCGAGGGTCTATAGAAATAGGCCTATGGGCTCAGCACTGTATGCCCGATGCGCTTTAAGGCCTGTAAAAAGGGTCCTTTCCTTATTACAAAAAATAAAACCCATATACCAATGCTCCTCAAGATGTGAAAACAAAAAAACATCCCGTGTTGTTACTTGATCATATCCCAGAATCGACCACATGGCACGGACAAGACGTAGCAGAGAAAGCCGAGACGAGACTTTCCTGGTCACAAACTTGTTTCTTCTTCCTTCGCGAGCTTTCATCACCAGACGAGTAGGAGAAAGCAATCTCTCGAGACAAAATTAATTTCCCTAGACAGACCACGAGACAGCCAGAACGCCTGCGTTGCTCAGTTAAATGTCTGAAATGGCGAGGAAGTTTCTGTCCAGGGGAATGCTAACATCTTATCTAAATTTAGAGCCGGCATTGCTCAGACCATCACAGGGCAATGGGATGTTAAAGGCACGTGATTGCCTGCGTTGCCCAGCGTGACATTGAATGATGATGATTGCTGAGACAGGAAAAGTCAGGGTCTGTACTTCCTGCACGTGGAGTGTCTGATGTTTTAAATCTACTGTATTTTGCTAAATACGTCATATCTTCATAAATCTGTTTGAGATATACCTGAAATATGACAGATTTGGTTGGCTCTGTTGGTGAATCCTCTGGGAGACTGAGTTTTATGTCTTAAGCCTGGTGCGCTGCCTTTCAGGTCGTTTCAGCTTGCACCTACCAAGGTAAGAAATCTAGTGAAATGTTCAGGAACGTTCCTGGAACTTCCAATCTGCTGAGGTGTCTATTAGAATGTCAAATATTAAGTATATTAAACTTTTCTATAAGGCTCGGAAGTCTGGACAATGAACAAGCAATTAGAAAGTCGAATAGAGGCGTGGAAGATGTAGAGGCGTGGAAGATTCGTGGATATAAAATAATCAAATACAGAGGTTCTAGAAAAACCGGGAATGAAGAGAGAGAGAGAGAGAGAGAGAGAGAGAGAGAGAGAGAGAGAGAGAGAGAGAGAGAGAGAGAGAGAGAGAGAGAGAGAGAGAGCTGATGAAAGAAATAAAAAATAGGCAAGTGAAATAATGGAGATATAAATGATATTAACCACCCCCCTCCCCCACGTATCTGTTAGTTTTCCAGCATAAAAACTCCGTATTTCATGTATTTATATGTTGCCTTTTTAAAGTTAACGATGTTTTGTCGGATCTCGTCGTGCCTCATAAGTTTAAAAAGAAATTCTATATCAATGCTGTCAATGGCCTTTTCGTACTCCACAAATCCAGTATAGAGTTTCCAGTTCAGTTTAATGCTTTTATTTATTTTTATCAGTAATGTGTAATATGCTCCGGAGAATCCAGAACATTGCACTTGAAAATGAAATATAACATCTCCAGTGTTTTCAGATCATGCAGGATATTTTGGAAATTCGATATGAATATGCTAATATTCCTGGAATGAATGAACGGACACACGAGATAGAGTTACACGCACAGGTAATCACGGGGCAGGTAGAGATAACGTTGTAGCCATCATCCATAAACCCACTACCGATGAAGATTGGCAAATAATTGTACAACAATTCGCAAAACGAGCCCAGAAGACACAAGAAAACAAGTTTAGATTCACAGACTGAGATTTCGTGGTTATCCTGTCTGCTTGAGGGGTCTGGGATGACAGGCATTGATAGTACCTTTGGTAAGGATCGCTGTCAAGCCATTTTCAGGGCCCATACCCCATTGGTCCAAGCTTAACATCCAGCTCACACCTATGGTTCCTAGTAGTTGTCAGCATGCAACAGCCCCCCCCCCCCCCCCCCCCCCGACAACGGCTGTGACAGACCGGCAAAAACAGGCGAGGGTAACCTATTCGGCGTCAAACCAATCGGTGAACTAGGATATGCCAATCCAGCATGTGAAGGCAGTGTTCGGCAGACTGCGAGGAAGAAATCATTGATGATTCAACGGGCAAGACAGCGTTTACCTGCAAAGCGTTGTGGAATGTAATGAGCACGGCAAGGCACATAAAGCGCCATAGTCACCCACTGCACCTGTATTCGTCTCCAGTCGTCTTGACTTGTCTTGCCACTGGACTCAGATGGACTCACGCGAGAGAGTGTGGTCGACGAATTGCGCAATTCTTCCTGCTTGCTTGCTTGCTTGTGTTCGTTGGCTTGAGCTCCAACGCGAAGTCCTGTATGTCGGATGAAGGCATCCTGTTGTCCAACATCAGTGTGATGTCATACAGGAACTGAGTTTTGCGTGAGTATCCGTTGTCCCATGTCTGGCTTATTGGTGTGCAGACTGGTGGTTCCTCGCCGTACAGGCAGACACTCTCCGACTTCGGAGGAATCGGCGATCCTACTGACTTTAGCCAGGACCCCGAAGGGACCTGTTGCCCAGGACGCTCGACGAGGACGCGTCAATAGGTCTTGGCCAGTATATAACCCGGCCCTGGTGCCTTGGAAACACCTCTGCGTCCCCGCAATTCTTCCTCACTTTAAACCAATTCAACGTGCAAGTCATTCTTCATTCTTCATTCTTCATCCTGTCTGCGTAGAAGACTATTTTCTTAGCCACGAGTCTTCTGACGACCGCCTTTACTTCCAAAACCTATTTCTAAAAGACTTAGCTTTCCGTCTGTTTGGTTATAGAAACGGAGTGTACACAGCAAAGTGTAAGTCCTCTTTGTGTGTCCCGTTGATGTCCTTAGTTAGTGAATCGAGTTAATAAACATAGTCAATGAATGACGTTTTAGCTGAGTTCATGCCCATAGTCAATGAATCACTGTTTGGCTAATTTCATTTCTGTGTCGTAAAGATTTGAAAGACATCCACCAAATCCACATCTTGCACTAAAACACGTTGCACGTCTTTTGCAGTACACTGCGATCAACCCAAAGATTGATTTTCCAGGCATGTTAATTTGAGTAGTTTGCTTTTCTGTTTGAACAAGAAGTCATTGTTTCAGTCCAGCTTAATGCCGTTGTCCTTTTCAGTCCAGCTTAAAGCCGTTGTCCTGAATGAACCTCCTACCTCGCCACCAGCACACCAGAAGTTTAAGTGCTAGCGCTTTCATGCCTTCGGCTACGTCGACTTTTCACACCACTGAGAAATTAACTCCTTGCGACCGTGAAAGTAACCGAATACGCAAGCCACCTTGTCACTAATGATCGGTCCTTCTAATTTAAAATTACAGTTCAATGGTTAAAATAACTGGCTTGAAGTCCCTCTCTGTCTTTGCACGTCACTATCTTGACGGGTATAAACATATGACCTCTAGCGACAGTCAAATGAAGTCATAATGAATATAAAAGTTCTTGGCCTTTTTTCTCACAACCAATCAGGTCAGTCTGAGACATTTCCGATGTTTGACTCCAGCATTTCAATGGAGTCACCGCGGCGAAGCTGCTAAGCTGACAACCTCGCGCCCAGAAGGTTGTGGGTTCGATCCAGGGCTACCTCGGTTGATTCACGAGTGCAATTTTCTCGGAGACTCCAGGGGGTCATCGCTGGAGCTACGGAGTTCATGCTTTGCGCGACACTTTCGGCAGGCCACCATGTGGAGACCGATCAATATGGGATAACACCAGATGCAATGAAATTGAACCTCTTGCTCTTTAAATCCTTTTAAACTCACACATTTCATGTGTTAATTTAGTTTCCATGTCTCATAATTTCACTGGTTGTGCTTCTATTTCTATTGCTTGTTTTCTTGCTGTTACAAAAGTATAGAATACATGTTACATCTAAAATAACACTACATTGTAAAATAAGAACGTCTTGAAGCGTGTGGGGCATATGGTGCGAGTCCGATTCGGTTATAGACCAATTAGCAGGCTTGGCCATGAGAATCCCATGTGAAAAAAGGGGGATTTTCTGAATAGTGTGTAGGGATGGGATGGGACGGGATGGGACAGACATAAATTACCATTGGATGGGACAGAAAAACATGTCCCATGGTCGGACAAGCCTGCCAGGCTTGGCCAGGGGAATGTTATTCCCATGGGACGGGATGGGATGGAACATGCATAAATTACCACGCAATGTAAATTATGTCTCATGGACAACCCTGCCAATTAGCACGCGAGGAGTGACGAGGTCAGTGCCACGTCGGCCATATGTCCTTCCCAAGACATTCCCTGGTTAGGCTGGACACGCCTGGGAACCCAGGTCAAGTTTACAAATCCGCCACGGGTGGGAGATTCGAACCACGACCACCCAACTAGAGAGAATAGTGTCCTAGCCACTGCGCTAGCGAAGCTCAATTTCTGGCTCTATCAAATGTAAAACAACATCTTGTAGGCTGTTGCCGAATGGAATCCTGGTGATAACAACCGAATGTTCCGGTGTTTGAAAGAGCACGGTTCTGGACAAGCTATGCTATAGACACGTCTAATATTTACTTAGAAAATAAACCACATAGATGCTTTCAGAAGATACCGTACGTTATATTTACCCTGCTAGCTCTGCGCCGTGTATGCATTTAGCGCACCTGTCATATTTGTTCTGTGCAGATTTACCGTCAGCGCGCCGCGGATAAATGCTGATCTTACATAAGTTGCAAGCTTACGGCGGGGCGGGATATCAGCAGCTTGTATTCTTGCCTGCCCAGCTCGTGGTCATATGTTCGAATCCCCCCCTTGAGAGGTGGATGTTTTTCTTCATTGATCTCGGCCCCGTGGTTAACCCAACCTACATTGCTTTTCCTTGCACCCTTTTCCCCCCACTGGAGTATAGGCCCTACACCATCTCACACACCAAGGCCTCCAATCCTTATCTGTCACATGCAGCTTAGTCCAAGACAACATTTTATTCATTTCCATTTCAACTTCTATTCTCCGTGTGTCATAAGTCTTCTGCTACTTCTTTTACAGTACTGAATACAGACAAAGGCCTTTCTATTTAGATTACACTGTTTTTTTTCTTCCTTTCAACGTAAATCATATCCAGTGCCAGAGTCTTTCATTTACCTCTTAGTTCACTGGTATTTGTCTAGTTCTCCCCATGACCTCCACATTGGAGTCTTTCATTTACCTCTTAGTTCACTGGTATTTGTCTAGTTCTCCCCATGACTTCCACATTGGAGTCTTTCATTTACCTCTTAGTTCACTGGTATTTGTCTAGTTCTCCCCATGACCTCCACATTGGAGTCTTTCATTTACCTCTTAGTTCACTGGTATTTGTCTAGTTCTCCCCATGACCTCCACATTGGAGTCTTTCATTTACCTCTTAGTTCACTGGTATTTGTCTAGTTCTCCCCATGACTTCCACATTGGAGTCTTTCATTTACCTCTTAGTTCACTGGTATTTGTCTAGTTCTCCCCATGACCTCCATATTGGTGACTCTGTCATACCAATATTTGTGTGTGTGTGTGTGTGTGTGTGTGTGTGCGCGCGCGCTTGCTCGCTTTGAACTCAAGTGTAGTCCATACATACTGCTTCTAGTAGTGCTGGACTAAATTTTGCGTGTGGATTAGCTTTCCCTATTATAACAGTCTCTCTCGCCATGAGGCGAACTCACTCCGACTTCAGATGTCCTTGTAATGTACGTCCCCAAGTCAAGGACTGTAGATCAACATTTTAGTCCAACTGTCCGGTGTAGGGGTTGAACCCTTTACGTCGGCATCAGCACACCGGATGTTTACAGTATTCTTATCCATTCAGCCATGCTGACCCACTGTCATACCATATTATTCCTTCTATTTTGCACAGGCATCAATTAGTTACGTTTGTAGTTTATTTGTGATCGTATTTAGTTGTTCTCCGCATTTCCGTATCATACAGTAGTACTGATTTACCGTTACAATGGAATATTCTAAGTGTTTCTCCAAAATTAATGTTAGTCTAAACAGGGAACCCGGAAATGTTCGGGAAGTAAGGACGGTCAGTGGCATACTAAGTGAAGTCAATAAGTAAGTCACAAAAGGCTGTAGAAAAATAACTAAATATGATAACAACCTGAAACAAGTTTATTTTTATACACACATTGTCCCTTTATTTCTCAACATAATTTCCACCAACATTGATGCACTTATCCCATCGGTTAATCAGTCCCCCCAAACCGGTTGCATAGAACTGCGTGATCTGTTTTCTAAACCACGTTTTCACTTCACATTCAACTTCGGCGTCATTCGCGAAATGTCTCCCGCCAAGGTGGGGTTTTAGTGGACCACAAAGGTGGAAATCGCTAGGGGCTTAGTCGGGGCTATAACGTGGATGTTCCAGAACTCGCCGAAGTTGAATGTGAAGTGAAAACGTGGTTCACAAAACAGAGCACGCAGGTCTATGCATCCGTTTTGGGAGGACAGATAAAACAATGGGATAAGTGCATCAATGTTGGTGAAAATTATGTTGAGAAATAAAGGGGCAATATATGTATAAAAATAAACTGGTTTCAAGTTGTTATCATATTTATTTATTTTTCTACAACCATTTATGATTTACTTATTGACTTCTCCTCGTAGAAACTACATTACCTATGGCGTGCCGATTGTTAGTAAATAAAATGTTTTGCATATCATTTACAGGACATCGCTGTCAACACCAGCATCTTTCAGCTGTATGTTGATTTCTTGGCAAGATTACGCTCAGTAGTTTGCCATTGCTTTCTGAGCGGCCGGCTCATAGCTCTCCGTAAGTTACCGATGCGATTAGAACCACTGCTGATTCTCACCGTCATCACGTTACCTACGAGAGTATACGAGATTACGGAGAGAAGTCGCTAACCTCTAAGCCACGAAGCCGGCCGATTGTTAGTAGCATATACTACCCATCAAGCGTGTGAAAGGGTGACTTGCTTATATTGCTTTTTTGCAAGGAGCGTAAACATCAAGTCAACCATAAATAACTGCACTGTAGTAGGTATTGCGCTACTTGATGAAATGCAGACTTGCATTTTCAAATATACTCTCATGTACTAACGGAGAATGTGGAAGTGATCAGCCTATTACAGGAAAGCACTCAGAAAGAGATGGACACGAAGACAGCGGAAATTTATGGGGAAACTGAAACAACCGGGCAATAAATGATTATATCATTGGTATAAATATCATTGAAATAACAGGAACGGCAGTTGTTTTGTTTTTCTTGACGCTGATAAAGATTTTGACCGAGACGCGCGCCCGTATCTGTGTGTTGTTCCTGGTAGCATTTTGTGTTTATTTGCACTCCAGTATTAGCTCGGCTGCAGCCAACCCTGCCAGGGGGACACATAATCAGACTGCTGCTGGTACCATTTGTATAGGGATTCTTCGGTGGCTGTTGAAGATGAGAACGCAGCACGTATGGGAATGTCCTGAGTGCTGTGATGTCGGTTCTTGACTTAACTGAACTCAGCTCAACCGAACTCAACTCAACTCAGCCAATCCTCTTTGTCGATACTTTATTGCGGATGAATTTCAGTGCATGTCACGCATTCGCTACAAGGTTTGGGGAGGGGGAAGGGGGAGGGGAGGAAGAGTGAGAGAGACAGAAAGAGAAAGAGAGAAAGAGAGAGCTAGAGAGAGAGAGAGCCGGTCTCCCTGGCCTAGGCGTTAACGTCTTTCTCTGTAATCCCGTATATTCTTGTGAGTAACGCAGCTGCTCCAGAATCGGCAGCGGTTCGCGCCGCGCTGGTAACTTACGGGGGTATGTGAGCCGGTCGCTCAGAAAGCAATGGCAAACTACTGAACGTAATCTTTCCTACTACATCAACAGCAGCTGAAAGATGCTGGTGTTGACTGCAACGTCCTGTAAGGGATTTGCAACATTAAAAAAAGGAGAGACAGCGAGAGCGTGTGTGAGAGAGAGAGAGAGAGAGAGAGAGAGAGAGAGGGTATAGAGAGAGAGAGAGAGAGAGAGAGAGAGAGAGAGAGAGAGAGAGAGAGAGAGAGAGAGCTACTATGTTCACTTGTTTACAGAATGTTCTCATTTACTTTAATGTTACATTGTGGTACGTGTTTTTTCCCTCCTTGGCGATGACCATAGTCTGTTAACACATGTTTTCATACGATTTAATTCTAACTCTAGTTGTTGAATGTTTATAAAAAGCAATATAGTCAATGCAGCAAAGATGTAAGTCTTTGTTTACTTCTATCGAAGGCCCTGTTATCTGATTAAGTGCCACGGGATGATTAATCGTCTTAAGCAACTTCCCATATACACCATGGGCTTATATATCGCCGAAATGTTATTTCACAATATTGTCTCAGTTAAAATATCAATACAGTAGTTTTACCAAAGTAACCTCCTAAGCAACATATCTGCTACCATATTAACAACTGTTAGGTAATTACTGTGACACAGCCTTTCTTCCCATTTTCCGCCATCTATCCCTATTCGGGTTAAGCCTTCTTTTTGTTTGGTACTAAATCTCTTAATGTTCTCAGCCACTACACATCCATCTTATTGGTTTCCAACCGTAACATTAAAACCACCCACTATGATATTTGTTTCTGTATGTTTGCACATCTTTAAGGCTTCATCAAGGTCGCAATAATATGCAATTATACTACCATTGCTTATTTCTTTACTTAACGTGCAGGTATGAATGATGTTGACATCAGCAGGATTGTCATTTAACGTTATCAGTAATATTCTGTCTGACACTGCTCGGTATCCTTAATTGATTCAGTGCCAAACAAAAAAGCAGGTTTGGACCAAACGTCGTGTACAATCGAATTAGCAATTAGAATAATGAAAATTATATAATGTGTCAGGTCTTAGTCAGATGTGACTGAGCTACCGTATGACAGTAGACGGTACTACCTGCTTTTTGTTAGCGCTTAATGTTGGGCGACGCTCACCAAACTCGACATCCCACATTGTGCTACGGCTTCGGGTGGAGGAGTGCAAGTGGGAGGGCACAAGCTTTACCCAAGTGCGAGGAAATGCAACCTAAAGACTAAATGTCATGGCGGGGCGATTGGTCTAGGATGGAAGCTCCGACAAGCGGACAGTTAGAGTATTGCCTCGCTGTATTGGTGTTGCCTTTTCCTCTGTAGTAAACTAGGCAGGCCGAGAGAGGGATCATGCTGCATGGGCAACACATGGTCTCTGAACTCAGCCCAGGCTTTGTGTTATGGAGAGGTATAACTCAATTTAACAAACTATCGTCTGTCAAGACGGTAAGGTGGCAGTCAGTCAATTAGTCATAATGTACATTTCCGTTCACTGACCATTGAAATTGCGGATGATACAGCGAAACAAAATAAATAACACGATGAACTTAATATGGCGACACATATCATCCTTCTGTCCAAAATGGGAGTCACATTTGGCGGTATATTATTCTTCGACATTGAATCAGTTAAATGGATTGCATTTTTCCAGATACACAGTAATGGCCACACCTCTTTGTTGTTTCCCTCACAGAGAGCGGATAATTGTACATCCATCAGCTGTCACCATTCTTGTAATCTAGTCTCTAGTAATCTAGGGTTAGCGTGGTCGAGTAGATAAGACAGCCCGTTCTTAAACATCCGGTGTGCTGATGCCAAGGTAGCGGGTTCAACCCCTACATCGGTAGGTCGGATTAAAACGTTGACTTCTCGTCCTTGATTTGGTGACATAAGTTACAAGTACCTATGAAGTCGGAGTAAGTTCGCCTGATAGCGAGGGACATTAGTGATAGGGAAAGCTAATCCACACGCAAAAACCAGCCCAGTGCATTAGAAGTAGTAGCATGTGTTTGGACTACGCTTGAGTTCAAGTCGAACTATATATATATATATTCTCACGCATTCTTAGGATGTTAATATTCCGTCTTTTCATTTCTCTTTTGATTTTCTCTACTCTGTCGTCTTTTCTCATGGTGCGAACGTTCCGTGTCCCTATCTGAAGTGTTCTTTTGAACCTTGTCGCATGTGGACGATCTGAAGTGATCTGGTGCACGTCACTGTCCCTACATGGCGAGGCTTTCCCTGGTAGCCCAGGTCAATGTTAAACATCTCTCTAGTTCCGTAGCGAAGGTGTTACGGATGCAATTCGCAATCCCGTATACCTGGGTTCGAAACACAGTCTTTTCGAAAAAGTTATAGGTGCCGGTCGCTCAGAAAGCAATGGCAAACTACAGAACGTAACTCTTGCCCAGGAATCACAAACAGCAAAAAATGCTGGGATTGACTGCTACGTCCTGTAAAGGCCATGACTAATTAAAACAGTTACGAATTCAAACACTCTGGGTTGGCTGTTAAGCGAACTAGACTCTACCGCGTCTACCATCCACGTTACAGCGACCTAAAATGTGGGTAGAGTTCAATAACCCGGACAAATCCTCAAGGGGAAAAAACTAGTGTGTGGACTCGGGTGTATGGTGGTAATTGTGAATATCTGTCGACTGACTGACTGAACCCATCCGGTCTGATCACTGGCGGCAAGCGAGCTGTACAAAACTGTCTCTGCCGCATTGCGGATAGCCCTACATTATTTGTGTCACGCTGTGGAAGAGATGCATCCCCAGGGTTGAAGTTATGGCGGATGGCACTTGTATATTCATAGAAGCAAACGTCTGTCTGTGCTTTTCTTTCTTTCCTCATCTATTTTGGCGTGTAGAGGAAATTAAGATCTTGTGGTTTTGTGTATATGGGATAAATATCTACAGTCTGGAGTTGTTCTGACATGTGACGACTCTATGTGACGACTTGATCGCTGGCAGTGAACATCTTTATCAACCATAAGCGGTAGACAGCAATACTGGGTTACTAGAAATAAGGGGCATAGCTCTAATTTTTTTTTTTTTTTAAATTCGCATATCCTTTACAAGATATCGCTGTCAACAGCAGCATCTTTCAGCAGTCTGTTGATTTCTTGGCAAGATTACGCTCAGTAGTTTACCATTGCTTTCTGAGCGGCCGGCTCAGTTATCCCGCAAGTCACCAGCGTGGGTAGAACCGCTCCCAGTTCTTGCCCGCTACGAGACTCTGCGTGATAAACGGGATTACGGAGAAAGCTCTAATAGATGCTTGAATATCGGCCTCGTGGTCATAGTTTCGAATCTGTATCAAGGCAAATTAGAAAAAAAAAATGATCAGGGCTCCCTGGTCGACCCAGCTTAAAATTAGTCCTGAAGTAGAGGACCCGTAGTAGTATTAGTAGTAATAGTAGTAATAGTAGTAGTAGTAGTAGTAGTAGTAGTAGTAGTAGTAGTAGTAGTAGTAGTAGTAGTAGTAGTAGTAGTAGTAGTAGTAGTAGTAGTAGTAGTGGTTTAGTTAGTTTAGTTTAGTTTAGTCGATGGATCAATATCACGACACACAGGTGTAACCCATAAGTGCTCCGTTCTCCTCCTAACTCAAACCTGAGTCTGGAGAAATTCAGTTCAGTGCATGAACTCCGTAGCACCGGCGAGGATCCTGAAATACTTTGGGTATATTTTTAACTCGAAATTTTGCCCGGGCAGCGCCGTTAGGCTACTCTTTTTCGATTTCCAACTGCCAAGGGATTGTGTACGTGCGCAACAATACACACGGGCGTCCGTCTCACTACCCAGAGACCAGGGGAAATTCTATTATTAGAAGTCCACGTGAAAAAAGTCCCGTTCCTCACCGGGGCTTGAAACCGTGAACTCCAGCACTCGAGGGGGACACCATACCTCGGGACCAAGCAGTCCCCCCTCCCCCCAAGTAGTAGTAGTAGTAGTAGTAGTAGTAGTAGTAGTAGTAGTAGCAGCAGCAGCAGCAGCAGTAGTAGTAGTAGTTGTAGTAGTAGTAGTAGTAGTAGTAGTAGTAATAGTAGTAGTAGTAGTAGTAGTAGTAGTAGTAGTAGTAGTAGTAGTAGTAGTAGTAGTAGTAGTAGTAGTAGTAGTAGTAGTAGTAGTAGTAGTAGTAATATAGTATAGTATGTCCCGAAAAGAATGCCTTCATTCACAATCAATTACTTTGAAAACTGTCTGTTGCATCGTTATGAAATTTTTCCTGCCGTCTTATATTTACCCCCACCCGAGGAATATGTCTTTGATAGGTCCAAAAAGCGGCGACATTTCTTTGATGTTTTGCTGAAAAACTAGTGATTTCTCGCTAACAAATTTGTGTTTACAGTAATGGACGCTCTGCCAATTCAGATGACACACAAGGCGTATCCGGATTCGTATGGGAGTGGGTGCAATGAAAGAACTAGATTAAAAGTCGGCTGCATTGCACCGGGTTTTTATCCCATATGGCTCAGTTTCTTTCCGCAGTGCGGAAAGCGTCGCACAAAGTACGAACTCCGCAGCTCCAGCGACGACCCTCGGAAGTCTCCGAAAATATGCACTCGTGAAATGAAGGACGCGGCCCGGAATCGAACATACAACCTTCGGAGCCCGAGTCAGACAGATTGACCACTTCACCACGGAGAATCCCGAGAGGGGTGCAATGTGTAATATTCGTAAAGACAGAGAATTTACAGAGGCATGGGGTAAATAATTTGTAAATTAACAGGAAAGTAGAAGGAATATATTTCTTACCTTATTTTTAATTTCCTTCTTGTTTCTTCAGCTGCTGGTTAATGTTGTTTGTCCATCAAGAATGATGATGACCATTCATTTCATCCAGTGGGGTTGAAGGTGTTTAGCCGTGGGTTCTAAGATGGCTGATAAGGCCTATTTTGGCTCGAAATGTTCTTTGACAATGTGGGCAAAGAATGCTTGACGTCTCTGGAGGAGGATTTCCTGCAGTGGTTTTTCTGTCCTGCCTTTTCTTCACAGCTCTTGCAGTCCTGGTTGCCTCACATATGACTGCACCTTTGCGCAATGATGCACGCCACGAATTTCGGTCTCTGGCTGCAGCCTCCCAGGTGTCATGATGAATTCCAAAAGCATTCAGTGAAATTTTCAGAGTGTCTTTAAAACGTTTCCTCTGGCCACCTTGGGAGCGTTTACCACAACGCAGTTCGCTGTAGAAAATTCGTTTAGGGAGCCTGTGATCTGGCATGCGGGTCAAGTGACCAGCCCAGCGAATCTGATTCTTCATCAGTAGAGTGTGGATACTGGGCATGGATGCTCTTTCTAGGGCTTCAGTGTCTGGAATCTTGTCTTGCCATTTAATCTTCAGTAGCTTCCTTAGGCAGACTGTGTGGAAGTGGTTTAATTTCCTAGCGTGTCGCTGATAAACAGTCCAGGTTTCACAAGCATATAGCAGTGTGGATAATACAACTGCTTTGTAGACTTTTAGCCTTGTTTGCAGGCTTATTCCAGTTCTGTCCCATACATTCTTGTACAGTCTGCCAAAGGCTGCACTGGCCTTGGAGATTCTTGCATTCACTTCGTCATCGATTGTGGCAGCTTGTGACACAGTGCTGCCAAGATAGGTGAATTTGTCCACAACACTTAGTCTATGATCATTCACTTTGATATTCGGCACAGTGTGATTATTCCCTGGAGCTGGCTGGTACATAACTACAGTCTTCTCCAAGTTGATATTGAGCCCAAAGTTGGCACAGGCATGTGAGAAAGCTGAAACATTATGTTGCATGTCCGCCTCTGAGTTGGCGTATAGAGCGCAATTATCAGCAAACAGGAGCTCTCTGACGGTGCCGCTGTCAATTTTGGTTTTAGCTTTCAGCCTTCTGAGATTGAATAACTTTCCATCCATACGGTAGTTGATGTCTATTCCAATGTCGTCGTTCTCGAAGGCATTCATCAGCATGGCTGAAAACATGAGGCTGAACAGTGTTGGTGCCAGGACACATCCTTGCTTCACTCCATTGGTTACAGGAAAGGGTTCAGACAGTTCACCATTTTCCTGTACTCTTGCCTGCATGCCGTCATGAAATAGCCTCACTATTTGGACAAACTTTCGTGGACAGCCATATTTTGCCATAATCTTCCACAATAAATCTCTGCTGACTGTATCAAAAGCCTTGGTAAGGTCAATGAAAGTGGAGAACATTTCGCAGTTCTGTTCCTGACATTTCTCTTGCAGCTGCCTTGCAGCGAAAATCATGTCAACAGTTCCACGTTCTTTTCTGAAGCCACATTGACTCTCAGGAAGAAGACCTTGATCGAGATGGGCTGTGAGGCGATTGAGAAGAATTCTGGCGAGTATCTTCCCTGCAATTGAAAGCAAGGAGATGCCTCGGTGGTTGTCACAGGATTGGCGGTTTCCTTTACGTTTGTAAAGGTGGACTATTGACGCGTCCTTAAAATCTTGTGGCATGGTCTCGTTCATCCATATGTTTGTGAAGACTTGGTGAAGCTGCTCTGTTAGGACCGGCCCACCTGCCTTGTATATCTCTGCTGGGATGGAGTCAGGACCAGGTGCCTTGCCGCTGGAGAGTTGCTGGATGGCTTTGTTTATTTCCACTATGGTTGGCAGGTCACCAAGTGTCTCATTGGTGGGAACTTGAGGAAGGCAGTTGATGGTTTCATCATCGAAGAAGGAAGTTGCATTTAAGATTTTGCTGAAATGCTCTGCCCAGCGTTGGAGGATTTCTTTCTTATCGGTGACCAATGTTCCCCCGTCTGCACTGAGGAGGGGAACTATGCCTGGTGATGAAGGACCATAGACCGCTTTCAGTGAGTCGTAGAAGTTTTTCATATCATGTCTGTCAGCAAAGCCCTGAATTTCATCAGCTTTGCTGCTCAGCCAGGAGTCCCGCATGTGCCGAAGTTTCTGCTGCACTACTCTCTGAATGTTCTTGAAAGCATCTTTTTTTGATGTTGACTTTGGGTCATTCAAATGTGCCTTGAGGAGAAGATGTTTCTCGGCCAGCAATTGGTTGATGTCTTCGGAATTTTCATCAAACCAGTCTTTATGCTTTCGGGGGGCTGGACCCAGGATTTCCATAGCAGTGTTGTAAATTGTGTCCTTTAGGGCTCTCCATTCTGTTTCTGTATCCTGTTTAGCTTCAGCATTGGGCTTGAGGCGGTCTTCCAGCATATTTTCAAACGACTGCTGCATTTTCTTGCTGTTTAGGCGGGTGACATTTAGCTTTGTTTGCATTTTCGCCCCTTGAGGACGCCGTGGTGGCCTGATGTGGATGTTCATTTTCGAGACAATGAGACGATGGTCTGCCCAACATTCGGCACCACACATGGATTTTGTCACTCGAACGTCTTGTCTGTCACTCCTCCTGACGATGACATAGTCAATGAGGTGCCAGTGTTTCGAGCGAGGGTGCATCCACGATGTCCTATTTCTCATGGGGAGACGGAAAATTGTGTTCGTAATCACGAGATCATGTTCGGCACATGTCTGAAGGAGGCGGAGTCCATTGCTGTTACAATTTCCGACTCCATGCTTTCCAATAATGCCACTCCAAGAGGTGGTGTCCGTGCCTACTCTGGCATTGAAATCCCCAAGGAGTATAAGTTTGTCTCCTTTGGGAACAGATGTTAATACACTGTGCAGGTCCTCATAGAACTTGTTCTTGACATCATCTTCGTTGGTCATAGTTGGTGCGTAGACACTCACAATGGTTGCGTGCTTCCTTCCATTCAGCAGAGGCAACTTCATGGTCATGAGCCTGTCGTTTATAGCCTTTGGAAATCCAGCTAATTTGCCGACCAGGGCCGACTTAATGGCAAATCCCACACCGGATTGGCGTCTTTCCTCGCTTTTCCTTCCACTCCAGAAAAATGTGTAGCCGGCACCAATTTCATAGATTTGGCCTTCTTCTGCAAGTCGTGTCTCGCTCAAGGCTGCAATGTCGATGTTGTACCTGCCCAGCTCTCTCCCAATCAGTGCTGTTCGTCTCTCTGGACCCGACGCACCGTCTCTGTCAAGTAGGGTGCGTACATTCCAAGTTCCAATTGTTAAGGGAATATGGTTTACTCTTTTAGCTTTGCTTGTTTTATCTTTCTTTGTATGTCGACCGCAGTTAAGGGTACCCACCAACCGCGGCTAGCTGGTTAGGTAGTGATGAAGCAGACAATGTTTAGGGCACCTTTTCTAGCCCCTTCCTCATGCTATGGAGGTGAGCAGTGTGTTCCTATAGAGGGCTGCTCAGTCGCTCAGGGGGCTGCCGAATCCCACTGCTGCTCCGGTCAGTAGAAGACGACCATATGGCCTGAGCCGCCTGTGTGCAGGTCTGCGACTACGGCTGCCAGCGTACCCACGCCTGCCGCTTTGCCGCTCGCCCATCGTCACAGGGCTTGAAGGTGATATGTGACGTTGGATGAAGAATGACTTGCGCGATGACTTGGATTAAAGTGAGGAAGAGTTGCGCAATTCATCGACCTCACTCTCTCGCCTGAGTCCATCTGAGTCCAGTGGCAAGACAAGTCGAGACGATTGGAGACGAATACAGGTGCAGTGGTTAATAAAGTGTACACAAGTATTCATGTTAGCGTTTTATATTGAGTTCGTGAAAGCTTCCAAATAGCTGTGCGTTAATGTGCGTATGGAGTGACCAGAAATAATACCGCAATTTAGTCATCATGTTTCCATTTTTAAGGATCTGTTCAGCTGTCTGTGTAGTTTGTTCACACGTACACACGGGTGACAGACCCGCTTTGAGTTCTTCGTGAAAGATTGTCTACTCTGCTGTTTACCGTTCAGAGACGGAACATGATTACCTGTTTTGCACTATGAAAATAGTTGTCAGTGTCTCTGTAGTGGGCTTTCTTCTTAACGACCAAGATGTTGGTCCTCTTTTCATTGAAGTTTATAGATTGATTCGTATGCACGTGTGTTGTCTCCTAATTTGACAACGTGTTTGCTCTCACGTTTCTTGTTATGCCACAATATGTCAGTTTCCACCGCAATATTACTCTTCTGTTGGTATTCAATGCGTTTAGTGTGTGTGTGTGTGTGTGTGTGTGTGTGTGTGTGTGTGTGTGTGTGTGTGTGTGTGTTTCTTTTTCTTCAATACAGTTGTTTGTCACCGCTGAGGGCTTGCGGAATTGAAAATTCATCACTGTGGAATACAAACTGTTGCCATTGACATTGTGCTGATGCTGTAATGTTTAGGGCCTGCAATTCGTCTGAATAGTTGGAGCAAAATATCCCAGTAAGTGTGTACGTAGATTAAGGTCTGCGATCTGCTCAGACCTTAATCTGTGTCGGACGATTCCAGTAGGTTGATGATTGCTCTCGGTTGCATAAAATTAAATCCATCCTTTCTCCAATAGTCCTCTTCCTCTTTCAACACATGGTCCTCCATCTTTTCCAGTAACTTTTATCAATATTTAATAGCGCGGACTGGGTTAGTATTTTGACGTCAGACAATTTGAATGTAGTATTGGCAGCTGCCACTTGTCCTTTAACTTTAGCCCACACAAGTTCTATAGGGTTTAAATGAGAATGATACGGCGGAAGTCTCAATCACCTATGGCCATGCTCTTCTATCGACTTGTCGATTTGAAATTATTTGCTTTTTTGCGCCTGTTTTACAAGGGACAACAACTGTAGCTTGAAATATGTTTCTGGAAATGGTATATTTTCCCTTCGGAGCCAAATCTTTATTGCTTCCTTTGTGCTCGATGCCGTAGGTATTTTGTCTTCTTGGGCAATAACATTGTGATATGATGCATTGTCCATGATTAGACAAGACGGTCTATCAAGGGATGGAAGTACTGTATTCTCGAGCCAATCTCTAAATACATTACCATCCATCTCATTATGATAATCCCTATTGTCTGTATGCTTTGATACGAACACGAGCCCAGCATTCTGTAGTAAGCCATTATGAGTACTACCAGCATGGGCTATGACCAAACGCTGTCCTTTACTACTGGGCACATAACGCTTTATCTTTCCGTCCATTGATTGCCATTCCTTTTCACTTGTGTGGTGCGCATTGATCCACGTCTCATCCAAATACACTATGTCATAATTTTATTTGCGCATTAATTTCACGTAGGTATCTGCTTCTCATGGCTCCTAAATGCGGTTGCTCGCAAAAGGATATTTCTACATCCCTTGTACTTTCTAAAAGTGAAACCTAATGTCCTGATAATTTTCCACAAAGTTGTTTTGGATAGCTCTATGTTATTGTTCTTTCGCAACAAAACCCTCCATTTTCTTACAGTCACTGTTTCTTTGGCATCCATCATTTTTATAATAACTCGCCTGATGACATCCTAGTCAAAGCTGTCTACAATTGCCTTTCTACCTACCGTTTGCTTATCGCGTGTTGGTTTCATTCCAGATTCTTGCACCCAACGACGAAACGACCTTTTACTCAAACCCAATGCATGCACTGTTCTTTTTTCGGGATTTGTAACAGTATGAAACAGTTTCCTGTGATCAACTTCTTGACAAAAATATGTGTACGACTTCATAGCGATGTTTTGAAATGTACAAAATTTCACTTTTAATCCCATTGAACAATATTAACACATTCAAATATTAGCTATTAATATTGCATTAATGGTAAGATTTATTTATATAATCACATTTCATGAAATAACCCACAGTTTGACGACACCCCTGAACTATCCCATATAAATGCGCTCAGTCTGGTCAGTCTGTGCCAAAACGAAAACCGATAGACAATTTCAAAAATAGCGCGGATGTGTCTTGCTGAAGCTGTATTACTCTTAAAATGATGGTATTAATCCCGGAGCCGTAAATTATATACCACATATAAACAAACATTGAAATCTGCTGTACAATCTCCAGAACAAAAAAATTTTTGTTGGGTGGACATCATGATAAGGTTATATGCTAAATCTCATCATTTTCGCTCAGTTGGTTACTGAGATATTCAATTTTATATTGGGGCCAAAAAAAAAAAAAAAAAAAAATAAACACACTATAGTAGGCCTCTTTCATTCCTGAAGGGCTACAGAGTTGTGCCGCTGGAGAGGTATCTGACAGCGCCTCTGGTAACTGTATAGTCCAATGGGAGAGTGACAAACTCTGTCACAGTTTCCGGATCTGTAAGACGAGGCAGGTCCCGCAGTAAGTGACTGCATTTTATGCCTGTGCCTCCTATCCTCAGTTTATTAGATCAAATTGTGCTCAAAGAGCACCAGTCCGTTTCGTACATCTCTTCTCCTGGAATATCTGTCTCCCGCAACTCTTTCCCACGTGTCTGGATCTATGCCGAGAGTTTTCATATAAATATAGATAAGTAGTGGAAGGAATATTGAAGTGGAATGTATGATAATGAATGACTGTGAGGAAATGAATGAGATACATGAACCAATGACAGCAGAGACAGAAGACAGAACCTGAACCCTCATTAGATGAAATAGTACGGGCAATAAAGGACCCGAAGAATATTAAATCACCAGGATATGATGAGATACCAGTCGAGCTAATTAAAGCAGGAAGAGAAGAAAGCACACAACGAGATCACACACACAACATGCGTTTAATAATAGAAAAGTGTAGATAATTTAATTTAAACCAATTCTCATGATTTGTAGATCATTCAATGCCATTTGACTGTGTACAACATCAGAAACTTTGGGAAATCATGTGTAAAATGGGCTTTCTGCCACATGTAGTACAACTCATAAAAATGCGCTATCTAGAGTCTAGTCTAGACCAACAAGCAGCGGTTAGAATAGATAGCGAGACATCAGATTAGTTTGACATCAAGCAAGGAGTACGTCAAGGCTGTGTGCTGTCCCCTTATTTATTTAACCTGTACGCCGAGAATATAATGAGAAATGTCAGAGATGATATAACCAAGGAGCAATATGATGCCCTAAATATCGGTGGTCACGAAATACTAGAGATTCGATATGCTGATGATACAGAATTACTATCCACATCACAGAATAGTACAGAAAATTTAATAACCTCAATCCAAAAGAATAGTGAAAATCACAACCTATATCTTAACATAGCAAAAACAAAGATAATGAATACAGACAAAGCTAATATGGAGAAATAAATATATGTTAATTAGGAAACATTGGAGGAGGTGGAACATTTCGAATGTCTTGGGTCATTAATTACCAACAATGGTGACACAAAGAAAGAAATTAAAAGTGGAACATCTATTGCTCTTCAAAAAACTAAAACAAGTGAATAAATTTTGGCATGGGATAGAAAGACCTACTAACATTAGATTTTTAAGAGCGTGCATCTTTCCCATTGCAACATACGCCTGTGAAACCTGGAGACTTACTAAACAAGCCGAACAGCGCATAAATGTCTTTGAATATAAATATTATGAACGGGTTCCAAGAATATCTTGGATACAGAAAAGAACAAGTGCATCCATACGACAAGAACTGAATACTGAAGAAAGTTGGCTACTGGGTTTTTTTTTTTTTTTTAACGAAATGGTATAGATGCCGGTCACTCAGAAAGTAATGGCAAACTACTGAACGTAAACTTGACCAAGAATCACGAACGGACAAAAATGCTGGGATTGACTGCAACGTACTGTAAAGGATATGCAACTTACTAACTAAAGACGATAAAAACAAAGAAAAGTGAAATAATTTGGTCACTTGTAACGTTTGAAGAGGACAGTCATGAAGGGATACATGCCCCGGAAAAGAGGAAGACGTAGGTTGTTATGGGAGCAAGGTTCTGCAAAGGACATGAATGAATGAATGAATGCATGAATGAATGAATGAATGAATGAATGAATGAATGGCTGGTTCTTTCACAAGCCATTGGCACATTGTGTACGTGGTACTAACCCCATAGTTATATAGACATAACAGCATTCAGTTGGTGACGTGGTCACTGTTACGCTGGCTGCCTTTTCTTCTCGGTGCTCATTCTAGTCTGGGTCACCTGGTAGCACTGGTAGCACCTCGGTGTGAATTCGAATGCTTGACCGCCGGGTTGGCAGTTAAGCGAGCTGGACTCTACCGTGTCTATCATTCGCGTTACACCGTTGTAAAATGTGAGTAGAGTTCATCAACCCGGACAAAACCTCAAGGGGGGAGAAACTAGTGTGTGTGTGAGTGTGTGTGTGTGTGTGTGTGTGTGTGTGTGTGTGTGTGTGTGTGTGTGTGTGGACTCGGCCGGATGGTGGTAATTATGTACAGCTGTCGTCTGATTGCACCCATCCGGTCTAATCACTGGCAACAAGCGAGCTGTACAAAACTGTCTCTGCCGCATTGCAGATAGCTCTACATTATTTGTGTCGCGCTGTTTAAGAGATGCGCCCGCAGTGTTGAAGATACGGCGGATGGCACTTGTATATTCACGGACGCAAAAGTCTGTCTGGGCTTTTCTCTCTTTCATCTTCTAGCTGGACGTGTAGAGAAAAATAAAATGTGGTTTTATGTATGTGAGATAAATTTACAAACACAATCTTAAGTTTCTCTGACAAAGACCCCGCGTCACGACTCGCTTGCTGACAGTGAAAATATGTAGCACTTATAACAGCAGACACAAACATGAAATAATGGAGTATAGACGCTTGAATGTCGGTGCGGTGATTACGTGTTTGAATCAGCTTCGAAGGAAATGAGGAAAATTGACATGGGCTCCCAAGTCTACCCAACCTAAAGTCAGTACGTAAATAAAGTACCCTTTGCATGCCGTTAGGCGTAGTGGGCATGCTGGCGGTCTAGCCTGCCTGATGACGAACTGCGTTAACAGTGTCATGAGCTTGGTTGGGCGCGGTTTCGATGTATCGGAATGCTGAAGAAAAAGAATATAAAAAAAAATACTTGTCAGCGTCTTGCTTACAGCAATGACACTGGCTCGAACATACCAACAAGTGTGATACAAAACACGGTCACAGAATGACTTAACGTGAAGAACTACACTTACAATGCAAACACTTTATTCACACATCTCACTCTTCGCAACAATTACATGTATCATACAATTACAATGACAATGCAATAATACATTCAATGAATATATCAATCTTCTCACAGGCGTTCTCTCTATGGCGTTCATACATACGAGCATCATTCACTCACGTCTGTCTTCGTCAACACTCCCAAGCCGTCTGCCGGCTAACCGCTGTGAGTCTCACTACGCGGGCCTGCGTCACCGCGTGGAGATCATGTTTCACATGCGTTCATCGACTGGCCCTTCCTGACACAGTGTGGTTAGCGTCGCTCACCGGTAGACCCACTGGCCGTATGCGCCAGGCGTCATAGGACGACGACGCGGTAGAACTAATGGGGAGATTATGACAATACCCACACACAAAACTACACGCCAACCAAAATTCACAACCACCCACGTAGAAATTGAAAACATCACAAACTGTGAACATCTTGGCTCCACAATCAATAACCATGGGGACTGTTCACAAGAAGTCAGACATAAACTGGCCATAGCCATACAGGGATAAACAATAATAAGAGCTTATGGCACAACACCAGCAAACACATGCAAGTAAACTGTGTTAGAACAAGAATTTTTTGGGGTGATTCATTCATTGTGTTAGAACAGTGGTTCTCAACCTTTTTTGGCCCATTCCCCCCTTCACCATATTTTCAGAACGCCATTCCCCCCTTCCTATCTAAAATTTGGCCCGTTCCCCCCTTCACCGTATTTTCAGAACGTCATTTCCCCCCCCCCCCTTTCATATTTCCTATCTAAAAATCCCCTCACCCCTACACAGTATACGTAAAAGTGGAAGGCAAATGTAATAGCATATACTAAAACAAGTCTAGACATCCACATAAAACATGATTTGTGGGTCTACTTACTTTATAAAATGAATTTTAGAAGGACGAGACATACATAACTGTAAAGTATGAAGGGAAATACTATGTCAAGTAATGGTTCTTGTATTAACACGATCTTGAAATGGTCTTCATTCCCCCCTGGAAACCCTGAAATTCCCCCCTGGGGGGGGGGGGGGAATTCCCCACCGGTTGAGAACCACTGTGTTAGAACAAGCACAGAGCTTGACATCTGACAATTGTTACATGGGTTGTCAAAGTTTTCTTTTCTCAAAGTGATTTTGATGTTTTTGAAAATTGTGTTGGGCATATACCACAATTTACATATAGACATACACAAACACACAATTATAAATATTTGCAGACAGTAGTAGACAGTAGTTGCTGTAGTAGCCATAGTGGTAACTGTAGTTGTAGCAGTTGTAAAGGTGAAAAGTGAAGTACCCTGCTTTTCCATTTCTTTAGGCACTGAGTATATGGTGAAAGAAAACACCAGATGTTTGTAAAACAATTGGCACTCAATGGGTGATGTGGTCAATAGCGCACACTTCGCCTTTACTTTTCAGAACATTTCATGGTGCTTAGTTTCGGCTGAGTCACCCCGGGAGCAGTAGTGGGGATTCAATTACATGATCTACGGGCTAACCATTCGCTATCGGCGCTATCGCGCTCTCGACGGCCTGTGCACTTGGTAAGCGAAATGAACCGGGAAACAAATACCTTTTTTTCACGGGAACATAATATTCATTTTATTGTTCATAAGGGACATAACTCGCCAACGTTTTTCTAAAGAAGCAATTAGTCACATTAGTTATTAAATGTTTAAAATAATGACACCACCAATTCACAGTTAACACAAAAATTTGACATCCTAATGTTTGAAATACTCTGACTGCTAAAAATGAATAAAATGTACTTGCTAATGAAATATATACAATATTTCAACACTGCAAGCTCCTTGCACGATGTTAACGACTTTGTTCCAATGGACGCCCTGACAATGTTACTCTGGTTTCTCTTCACAGCGTATATATCTTTCGCCAATTCGTTTGGTTACGAAATTTCCATATTTGGTAGAAGTACCATTGTAAATACATATACAATTCCAAAAATACTATATTCGCTTCTCGGCCTTTTGGCTAAGATCAAGTGTATTTGCTGGCCCCCAACAGTAGTGCGCTTGGTCTGGTCGGAGGCCGGGATGATCATTCTCGGTCCCTTGGCTAAGATCAGACGCATTTGCTGCCCCTTCCAGTAGTGCGCCTGGTCTGGTCGGGGGCCGGGTGATCCAAAAAGAAAAAAAAAAAAACCTCACATAAGCATCACTTTAAATGTGGGCCTGGTGGACCACTGTGGGCAATAGCTCACAGTGGGACTAAGGGTCCACGCCAAAAACAGGGGAGGCGGGGAACCAGCTAGTCTGTGATGACCGCCAAACCCCAAAATTTAAAAAAAAAAAAAAAAAAAAAAAAAAAAAAAAAAAAATTCGTTTCGTTACGAAATTTCCATATTTGGTAGAAGTACCATTGTTAATACATATATAATTCCAAAAATACTATATCTGTGCACAGTCCTAGATCCTCCACGTTAAACTGTCACAAACATAAACAAAGAGATTAGACGCTTTGTGTTTGGCAGCACCATCTACAGTATCAAACATACTACACTCATGCAAGACAAAAAAGAAGGAGGTATCGCCCTCCAAGACATAACAACCAAAATACAAGCACTTAGGATCAAACACGTAGGTGAAATCCTACAACACCCAGAAAAACACCCTTTAGCACACTATTACATTGGAATTAGGCTATCTTCTTTAAAACCTATTAGGAATACATCCTCACATTATTTTGGCACTCTCCCAACGTTCTACAAAACATGTATTTCAGCCATTAAAGGACATGAAAAATTACTACACAAGAAAACACATGCAATCTACAGGCATTTAGTTAAATTACAAGCAACTCCGGTATATCTCAGAATTAAAAGAGGACATAGATATTTCATAAAAGATTATACCGAAATTTTCTCTAATATTCACAACAAGCAGAGTACTCCAAAAGCAAGGGAAATTACATATAGGCTTGTTTACAGCATGACCCCAACAACAGAGAGAACAGCAAAAATAACTAAACAAATACTACAGTGTCAGCTTTGTAGACGGAACGTCCAAGAATCAGAAGAGCACATCTATTACGAATGCAACACAATCATGCCAACAAGAAATCTCCTACAAAACATCCTAAACACTCATTCGAAACAAAGAACAGATGTTTACAAAGCAATCATGATAAATTCCATTCCTTACTCCACACAAGACATCCACACAAAGCTACTTGTTCTATTGGCAGAGTACAGAAATCTTATATGGACATTAAGAAACAAAGCACTATACAATTACAGAACAATCAACAAAGAAATTGTTCAACAACTGTATCAACAAAAAGTCGCAAACATTCTAATCTTAGCCCCACAAGCGAAAATCTCGTAAAATATTTGGCTGAAGACAGCACATATTACAGAAGAAGCAAATAACTTGTTTTAAATAAAGGATACTACAACTGTAAATGTATTTATTGATGGTATTAATAATCTTACAATTATATTATTATTATTATTATTATTAATACTATTATTATCACTGCTACTATTATTATTAATTTTCCCATTATTATATTTGAATGTGCAACATGAAATATATTGTAGATGGGTGTCTGTGCGTTTGGCAGTAACATATGTATGCGCCTGTGTGTAGATGTAGGTGTGTGTGCGTGTGTGGTGCATGAATTTGCACGCGCATGTGTACGAGTGTGTGTGTGTGCGCACGCGCGCGTGCGTGCGTGTAGCAGTCTTTAAACCAAGTCGGTATCTTAAGTATTAAAACGATGTTATACGGTAATGATATGTTTCAAAAGAAAAATATGCACCACCATGTATAAACAAATTCGATGAGCCCTTTAAGTACCCAGTAAGCTAAGGTGGCTTTGGGTGGCCAGGTTTTAAGTCCTTCCCATTGTATATAAAACCCAGACACTATCACAATTTTGGACCAATTATCTCCCTGGGGACAGACCATGGACCCTAATTGCTAGTAGTAAATCCCTGATTCCTGTCCCCCAAACAAAAGACATCATGGACTAGAGCGTCACCCTGAAATTTGTCATCAGGCAACAACACCAACGACCTTCGCCTCGGGAGCTAAGTGACCCAGAAATTACAAAGAAGCCACATTTTAATGGACATGATAGTGTAAAGTTTATTGTCCAAGCGCGGGGTATTTAATGTACTGCGGTCTCCAGAAAGCACGAGATTGTGTGTGTGTGTATGTGTGTGTGTGTGTGTGTGTCTATGTATGTGTGTGTGCGAGAGAGAGAGAGAGAGAGAGAGAGAGAGAGAGAGAGAGAGAGAGGAGGGAGAGATGGACAGAAAGTGAAGCATATGCAAGGAATGTGTACCTACATGCACTATGCCATAAATGTCATATTATCATAACTGTATATATGTGTGTATTTGTTTTATTCACAATGTCACACTTAACACTAACAAACGGCAACGCTCTGTAATATACACAAACAAAATAAACACACACTACAATTTGTAAATATACATTGCTTGGTATGAAATAAAAGTTTAAAAAAAAAAAAAAAAAATAAAAAAAAAAAAAAAAAAAATTCGTTTCGTGCATTCTCCTTATAAACCATGCAAGAAACCTGCTACAAAGCAGGATGAAAACAGTGACAACGAAGGACCACTTTTTATAAACACTGACGAAGACACCGACGAAGAACACGAGGAAAACGAAAACTACAAACATACCATCAAACCTGAAGACACAACCCAGAATTAAATTACTACAGGAAAGATCAAGGTAATCACTTATTTTAACCACCATGTTGTTTTATTTTATTTTAAAAATGGCAGACAACTTATGTTTAATTAGTTTGAATATTCGTGGTATGAAAATGAAATTACAACATATAGTCACACTCATACACAAACACAAACCCGATTTTATTTTACTACAAGAAACAAACATTAAAACAGACTTTCAAGCAGCAGAACTTGTAACACGTTTAGGATTAAGAAATTCGTGTTTCAGTTTGGCCAAACATAACGTAGGGTCAGGGACAGCCATTCTTCAAATTTCCGACACGTGGACTATTTTTAGAACACACACAGACCCACATGGTAGAATTTCCGCAGTTCAAGTTAAAAACGACACACACTCCTTTGTCATAGTCAACATACACGCACCACCTAACTACAATTATCAACCTCTTTTTTATGAACATTTAGACGACTTACTAACACAGACATACAGAGGACAAATTATTGTTCTTGCCGGTGATTACAATTGTGTTCTTGAAGATTTAGACTTGGTGGGTGGGGAGGTGAAAAAACAGCTGAGGAGAGCCGGCAGGGACAGCTTACATCAACTTGACACACTACGAAATATCATCGACACACACAACCTCACAGACGCATTCAGGCATACACACCCCGACAGTAGAGAAACGACATACACAAACAAAACACACAACAGATCATCTAGATTAGACCGGATTTATACGCCCGCAACACATCACATCATACAAACCAAACACCTACGGGAAACTTTAGATTACACAGACCACAAAGCAATACTAGCACACATCAGCACAAACAGCACAAACACGCAGCCGAACAAAACGTCACCTCACTGGAAGTACAATAATTCACTATTGGAACACTCAGAATATGTAAAATATATGACACAGCTCATACACACGTACACAGACAATATACCGACTGAGAACATCGCACAATACTGGGACTTATTGAAAAACACCATACGAAGCAGAACACAACATCTAGCAACCATGATCCACAAAGACAGACTAAGACAGGAGCGCATCATACAGACAGCCATACGACTAACAAAACAAACAGACAGAGACGCACATCACTTACACACATTAGAAGCACAACTAGAAGAACACCAACAACACAGATATCTGGGTGCTCTTCTCAGAACAAAACTCAACACAATTACACAAGAGTCAGCTACGAGGCAATATTTATTAGCAATAGAACAGAACGTACAACGTAACAGACAAATAAGCAAAATATCAGACATGCAAGGAAACATGCAGACAGAAACACCGCTCATAGAGACTGCTTTCTAACAACACTACACACAACTATTCACAGCAGAGACAGTCGACACACAGATACAAGACAACTTCTTACAGTACACAAAGAAATTATCTGACACAGACAAAGACACACTGGACACAGAACTGACACTGAAAGACATAGCACAGGCACTAAGCACACTAAACAAAGACAAAACTCCAGGACCAGACGGTTTGACAGTAGAATTCTACCAACACTTCTTTCCTATTCTAGGCAATCTTCTCCTCAAAGTCTATAAGGAAGCCTTTGACAAAAAAAATCTTCCGGACAGCTGCAACATGTCTTACATTACACTCATATGCAAAGATAAAACTGACAAAACACAACTGAAAAATTACAGACCAATTTCCTTACTCAACACAGACTACAAGATACTCGCCAAAACACTCACCAACAAACTTAAACCCTTCATGCCAAAACTCATACACCCCGACCAACAGTGCAGTGTCAAAGACAGAAATATACACAACCACACACATCTCATTAGAGACATTATTAACAACAAACATGGAAAAGACTGTCCATCCTCCATCTTATCCTTGGATCAAGAGAAGGCCTTCGACAGAATTTCCCACACTTACCTACATAGGACACTAGAACACTGTAACATAGGAGAGTACTACAGGCAGTGGATACAGATCTTGTACAAAAATCCTGAGAGCAGAGTGTTGGTGAACCATTCACTGACAGCTAGCTTCAGGCTCACGAGATCTGTAAGACAAGGATGTCCCTTATCACCACTCCTGTATGTGCTCACTCTAGAACCCTTATTAGAGAAGATAAGGCAAGACACTAGTATTAAAGGAACCTTCCTGCATGGGATAGGAGAGCAGAAGCTCATCGCCTATGCAGATGACACTGCCTTCTTTCCCACCAGCAACACATCAATAAGGAATATACTCCACACCTTTACCCATTTTGGAAAAGGCAGTGGAGCCAAAGTAAATATTCAGAAGTCACAGATAATGGGCCTGGGAAAGTGGAAACAAAAGGCTGATTTCCCTCCAGATCTGAAACACATAAACACCATGAAGCTGTATGGGATCACATTTCTATGCGATCCCACAGAAACACACAGACAGACATGGCACGCACTGACCGAACAGATCACAGACATGTTACACAGGTATAGGTACAAGACATCCACAATATTTGGTAGAAGCACAATAGTCAACACATACATATTACCCAAAATAATATATCTAGCGACAGTACTGGACCCTCCTAAACAGACCGTCCCAAACATAAACAAACAAATCAGACGCTTCATCTTCACCAACACGATACACAGCATTAAACACAAAACTCTCATACAAGACAGGAAACAAGGCGGGATTTCACTACAGGACATCCAGACAAAAATACTGTCACTTAGAATCAGTCACATAGGTAAAATCATCAGACACCCAGAACAGAACAGACTAGCACTTTACTACATAGGCCACAACATCAAACATCTCACACCTCTTAACAATGCAACTGCACACTACCAGGGAAGACTGCCAACATTCTATCAGACATGCATACAGGCAATACAAGGACACGAACAGTTAATACAGCAAACAACACACACAATATACAAACATTTAGTTAGAGAACAAGCACCATCACTAAGACTTAGAATTAAAAGAGGACACAAATACTTCATGACAGACTTCACATGCACCTTTTCAAACCTACACAACAAACACATAACACCAAAAGCTAGGGAGATCACATATAGACTGTTATACAGTATGACCCCAACAACACAGGTAGAAGCATACATATCCAAACAATGTCAATTATGTAGAAACAACACACAAGAGACAGAGGAACACATCTATTATACATGTCCAACAATTACTGCCACACGCGCAACACTCAAACACCTCATACAAACACACACAGGCAAACAAACCGACATATATAAAGCAATTTTTCTCAATACTATACCACGGACAGCTAAGGACATACATACAAAACTACTGGTAGCACTTTCTTACTACAGACAACTTATATGGACCTGCAGAAATTTTGCCAGATACAAACACCACACATATAACACACATTTAATTTCCTTTATGTACACACACAAGATATCACAACTATTTCCAGAGTAAATCAAATGTACTCTTCCAAATTTTATTACAAATTTGGTATACATGAGGGCGAGAAAGAAAGTAAAAACTGTGAGTGAATGATTAAAAAGATCACAAATGGTCAAAAGACCAATGGAAAATCCCTTATGTAAAGAATAGTGGAAGTATAAATGCTTGTTTTATTTGCTTCAAAATGATGGTTTCAACCCTTATAGATAAGGGGAAAAAGAAAAAAGGAGAAAAGAAGATCAACTCCTCCCATTCCAAATTACTATTTTATGGAATGGTTTGCTTTAAATGCACTTGTTGTGCTATACTACCACCACTACAAAGATTATCACTTTAGTAAATAAACTCACATATTTGTTATACTATTATTATTATTATTATTACTATTATTATTACTAATATTATTATTATTGTTATTATTATGATTATCATCATTGTTATTATGACTATCCTTATCCTACCTTTACTATCCTTAGGATCTTTAATGTTATAAGTATTATTGATATCATCATTATTAGTTTACAATTTCACCTCCCCCGTGCCCCCCTCCCCTCCCCCTTTGCTTATGGTTTGTTGCCTTTGCTACTAACCCCACTGGTTGGTTCAAACATTTGTCCTGCCTGTGCCATCATTAAGGGTGGTCAGGAAGGCATTGATGAAATGGAACAATTGGTGGGAGGGTAGCAAGGGAAACAAAAATGTAAAGATTTCCGTTTCTCTTAGTCACCCCCTTTGAATCATGTGAGTGAGTGTTGAATGAACGAATAAATACAAAAACACATATGGTTATCAAACCAATGATACTGTAAAAACTTATGCAAATACAATTGTTTGGTTAATTTTTAATAAAAAGAAAAGAAAAAGAGAGCAAAGAGGAAAATATGAATGAACCCCTACATTTAGTGAAAAAAACAAAAACGAGGAGGAAAATATAACCCACTCCTTTACTCCAAGTATTACTGAAAACTGCAGTTTGCATGTGTATGTACCGGCTAGGCTAGTTTTAACACCATTACAAAGGAAATCATTCTAGCAAATGGAATCACATATTGTAAAAATGTTATCATTTTCATAACTATTATCACCATTGCTGTTTTTTTTAAATTGCTGTCATTACCCCCAGTATGTTTCTTCTTGTCATTATTACTATTGCCATCATTAGTAATAAAACAAAAACCCCTTTCCCAGGTGCCCCGCTCCCCTCGCCCATGGTTGTTGTTGCCTTTGCTGGTACCCACACCGGTTTGGTTCAAATATTTATCCTGCCTTTACCATCATTGCCCAGAGAGGGGGGTAATGGCATTGGTGGAGTGGAACCAAATTGGTAAGAGGGTGGCAAGGGAAACAAAATGTAAAGATTGTAAAAATGTGTGCTAATATTGATGCTTGTTTACTTTCTACAATAAGTAAAAAAAAAAAAAAGAGGAAGGGAAAAAATGAATAAACCCTTACAAATAAGACCAAAAGAAAAAAAAATAAACAAGGAGAAAAAGATAACCAACTTCTTTTACTTCTGCTATTATTGAACATTGCATGTTGCAAGTATATGTAATAATAAAAAATAAGCAAGGAGAAAAAAAAAAGATAACCAACTCCTTTTTACACCTACTATATTATTAAACAGGGCAGGATGCAATTGTTATTGTATGCACCAGCCATATTTTAACACTATTTCTAAGAAAATCATTTTAGCAAATGGAATCACATGTCTGGAAAATGTGATCATTATCAAAACAAATCCTACCATTGTGTTTATTAATATTAGCATTGCTGTCATCACCCTTAGTAGTTTTTTTTTTATTCCTTGTCATTATTATTATAAGATGTATTTCATGTAAACACCATTCCTAAGGTAATCAATTTAGCACATAAAATCACATGTTAAAACTATTATTTATTATCATTGAGTCTATCACTAGTCTCGGCACTGTTATTCCTTGTCACTATGATATTTATTTATGTATTTGGTTGTTACTTTGCATTATTATCATGTAATCACTATTAATATATATGGCTTTGTAAACGCGTATACTATCACATCCCCCTTTCCCACCCTTTTGATACTGTGATTGTTGTCTCTGCTGCCACCCTCACCGTTTTGTTTCAGTTCTGCACCGCCATGTTTATCATCACCGAGGGTGATGGTACTTGGTAGGAGTTTTTGGAGCTGACAGGAGAGCGGGGCGGCAGGGGAAATAATAACAGCCCGCTACCATCACGCTTTTGATTTAAAATATTTCCTTACAACAATGTCAATGGAGAAATGTTTAAATGTATAAAATATGTGTAATTTTTGCGCATATGTCACCTACACGCCCACATGCAACGCTCTGTAAAAACACGCACACAAATACTGAACACACAGTACGCATGTAACAACACAAACAATACTAATGCAACAACTACCCCTCCTGCATTGTAAACTAGGATACTCCTTGACAACCCCCCCCTCCCCCCCACCTTTTCGATACTGTTGGTTTTGATGCTGCTGCTGCCTTCACCGGTCGGTTCTAACAAGTTTTACTGCCATTTTCCTCATTACCAAGTGGTGATGATGGTATTGGTGGGGTTGGAGCTGACAGGTGAAAGGGTGGCAGAGGGAAAATAATGGTATACTACCGTCTTGTTGTTGTTTGTACTCGTTTTTCGTTACCCCCCATTTCAAATGTATAAAGGTTGAGACAAATGTTGTAAAAATTTGCGCATATGTCACCTACAATTCCACATGCAACGCTCTGTAACAACACGAACAATACAAATGCAAATGTTTCTTAACACTCAATAAAAGTTTAAAAAAAAAAAAAAAAAAATTCGTTTCGTGCAATTTCTCCGGCAATTTTGGAAAATTTTGGTAATTTTGGTATACATGAGTGAGAGAAAGAAAGAAGAAACAGCGAATGAATGGTGAGTGGATGATTAAAAAGATCACATATGGTCAATAGACCAATGGAAAATCCCTTATGTAAAGAATAGTGGAAGTATAAATGCTTGTTTTATTTGTTTCAAAATGATGGTTTCACCCTTATACACAAGGGGGAAAAGAAAAGAGGAGAAAAGAAAATTAAACTCCTCCCATTCCAATGTACTATTTATGAAATGATTTGCTCTAAATGAACTTGTGCTAAACTACCACCACAACTAAGATTAACATTTTAGCAAATAAAATCACATATCTTTTATACTAATATTATTATTATTTTTATTATTATTATTATTATTATTATTTATTTTATTATTATTAGTATTACTATTACTATCATTAACATTATTATTTTTACTATCATTACTCTACCCTTTTTATCCTTAGTATCATTAATTAAATAAGTATTAATGATATCACCATTATTATTTTACAACTTCATCCCCCATGTCCCCCCCCCCCTTTTTTTTTGTTTAAGGTTTGTTGCTTTTGCTACTACCCCCACTATTTTGTTTCAAACATCTGCCATGCCTGTACCATCATTAGAGTGGTCATAGGGACATTGGTGCAGTGAAACCAATTGGTGAGAGTAGCGAGGAAACAACATGTAAAGACTTTCCCCTATCCTTGTAGTCAATACTTACCTTATCATCCTTAGTATCATTGATTCTATAAGTATTATTGATATCATCACTAATTATTTTACAACTTCATCTCCCCTGTGCCCCCTGTTGCCTTTGGTTTGTTACCCTTGCTGCTACCCCAACTGGTTGGTTCATACATTTGCCCTGCCTGTACCATCATTACCCCTTTCCTTTGTATTCAGTATTTACCTTATTGTCCTTAGTATCATTAATGTTATAAGTATTAGTGATACCATCATTATTATTCTACAACTTCATCTCCCCTAGCATGAGGCTTGGGTGGGGTGAAACCAGTTGAGGAGAGTGTAGCGGTTGAGAAAATAATGTAAAGACTTCCCCCTTTCCTTGTATTCAGTATTTACCTTATTATCCTTATTATCATCTTTATTAATTTACAACTTCATCTCCCCTAGTGCCCCTTTGATTATGGTTTTGTTGCCTTTGCTACCACCCCACTGGTCAGTTCAAACATTTGTCCTGCCTGTACCATCATTAAGGGTGGTCAGAGGGGCATTGGAGTAGAAGCGATTGGTGGGAGTGTGGCAAAGTAAACAAAAATGTAAAGATTTCCCTTTCTCTTAGTCACCCCCTTTGAATCATGTGAGTGAGGTTAAATGAATGAATGAATATAAAAACACATATGGTTATCACACCAATAATACTGTAAAAACTTATGCAAATACAAATGTTTGGTTAATTTTTATTTAAAAAAAGAAAAGAAAGAGAGAGCAAAGAGGAAAATATGAATGAACCCCTACATTTAGGAGGAAAAAAAAAACAAGGAGGAAAATAAAACCCACTCCTTTACTCCAAAAATTACTAAAAACTGCAGCTTGCATGTGTATGTACCTGCTAGGCTATGTTAACACCATTCCAAAGAAAATCATCCTAGCAAATGGAATCACATATTGTAAAAATGTTATCATTTTCATAACTATTATCACCATTGCTGTTTTTTTTTAAAAATTGCTGTCATTACCCCCAGTATGTCTCTTCTTGTCATTATTCCTATTGCCATCATTAGTAATAAAACAAAAACCCCTTTCCCATGTGCCCCCTCCCCTCGCCCATGGTTGTTGTTGCCTTTGCTGGTACCCACACCGGTTTGGTTCAAATATTTATCCTGCCTTTACCATCATTGCCCAGAGAGGGGGGTAATGGCATTGGTGGAGTGGAACCAAATTGGTGAGAGGGTGGCAAGGGAAACAAAATGTAAAGATTGTAAAAATTTGTGCTAATATTGATGCTTGTTTACTTTCTACAATAAGTTTAAAAAAAAAAAAAGAGGAAGGGAAAAAATGAATAAACCCTTACAAATAAGACCAAAAGAAAAAAAAAATAAACAAGGAGAAAAAGATAACCAACTCCTTTTACTTCTGCTATTATTGAACATTGCATGTTGCAAGTATATGTAAAAATAAAAAATAAAAAAAATAAGCAAGGAGAAAAAAAGATAACCAACTCCTTTTACACCTACTATATTATTAAACAGTGCAGGATGCAATTGTTATTGTATGCACCAGCCATATTTTAACACCATTTCTAAGAAAATCATTTTAGCAAATGGAATCACATGTTTGGAAAATGTGATCATTATCAAAACAAATCCTACCATTGAGTTTATTAATATTAGCATTGCTGTCATCACCTTTAGTAGTTTTGTTTATTCCTTGTCATTATTATTATAAGATGTATTTCATGTAAACACCATTCCTAAGGTAATCAATTTAGCACATAAAATCACATGTTAAAACTATTATTTATTATCATTGAGTCTATCACTAGTCTCAGCACTGTTATTCCTTGTCCCTATGATATTTATTTATGTATTTGGTTGTTACTTTGCATTATTATCATTGTAATCACTATTAATATATATGGCTTTGTAAACGCGTATACTATCACACCCCCCTTTCCCACCCTTTTGATACTGTGATTGTTGTCTCTGCTGCCACCCTCACCGTTTTGTTTCAGTTCTGCACCGCCATGTTTATCATCACCGAGGGTGATGGTACTTGGTAGCAGTTTTTGGAGCTGACAGGAGAGCGGGGCGGCAAGGGAAATAATAACAGCCCGCTACCATCACGCCTTTGATTTAAAATATTTCCTTACAACAATGTCAATGGAGAAATGTTTAAATGTATAAAATATTTGTAATTTTTGCGCATATGTCACCTACACGCCCACATGCAACGATCTGTAAAAACACGCACACAAATACTGAACACACAGTACGCATGTAACAACACAAACAATACAAATGCAACAACTACCCCTCCTGCATTGTAAACTAGGATACTCCTTGACAACCCCCCCCCCTTTCCCCCCCCCCCCCACCTTTTCGATACTGTTGGTTTTGATGCTGCTGCTGCCTTCACCGGTCGGTTCTAACAAGTTTTACTGCCATTTTCCTCATTACCAAGTGGTGATGATGGTATTGGTGGGGTTGGAGCTGACAGGTGAAAGGGTGGCAGAGGGAAAATAATGGTATACTACCGTCTTGTTGTTGTTTGTACTCGTTTTTCGTTACCCCCCATTTCAAATGTATAAAGGTTGAGACAAATGTTGTAAAAATTTGCGCATATGTCACCTACACTTCCACATGCAACGCTCTGTAACAACACGAACAATACAAATGCAAATGTTTCTTAACACTCAATAAAAGTTTTAAAAAAAAAAAAAAAAAAAAAAAAAAATTCGTTTCGTGCAATTTCTCCGGCAATTTTGGAAAATTTTGGTAATTTTGGTATACATGAGTGAGAGAAAGAAAGAAGAAACAGCGAATGAATGGTGAGTGGATGATTAAAAAGATCACATATGGTCAATAGACCAATGGAAAATCCCTTATGTAAAGAATAGTGGAAGTATAAATGCTTGTTTTATTTGTTTCAAAATGATGGTTTCACCCTTATACACAAGGGGGAAAAGAAAAGAGGAGAAAAGAAAATTAAACTCCTCCCATTCCAATGTACTATTTATGAAATGATTTGCTCTAAATGAACTTGTGCTAAACTACCACCACAACTAAGATTAACATTTTAGCAAATAAAATCACATATCTTTTATACTAATATTATTATTATTTTTATTATTATTATTATTATTATTATTATTATTATTATTATTATTTATTTTATTATTATTAGTATTATTATTACTATCATTAACATTATTATTTTTACTATCATTACTCTACCCTTTTTATCCTTAGTATCATTAATTAAATAAGTATTAATGATATCACCATTATTATTTTACAACTTCATCCCCCATGTCCCCCCCCCCCTTTTTTATTGTTTAAGGTTTGTTGCTTTTGCTACTACCCCCACTATTTTGTTTCAAACATCTGCCATGCCTGTACCATCATTAGAGTGGTCATAGGGACATTGGTGCAGTGAAACCAATTGGTGAGAGTAGCGAGGAAACAACATGTAAAGACTTTCCCCTATCCTTGTAGTCAATACTTACCTTATCATCCTTAGTATCATTGATTCTATAAGTATTATTGATATCATCACTAATTATTTTACAACTTCATCTCCCCTGTGCCCCCTGTTGCCTTTGGTTTGTTACCCTTGCTGCTACCCCAACTGGTTGGTTCATACATTTGCCCTGCCTGTACCATCATTACCCCTTTCCTTTGTATTCAGTATTTACCTTATTGTCCTTAGTATCATTAATGTTATAAGTATTAGTGATACCATCATTATTATTCTACAACTTCATCTCCCCTAGCATGAGGCTTGGGTGGGGTGAAACCAGTTGAGGAGAGTGTAGCGGTTGAGAAAATAATGTAAAGACTTCCCCCTTTCCTTGTATTCAGTATTTACCTTATTATCCTTATTATCATCTTTATTAATTTACAACTTCATCTCCCCTAGTGCCCCTTTGCTTATGGTTTTGTTGCCTTTGCTACCACCCCACTGGTCAGTTCAAACATTTGTCCTGCCTGTACCATCATTAAGGGTGGTCAGAGGGGCATTGGAGTAGAAGCGATTGGTGGGAGTGTGGCAAAGTAAACAAAAATGTAAAGATTTCACTTTCTCTTAGTCACCCCCTTTGAATCATGTGAGTGAGGTTAAATGAATGAATGAATATAAAAACACATATGGTTATCACACCAATAATACTGTAAAAACTTATGCAAATACAAATGTTTGGTTAATTTTTATTTAAAAAAAGAAAAGAAAGAGAGAGCAAAGAGGAAAATATGAATGAACCCCTACATTTAGGAGGAAAAAAAAAACAAGGAGGAAAATAAAACCCACTCCTTTACTCCAAAAATTACTAAAAACTGCAGCTTGCATGTGTATGTACCTGCTAGGCTATGTTAACACCATTCCAAAGAAAATCATCCTAGCAAATGGAATCACATATTGTAAAAATGTTATCATTTTCATAACTATTATCACCATTGCTGTTTTTTTTTAAAAATTGCTGTCATTACCCCCAGTATGTCTCTTCTTGTCATTATTCCTATTGCCATCATTAGTAATAAAACAAAAACCCCTTTCCCATGTGCCCCCTCCCCTCGCCCATGGTTGTTGTTGCCTTTGCTGGTACCCACACCGGTTTGGTTCAAATATTTATCCTGCCTTTACCATCATTGCCCAGAGAGGGGGGTAATGGCATTGGTGGAGTGGAACCAAATTGGTGAGAGGGTGGCAAGGGAAACAAAATGTAAAGATTGTAAAAATTTGTGCTAATATTGATGCTTGTTTACTTTCTACAATAAGTTTAAAAAAAAAAAAAGAGGAAGGGAAAAAATGAATAAACCCTTACAAATAAGACCAAAAGAAAAAAAAAATAAACAAGGAGAAAAAGATAACCAACTCCTTTTACTTCTGCTATTATTGAACATTGCATGTTGCAAGTATATGTAAAAATAAAAAATAAAAAAAATAAGCAAGGAGAAAAAAAGATAACCAACTCCTTTTACACCTACTATATTATTAAACAGTGCAGGATGCAATTGTTATTGTATGCACCAGCCATATTTTAACACCATTTCTAAGAAAATCATTTTAGCAAATGGAATCACATGTTTGGAAAATGTGATCATTATCAAAACAAATCCTACCATTGAGTTTATTAATATTAGCATTGCTGTCATCACCTTTAGTAGTTTTGTTTATTCCTTGTCATTATTATTATAAGATGTATTTCATGTAAACACCATTCCTAAGGTAATCAATTTAGCACATAAAATCACATGTTAAAACTATTATTTATTATCATTGAGTCTATCACTAGTCTCAGCACTGTTATTCCTTGTCCCTATGATATTTATTTATGTATTTGGTTGTTACTTTGCATTATTATCATTGTAATCACTATTAATATATATGGCTTTGTAAACGCGTATACTATCACACCCCCCTTTCCCACCCTTTTGATACTGTGATTGTTGTCTCTGCTGCCACCCTCACCGTTTTGTTTCAGTTCTGCACCGCCATGTTTATCATCACCGAGGGTGATGGTACTTGGTAGCAGTTTTTGGAGCTGACAGGAGAGCGGGGCGGCAAGGGAAATAATAACAGCCCGCTACCATCACGCCTTTGATTTAAAATATTTCCTTACAACAATGTCAATGGAGAAATGTTTAAATGTATAAAATATTTGTAATTTTTGCGCATATGTCACCTACACGCCCACATGCAACGATCTGTAAAAACACGCACACAAATACTGAACACACAGTACGCATGTAACAACACAAACAATACAAATGCAACAACTACCCCTCCTGCATTGTAAACTAGGATACTCCTTGACAACCCCCCCCCCCCCTTCCCCCCCCCACCTTTTCGATACTGTTGGTTTTGATGCTGCTGCTGCCTTTACCGGTCGGTTCTAACAAGTTTTACTGCCATTTTCCTCATTACCAAGTGGTGATGATGGTATTGGTGGGGTTGGAGCTGACAGGTGAAAGGGTGGCAGAGGGAAAATAATGGTATACTACCGTCTTGTTGTTGTTTGTACTCGTTTTTCGTCACCCCCCATTTCAAATGTAAAAAGGTTGAAACAAATGTTGTAAAAATTTGCGCATATGTCACCTACACTTCCACATGCAACGCTCTCTAACAACACGAACAATACAAATGCAAAGTTTTCTTTAACACTCAATAAAAGTTAAAAAAAAAAAAAAATTCGTTTCGTGTAAAATAATAGAAATTTGTATCATGTGTCACCTACACGTCCACACGCAACGCTCTGTAAAAACACGAACAATACAATTCGCAACGATTTTGACACTCAATAAAAGTTTAAAATAAATAATAATAAAAAAAAATTCGTTTCATGTGTTTCATAAACAAAATAAGATGACACTGCCTTCTTTCCCACTAGCAACACATCAATAAGGAATATACTTCACACCTTTACCCATTTTGGAAAAGGCAGTGGAGCCAAAATTAATGTACAGAAATCACAGATAATGGGTCTGGGAAAGTGGAAACAAAAGGCTGATTTCCCTCCAGATCTGAAACACATAGACACCATAAAGCTGTATAGGATCACATTTCCATGTGATCCCACAGAAACACACAGACAGACATGGCACGCACTGACCGAACAGATCACAGACATGTTTATAGGTACAAGACATCCACAATATTTGGTAGAAGCACAATAGTCAACACATACATATTACCCAAAATAATATATTTAGCGACAGTACTGGACCCTCCCAAACAGACCATCACAAACATAAACAAACAAATCAGACGCTTCATCTTCATCAACACAATACACAGCATTCAACACAAAACTCTCATACAAGACAAGAAACAAGGGGGAATTGCACTACAGGACATCCAGACAAAAATACTGTCACTTAGAATCAGTCACATAGGTAAAATCATCAGACACCCAGAACAGAACAGACTAGCACTATACTACATAGGCCACAACATCAAACATCTCACACCTCTTAACAATGCAACTGCACACTACCAGGGAAGACTGCCATCATTCTATCAGACATGCATACAGGCAATAAAAGGGCATGAACAGTTAATACAGCAAACAACACACACAATATACAAACATTTAGTTAGAGAACAAGCACCATCACTAAGACCTAGGATTAAAAGAGGACACAAATACTTCATGACTGACTTCACATGCACCTTTTCAAACCTACACAACAAACACATAACTCCAAAAGCTAAGGAAATCACATATAGACTGTTATATAGTATGACCCCCAAAACACAGGTAGAAGCATACATATCCAAACAATGTCAATTATGAAGAAATAACACACAAGAGACTGAGGAACACATTTATTATACATGTCCAACAATCACTGCCACACGCGCAACACTCAAACACCTCATACGAACGCACACAGGCAAACAAACCGACATATATAAAGCAATTTTTCTCAATACTATACCAAAGACAGCTAAGGACATACATACAAAACTACTTGTAGCACTTTCTTACTACAGACAACTTATATGGACCTGCAGAAATTTTGCCAGATACAAACACCACACATATAACACACACTTAATTTCTTTTATGCACACACACAAAATATCACAACTATTTCCAGAGTAAATCATATGTATTCTTCCTTATTGTATTACAAATTTGGTATACATGAGTGCGAGAAAGAAAGTAGAAACTGTGAGTGAATGGTGAGTGAATGATTAAAAAAGATCACATATGGTCAAAAGACCAATGGAAAATCCCTTATGTAAAGAATAGTGGAAGTATGAATGCTAGTTTTATTTGCTTCAAAATGATGGTTTCAATCCTTATAGATAAGGGGGAAAAGAAAAAAGGAGAAAAGAAAATCAACTCCTTCCATTCCAAATTACTATGTATGGAATGTTTGCTTTAAATGCACTTTGTCACAATGTTCTTCATAATAACTGAGTGACATGGTCGTTGTCTAGGTTTCAATGTTCCTTGTATGTCACTATGGAGTGTAAGTAGATCTAGCCACCTGTCTCACAATGCAACTCACCCCAGTAGTACACATCCATCAGTCAGTGAACAAGATTGCTTTGGCGCACATAATCCTTTAATACAGAAAGAACACGGACAAACGGAACATACTTCTATAACCAGAAACAATATAATCCATAGAATATACATATCCTCCTCACAACTTAACCAGCACACGTCACTGCCTTCTCAAGGCCTGCTTAATCTCAAATTCACAGGACAGTTATCCAGCTCCTATCCACGGCTGGACCTCACACAATACAACCCACACACTGGGTCTAACCTCCAATAACTATCCAACCCACTTTGGGTTCAGGCCTCCATTAACTATCCAACCCACTTTGGGTTCAGGCCTCCTTTATCTATCAACCCCCCACTGGGTTTTAGGTCTGCATTCACAACTCGGAGCACAACACAACACAGGACGCAGCTCTCTCTCCGATCCTATCCTTTGACCCCCGAACAGCTCGAAGTCTAGACATCCCCTGTCCACACGATCCGACCCGCAGCCGGTCTCAGCTCCAACTCTCCAAGACTATCCGACCCGTAGCCGGTCTCAGCTTCATCTCTCCAAGACGACCCGACCCGCAGCCGGTCTCAGCTTCAACTGCCTCAGACGACCCGACCCGCAGCCGGTCTCAACGTCAACTGCCCCTCTCAATGTTTTCCACTCTCTTTTATGTCCCCTAACTTCACACGGCACTAAAACTGTCTCTCACCCCATCCACCCTGGGGTTCTGCACCGACCCTCACCATTATTTCTCAGGGTTGGTTGTTTTTCTCGTAGCCCAGTCACTCACCTCACTGTCTCCAACTTTCGTCTAAATTTTCTCATGCCCGGTCACTTGTTTATGTACTAGCAAGGTCATTCTCCTTAATTTCAGTGAACCCAGGCATATGTCACACTTGTTGTGCTATACCACCACCATTACTAAGATTATCACTTTAGTAAACAAAATCACATATGTATTATATTATTATTATTATTATTATTATTATTATTATTATTAATATCATTATTATTGTTATCATTATTATCATTATTATTACTATCATTATCCTACCATATTATTCTTTGTATCATTAATGTTATAAGAATTATTGATATCATCATTATTATTTTACAACTTCATCTCCCTTATGCCCCCCCCCCTTGCTTATGGTTTTGTTGCCTTTGCTACTACCCCCACTGGTCGGTTCAAACATTTGTCCTGTCTGTACCATCACTAGGGTGGTCATGAGGGCATTGGTGGAGTGGAACCAATTTAGTGGGAGTGTAGCGAGGGAAACAAAAATGTAAAGATTTCCCTTTCTCTTTGTCACCCCCTTTGAATCATGTGAGTGAGTGTTGAATGAATGAATACAAAATCACGAATGGTTACCAAACCAATGATACTGTAAAAACTTGTGTTAATACAAATGCTTGGTTAATTTTTATTAAAAAAGAAAAGAAAGAAAGAGCAAAGAGGAAAATATGAATGAATCCCTACAGTTAGGAAAAAAAAAACGGAGGAAAATATAACCCACTCCTTTACTCCAAGTATTATTAAAAACTGCAGTTTGCATTTGTATGTACCTGCTATGCTATGTTAACACCATTCCAAAGAAAATCATACTAGCAAATGGAATCACATGTTGTAAAAATGTTATCATTTTCATAACAAATATTACCATGGCTGGTGTTTATATTTGTTGTTATTAACCTCAGTGTGGTTCTTACTTGTCATTATTATTATTGCCATTATTAGTAATAAACAAAAAAAATACAAAAAAGAAAACATTTCCCATGTTCCCCCACCTCCACCCCCCCCTCGCTCATGGTTGTTGTTGCCTTTGCTGATACACACACCGGTTTGGTTCAAATATTTATCCTGCCTTTACAATCATTGCCCAGTGAATGGTGATAAGGGCATTGGTGGAGTGGAACCAAGAGGTGAGAAGGTGGCAAGGGAAACAACATGTAAAGATTTCCCCTTTTCTTTGTAAACCCCCATTCACATGTTAATATGTTCAAGGAATGGAATATGCAGATGGATAAATTTCCTTTGTTGTAAACACAAAATATCACAGCCATCTCCAGAGCAAACACAGGTACTCTTCTTTATGAGTTTAGAAATTGGTATACATGAGTGTGAGAAAGAAACAGGAAAACTGAGTGAAAGTTGAATGAATGAATACAAAGCCACACATAGGTGCCAAACCAATGAGATTGTAAATATTTGTGTTGATACAAATGCTTGTTTATTTAAAAAAATAAAAAAAAAATAAATAAAGAGGAGGGGGAAAAGGTGAATAAATCCTTAAAATTAAGACAAAAAATTTAAAAAATAAGCAAGGAGAAAAATGATAACCAACTCCTTTTACTAGTACTATTATTGAACATTGCAGGTTGGAATTGTTTGTACCTGCTATGCTATGCTAACACCATCCCAAAGTTAGTCATTTAGCAAATGGAATCACATGTTTGGAAAATGTGGTCATTACCATAACTATTATTATCACTGCTGTTTATTATCATTGCTGTTATCACCCTTAGTGGGTTTGCTTTTTGTCATTATTATTATTGATGTATTTAGTGTTTATTTGCATTATTATTACTGTTATCATTATTAATATATAACCATCATCTCCCAGGTACCATCCTGTCACATGTAAATGTGTTCAAGAAATGAAACATGCAAATGGGTACTCTCCAATACTATAAACACAAAATATCACAGATATCTCCAGAGTAAACACAAGTACTCTTCTTTAAGATATCAATTTAGTATACATGAGTGCGAGGAAGATACAGGAAAAAGTGAGTGAATGTTGAATGAATGAATATAAAATCACAGATGGCTACCAAACAATGAGATTGTAAATATTTATGTTGATACAAATGCTTGTTTATTTAAAAAAAAAAAAAAAATAAGAAAGGAAAGGGAAAAATGAATGAACCCTTACAATTAAGACAAAAAATAAAATAAAAAATAAGCAAGGAGAAAAAAGAAAACCAACTCCTTTTACACCTACTATATTATTGAACATTGCGGTTTGCAATTGTATGTACCTGCCATGTTTTAACACCATCCCTAAGAAAATCCTTTTAGCAAATGGAATCACATGTTTTGGAAAATGTGATAATTATCATAACTATTATTATCATTGCTATTATCAGCATCGCTGTTATCACCCTTAGTATTTCTATTCTTTGTCATTATTATTATAGATGTATTTCATGTGAATACCATTCCTAGGATGATCATTTTAGCAAATGGAATCACATGTTTGGAAAGTGTGATCCTTATCATAACTATTATTATCATTGCTGTTATTGTCATTGCTGTTGTCACCATTAGCAGTTTTATTCTTTGTCATTATTATTATTGATGTATTTGGTTGTTATTTGCATTATTATCATTATTAATATATATGGCTTTGTAAACCCGTATACTGTCACATCCCCCTTTCCCACCTTTTTGATACTGTGATTGTTGTTTCTGCTGCCGCCCTCACTGGTTGGTTCTTAACAGTTTTGCACCGCCATGTTCAGCATCACAGAGGGGTGGTGATGGTATTTGGTAGGAGTTTTGGAGCTGACAGAAGAGCGAGGCGGCAAGGGGAAATAATAACGGCGCATTACCATCATGCGTTTGTTTTAAAATATTTCCTCACAACAATGTCAATGAAGAAATGTTCAAATGTATAAAATGTTGGAAATTTAGCGCATATGTCACCTACACGTCCACATGCAGCGCTCTGTAAAAACGCCGAACAATACAATTCGCAACCATTTTAACACTCAATAAAAGTTAAAAAAAAAAAAAAAATTCAAAAAAAATTCAAAAAAAAAAAAAAAAATTCGTTTCATGTGTGTGTGTGTGTGTGTGTACTTTATCTGCAATCATTTTCTCCTTTGTCTTTATTCCATTTCTGATAGTTGCCCTCCATGCAACACGTTCAGCATTATCAATGCCTGTATCAATCATGTCCCGCTTACACACATCTTTGTATCGTAGTAGAGGCCGACCCTAAGATCTCCTACCCATCAGTAATTCACCAAAAAAGATGTCCTTTGGTATTCTACCATCATCCATCCTCCTATCGTGTCCTATCCATCTAAGTCTACGAAGACTGAGCGTGAAACACACCGTCTGATCTTTCCAATACTTCAGTATTTGTGATTTTGTCTTGCCATTTAGTACCAAGTATTCTTCGCAGACACCGCATATGAAAGCTGTTTAAACTTTTGGTGTGAGTAAGTTGTCCAGGTTTCACTGCCATAAAGAAGAGTAAGAAGGACACAGGCTTGGTAGTCAAGAACTTTTGTTTTGGCAGTAAATCTCCTGTTCTCCCAGACTCTTTTTGCTAACATGTTCATTTACTAGTATCCATCTTATACTATGAGCCTAGGTTTATTTTAAAATCGTTCGTATCGCAGATTTGAACCACCGAGCGTATAGGCGGCCATCTAGTCGCTGCGCTACCGCCGCTGCATATGGTTTTCGATTCGATTTCACCATACACCTACCCTGTTCAACGTCAAGGAGAAGTTATAGTAGGATTTATCATGGCTGAGAATGATAGTCCTGTGACTAGTCAACCACCCAGGCAGCTGCCCATGGGTTTTACCATCAAAGCCTTATTAATCCGAAGGCGATTGTTGTCCATATGGGGTAATGGATTAAGATTATGACATATGGTGATAGACCTTCATTTGTATAGACCAGTCGACACTCCAGCGGTGACGTGATCAATATAGACCCACATTTGTATAGACCAGTCGACACTACAGCGGTGACGTGATCAATATAGACCCACATTTGTATAGACCAGTCGACACTCCAGCGGTGACGTGATCAATATAGACCCACATTTGTATAGACCAGTCGACACTCCAGCTGTGACGTGATAAATATAGACTCACATTTGTATAGACCAGTCGACACTCCAGCGGTGACGTGATAAATATAGACCCACATTTGTATAGACCAGTCGACACTCCAGCGGTGACGTGATCAATTTAGACCCACATTTGTATAGACCAGTCGACACTCCAGCGGTGACATGATCAATATAGACCCACATTTGCATAGACCAGTCGACACTCCAGCGGTGACATGGTCAATAACACACCGGCCACCTTTATTTCTCAAGACATGTCCAGTTATCCACTGTAAGCTGAGTCTCAGAACTCAGGTTGATTTTCAAAATCTGCTTCGATTCGAACCCAAACCCTAGACCTGCGGCCGAAAGCAAGCATCTAACCACCACACACACACGGCTCCCGGGACATGCTTTGGGAAGGTACGATGGCTGGCGTGACACTGACCATATCAGCCCTGGAGTGTGGGTTGGTCTATACATCTACGCCATTAGACGTGTTAAGTCAGATGCATGTCCTTTACAGGACGTTGCAGTCAACCCCAGATTGTATTGATTCTTTGTAATTTCATATCAAGTTTACGTTCAGTAGTTTGGCATTGCTTTTTGAACGACCGACACTCAAATTGTCTGCTTTTAAATCGCCCGCAGCTGTGTTTCGAACGCGGGTATGTGGGATTACGAAGTTGCGTTCCTAACCTCTCGCCCCAGAGCTGGCATAGGGCGTATACAAGTGTCCATCACCTTCTTTACTTACAGTTCTACCGCCATAAGTGTACAAGTGTCCATCACTTACTTTACTTATAGTTCTACCGCCATAAGTGTACAAGTGTCCATCACTTTCTTTACTTATAGTTCTACCGCCATAAGTGTACAAGTGTCCATCACTTACTTTACTTATAGTTCTACCGCCATAAGTGTACAAGTGTCCATCACTTACTTTACTTATAGTTCTACCGCCATAAGTGTACAAGTGTCCATCACTTACTTTACTTATAGTTCTACCGCCATAAGTGTACAAATGTTCATCACTTTCTTTACTTATAGTTCTACCGCCATAAGTGTACAAGTGTCTAGCACTTTCTTTAGTTATAGTTCTACCGCCATAAGTGTACAAGTGTTCATCACTTTCTTTACTTATAGTTCTACCGCCATAAGTGTACAAGTGTCTAGCACTTTCTTTAGTTATAGTTCTACCGCCGTCAGTGTACAAGTGTTCATCACTTACTTTACTTATAGTTCTACCGCCATAAGTGTACAAGTGTCCATCACTTACTTTACTTATAGTTCTACCGCCGTCAGTGTACAAGTGTCAATCACTTTCTTTACTTATAGTTCTACCGCCATAAGTGTACAAGTGTCCATCACTTTCTTTACTTATAGTTCTACCGCCATAAGTGTACAAGTGTCCATCACTTTCTTTACTTATAGTTCTACCGCCATAAGTGTACAAGTGTCCATCACTTTCTTTACTTATAGTTCTACCGCCATAAGTGTACAAGTGTCCATCACTTACTTTACTTATAGTTCTACCGCCATAAGTGTACAAGTGTCCATCACTTTCTTTACTTATAGTTCTACCGCCACAAGTGTACAAGTGTCCATCACTTTCTTTACTTATAGTTCTACCGCCATAAGTGTACAAGTGTCCATCACTTTCTTTAGTTATAGTTCTACCGCCGTCAGTGTACAAGTGTCCATCACTTACTTTACTTATAGTTCTACCGTCGTCAGTGTACAAGTGTCTAGCACTTTCTTTAGTTATAGTTCTACCGCCATAAGTGTACAAGTGTCTAGCACTTTCTTTACTTATAGTTCTACCGCCATAAGTGTACAAGTGTCTAGCACTTTCTTTAGTTATAGTTCTACCGCCATAAGTGTACAAGTGTTCATCACTTTCTTTACTTATAGTTCTACCGCCATAAGTGTACAAGTGTCTAGCACTTTCTTTACTTATAGTTCCACCGCCATAAGTGTACAAGTGTCTAGCACTTTCTTTAGTTATAGTTCTACCGCCATAAGTGTACAAGTGTCCATCACTTTCTTTACTTATAGTTCTACCGCCATAAGTGTACAAGTGTCCATCACTTTCTTTACTTATAGTTCTACCGCCATAAGTGTACAAGTGTCCATCACTTTCTTTACTTATAGTTCTACCGCCACAAGTGTACAAGTGTCCATCACTTTCTTTACTTATAGTTCTACCGCCATAAGTGTACAAGTGTCCATCACTTTCTTTAGTTATAGTTCTACCGCCGTCAGTGTACAAGTGTCCATCACTTACTTTACTTATAGTTCTACCGTCGTCAGTGTACAAGTGTCTAGCACTTTCTTTAGTTATAGTTCTACCGCCATAAGTGTACAAGTGTCTAGCACTTTCTTTACTTATAGTTCTACCGCCATAAGTGTACAAGTGTCTAGCACTTTCTTTAGTTATAGTTCTACCGCCATAAGTGTACAAGTGTTCATCACTTTCTTTACTTATAGTTCTACCGCCATAAGTGTACAAGTGTCTAGCACTTTCTTTACTTATAGTTCCACCGCCATAAGTGTACAAGTGTCTAGCACTTTCTTTAGTTATAGTTCTACCGCCATAAGTGTACAAGTGTTCATCACTTTCTTTACTTATAGTTCTACCGCCATAAGTGTACAAGTGTCTAGCACTTTCTTTAGTTATAGTTCTACCGCCGTCAGTGTACAAGTGTTCATCACTTACTTTACTTATAGTTCTACCGCCATAAGTGTACAAGTGTTCATCACTTTCTTTAGTTATAGTTCTACCGCCGTCAGTGTACAAGTGTCCATCACTTTCTTTACTTATAGTTCTACCGCCATAAGTGTACAAGTGTCTAGCACTTTCTTTAGTTATAGTTCTACCGCCATAAGTGTACAAGTGTCTAGCACTTTCTTTAGTTATAGTTCTACCGCCGTCAGTGTACAAGTGTCCATCACTTTCTTTACTTATAGTTCTACCGCCGTCAGTGTACAAGTGTCCATCACTTACTTTACTTATAGTTCTACCGCCATAAGTGTACAAGTGTCCATCACTTACTTTACTTATAGTTCTACCGCCGTCAGTGTACAAGTGTCCATCACTTACTTTACTTATAGTTCTACCGCCATAAGTGTACAAGTGTCCATCACTTACTTTACTTATAGTTCTACCGCCATAAGTGTACAAGTGTCCAATTTTCTTCCTCTTATTATTTCGTTCCCTTGAAATTGATTGTCTATATCTGCATTTTGTCTCTTCTCTAAACTGTTTCTTTTTAGTTCACCCAACGCAGTGGTCTACAAATTTTACCTTCCATTGTTCCACCTTGCCAGTGCCGTGCGGTAGATTTTCTCAGTATGATGCAAGTCTTCGAAATGCCTCCTTACGGTGCCGCATTCTGCGGTCGCCTCTCTGTATCATATTACACAGGAGATTAATTTGGGAACCAGTTGAGGCCACTGAAACAGTTAGTGGATTTTAAAAAGGCTTATGATAGTGTCCATAGGAATAGTCTATGGAATGCTATGCAGGAATTTGGAATACCAAGGAAGTTAATCAACATGACCAGACTATGCATGGAAGATACTTATAATATAGTAACATATAAAGGCAGGAAATCAGACCCCTTCCAAATAACATCTGGCTTGAAACAGGGTGATGCACTATCGCCGCTACTCTTCAATCTGGCTCTAGAGAAAGTTGTAAGGAAGATAAAGGAGGAATGTGATATTGGAGGAACACCCAAGCTGCTTGGTTATGCAGATGATATAGATATTATAGGGCAAAGTGAACAAAAGACATTGGAAATATTGACTCACTTAAAGGAAAAAGCCCAACAGATGGGGCTGGTTATCAACCAAGATAAGACAGAATATATGGTAATTTCAAGAGACGGAATGGCTAAAAACTCTGGCCACATACAAATAGATAATATGACCATTAAAAGAACGGAAACATACAAATACCTGGGTACAATCTTCAACTGCTCCAACATCATAAGGGAAGAAATACAAACTAGAATCAACTCTGGAAATAAGATATACTATGCACTACAACATCTACTAAAATCAAAGGCGCTATCTCGTAACACCAAAATCACAATATACAAAACACTGATCAGACCAGTTGTGCTGTATGGCTCTGAAACCTGGAGTACAACGAAAGGAGACGAAGCCTTGTTACAAACCTTTGAGAACAAAATTTTAAGACGCATCTTTGGACCCATTAGGGATACACAAAGTGGAGAGTGGAAAAGAAGAAGTAATAAAGACATTTATGATATGTTTAAGTCCCCGCTAATCACTGGTATCATGAAGGCTAATAGACTACAATGGCTGGGGCATATAGAAAGAATGGAAGATAATAGGGAAACAAAACTCGCTTACACTCAGGAAATAAATGACCGTAGACCCCGAGGTAGACCAAGAAGACGGTGGAGAGATAATACATGTACAGACCTACAAGCACTTGGAATCAACGACTGGCAAGAGAAGGTCCACCAGAAAGACGAATGGAGACGGATTGTATTTGCAGCAAAGAACCTCAATGGCTCGGAAAGCTGAAGAAGAAGAACTATTGTTTGGCGCTTACAGAAGGAGAAGAAAGAAGTAGAGACTAGAGGACGCACTAGACAACATAAAATTTGAAAGCTATAGTTACCGACCGGGATTCGAACCTGTCACCTCCAAATGGCGACAGAGCCTCGCTGCATGAACAAGTGTACTTCGACGGACGACCAACTAGACACTCCAAAAAAAAAGTGTTTTCATTGGTCATGTCTATCATACACATGAACCTACAACTATGGAATACGGACATAATTCAACCCATTCCTCTCCTTCTGTGAGGGCCAAAACAATACTGTTTGTTGTTGTTGCATATCCCTTACAGGACGTTGCAGTCAACATCAGAATTTTTCAGCTGCTGTTGATGTACTAGGCAAGATTACGCTCAGTAGTTTGCCATTGCTTTCTGAGCGACTGGCTCACAAACCCCGTAAGATACCAAGGCGGCGAGAACAGCTACCGATTCTTGCGCAGGTTACGTTTTTCACGAGAATATACGGGATTACGAAGAAAGACGCTAACTCCTTGGACAGGGAGACCGGCAGCAAACAATACTACGTGTGTTTATGTATGTAACTGTCTCTGTATCATAGCACGACACGGCCCCGATTGTTGCTTCTCTAGGCTAGAAGCTTTGCCTAAATGTGTCGTATTCGGGTCAGTCTTGAAGCAAGTGATCCGTTGTCTGCTGCAAAAATCCACATGAGGACATGGCTGATTTGCCCATCCTAATATTTGTAAACATGTGGTTGCGTAATCTATTGGATCATGAATCGATAGTTACTGTCAAAATTGATCTTGTAAATAGACGTTTTCCAGAACGCCTACACTGAATTTTGAGTTTGTCTTTGTTCATCAATTTGCCAGTTCTTTGTTTGAAGTTTGAATTCATATTCCCGCGGCCTAAATGTACAAGGAGGGATTTGAGTGTAAAGATGTTCGAAAAGTCTAATGAGAATCCAAATGATGAGTGTCAGCGTTTCACACGCATTTTTGGACTTCTCCATTCCCCAAACTGACGTCAAACAATTTCACGGTTTGGCGCTAGAAATAGGGTGTGACTTTGCCAGGAGCTACAAAAACTTTCAGCCACAATACTTTTCTTTTTTGTTGTTGTAAATAATCTTGTTTTCAAGGCGCACATTTGAAAAAAGAAATCCAATTGACATTGTGATTGCTTAGGGTTGTTAGAAAAATGATAAACCGGCGGCAAATTTTGATTTTGAAAAAAAAAAAACATGGCATACATAGAAACTTTAAATGTCTATGATGACCGTTCTACTTTGACCAGCTGAGATGTGGGCGACACCAGAGCACTGACAGTCTAACGCAGTGTTTCCCAACCTTATTTGTGCTATGCCCCACCTAAGCCTTTCTAAAATGCTCATGCCCCCCACCCGCCCCGCCCCCCCCAAACATATAAATTATTTTTAATATTAAAAAATTGAAATGTTCACTAAAGAAACTTGATTGATAGGTGTTAGGAAGAAATCACTAGGAAATTATTGAGAAAACACAGTAAGTAAATTTTCAAAACATATAATGGAGAACTGAAATTCAAGTACAAAATAATTTTAATGAAAGATTTTTCTATATTATTTTAATTATTAGTAATTATTTATTATTTAAATTTAGTGAGATCCTGGCGCTTGATGCTTGTTGCAAAGAGATCGTATGTCAGGTTCCAATTTAGTTAACTTCAGTCTCAAGTCTCCCCGTTTTGTTATATCCAGCCGATTTCTTCCATTTTCGTATTGCCCCCCCCCCCCCCCCCCCCTTAACAATCGAATTGGACCCCCCCCCCCCCCGTGGGGCGTGGGACCCACGTTGGGAAACACTGGTCTAACGTCTCTCGAAACTCCGGGAAGGCCAACCCGTAAAAATGCCTCCTGCAGTCGGATGTGCTGGCCCACGGGTGCAAATAAATCAGGCACAACGCAAAAAAAAAAAAAAAAAAACATCCCAGTGAAATGTCTTTCGTGCTAGGAACAACGAACTAGTTTTCCGAATAGCTCGTGTCCGGAAAAGCTTTGACTAGCTAGTTTCCAAATGATCGTTGTGTCCCGAACAGCTCTGTCGGGCACATCGACAAGCACATGTCCGAATCGAAAACTCACCGAGTGGATACCGCCTGCAGACCGGTCTGGTCAGTGCGGGAAAGGCTCGTGGTGAACGATATGCCAAATATATCGAAGTGAGGAATTCATGCAGCCATGAGCAGGACGTGACAATTCCCACGGTGAGCCCAGCACCAGGGCGCTATGTGTCGGCTCTGCAACTATGGAAACTATCCTGGATGGTGGAAAATGCCATGGACTGTCACTGCCTTCCCTTGAGCGCTGATCGTTAAGCATTCGACCGTTCCAACTTGGCAAACTGTGATGTGGACGGTACCACAAAAGTGAGAGTCCCAACGAAAACAAAGACACTATACCATGTATCATCATCATCATCATCATCATCATCATCATCATCATCATCATCATCATCATCATCATCATCATCATCATCATCATCATCATCATCATCATCATCATCATCATCATCATCATCATCACCATCATCACCATCACCATCACCATCATCACCATCACCACCACCACCACCACCATCATCATCATCATCATCATCATCATCATCATCATCATCATCATCATCATCATCATCATGCAGCAGATTCTTTGCAGAGTGTCGTCCTCTTCTCGGTCCACCAGGAAAAATTCGATGTTTCGCCAGTTCTCCTGCCTCATGCGTGTTATGCCGAGGGTGTCTTTAACTTCCTCTGTGATCTTCATGGTGGTAGACCCTCACATCATCATCCATTACTGTTCTTTCTAATCCACTGCAGCATCTACTATGGCCAACATATACTTTGGCCAACGTATGTTAATGTCCGAGGCATCATCATAGTCGCGTGCCATGCCAATAAGCGTGTGTGTGGTCATGGTTCTCTGTCTGACACGATCACCATTCTTGGCTGAAGTTTGTGATCTTGTCCCCATTATGCCACACAGACACGTTATTCGGGCATTTTTGTCGTTGTCTTCCATCGTTTTATTCCCATGAAACTTCGGAACAAAATGCTGTATAAAAGCCAATATTTATTTTCATATGTTGTAGACTGTCAGCATTTTTCTTCTCAATTCACGTCTCTCTCTCTCTCTCTCTCTCTCTCTCTCTCTCTCTCTCTCTCTCTCTCTCTCTCTCTCTCTCTCTCTCTCTCACACACACACACACACACACACACACAACACCCACCGAGACCCCCCACATAACGCTCCTGATCGGCATCTAGTCTAGGATCTAAGCTCAGACAAGCGAACAGTTAGTGCGTCGTTTAGCTGACCCAGTAGCATCTACAGCTTGTCTGGTTCCAGATGTATTGGTGTTACCTTAATCTGGAGTAAACTAGGCAGGCCGAGAGAGCGATCGAGCTGCATGGGCAACACATAATCTCGACAATTCAGCCCATGTTTTGTTCTATGGAGAGGTATAACGCCATCCATGGTCCCAGCCATGAGTTGTAGTTATTATGGCTTATTTGAAGCACAGTATACTGTCAGAATCTCGAATGTCTCCAACCGAGATGCAGGAACATCGTTACGCCCGCCAGGCGAATAGTCCCCAACCGGGATGCAGTAACATCGTTACTCCCGCCAGGCGAGCCTCCACGTTCACACATGTCAGGGTCTTAAACCTGGCTCGTTATACCTAACACATGTGAGACAA